>WNWK01000090.1:517500-856259 GCA_009830355.1 Cherax destructor | reverse complement strand
CCATGTTTCAAAAACTTCCACAGGCTGCAGAACTTCTAGGAACATGTGCAGTGACTCTATATGTGTATATATATATGATTGAACAATAGTAATAAACAATACGTATTTTACATTGTAAGGATAAATAAGTATACAAGATATGATGTAGGGCGTAATGACAGTAGTTTGTTGGACTATGTATTGGTAGATAAAAGACTGTTGAGTAGACTTCAGGATGTACATGTTTATAGAGGGCTACAGATATATCAGATCACTTTTTAGTTATAGCTACAGTGGGAGTAAAAGGTAGATGGGATACAAGGAAAATAGAATCAGTAAGTAAAGAGGTGAAGGTTTATAAACTAAAAGAGGAGGCAGTTAGGGTAAGATATAAACAACTATTGGAGGATAGATGGGCTAGTGAGAGTGTAGGCAATGGGGTCGAAAATGTATGGGGTAGATTTAAAAATGTAGTGTTAGAGTGTTCAGCAGAAGTTTGTGGTTACAGGCGAGTGGGTGCGGGAGGGAAGAGGAGCGATTGGTGGAATGATGATGTAAAGAGAGTAGTAAGGGAGAAAAGTTAGCATATGAGAGGTTTTTACAAAGTAGAAGTGATGCAAGGAGGAAGAGTATATGGAGAGAAAAAGAGAGGTTAAAGAGTGGTGAAGCAATGTAAAAAGAGGCAGATGAGAGAGTGGGTGAGATGTTATCAGCAAATTTTGTTGAAAATAAGAAAAAGTTTTGGAATGAGATTAATAAGTTGAGGAAGCCTAGAGAACAAATGGATTTGACAGTTAAAAATAGGAGAGGAGAGTTATTAAATGGAGAGTTAGAGTATCGGGAAGATGGAGAGAATATTTTGAGGATTTGTTAAATGTTGATGAAGACAGGGAAGCTGTGATTTCGTGTGTAGGGCAAGGAGGAATAACATCTTGTAGGAGTGTGGAAGAGCCAGTTGTGGGTGTAGGGGAAGTTCGTGAGGCAGTGGGTAGAATGAAAGGGGTAAGGCAGCTGGGATTGATGGGATAAAGATAGAAATGTTAAAAGCAGGTGGGGATATAATTTTGGAGTGGTTGGTGCTATTATTTAATAAATGTATGGAAGAGGGTAAGGTACCTAGGGATTGGCAGAGAGCGTGTATTGTTCCTTTGTATAAAGGCAAAGGGGACAAAAGAGTGCAAAAATTATAGGGAATAAGTCTGTTGAGTGTACCTGGTAAAGTGTATGGTAGAGTTATTATTGAAAGAATTAAGAGTAAAACAGAAAGCAGGATAGCAGATGAACAAGGGGCTTTAGGAAAGGTAGGGGTGTGTAGACCAAGTGTTTACAGTGAAACATATAGGTGAACAGTATTTGGATAAGGGTAAAGATGTTTTTGTGGCATTTATGGATTTGGAAAAGGCGTATGATAGGGTAGATAGGGGGCAATGTGGCAGATGTTGCAGGTGTATGGAATAGGAGGAAGGTTACTGAAAGCAGTGAAGAGTTTTATGAGGATAGTGAGGCTCAGGTTAGTGTGTGTAGGAGGGAAGGGACTATTTCCCAGTAAAAGTGGGCCTTAGACAAGGATGTGTGATGTCACCGTGGTTGTTCAATATATTTATAGATGGGGTTGTAAGAGAAGTGAATGCGAGGGTCTTGGCAAGAGGTGTTGGGCTAAAAGATAAAAAGCAAATACAAAGTGGGAGTTGTCACAGTTGCTTTTGCTGATGACACTGTGCTTTGGGAGATTCTGAAGAGAAGC
Source organism: Cherax destructor (assembly GCA_009830355.1). Taxonomy (NCBI): domain Eukaryota; kingdom Metazoa; phylum Arthropoda; class Malacostraca; order Decapoda; family Parastacidae; genus Cherax; species Cherax destructor. Next base: position 854,536 of record WNWK01000090.1, on the reverse strand, counting down.
TGCAGAGGTTGGTGGATGAATTTGGTAGGGTGTGTAAAGAAGAAAATTGAAAGTGAATATAGGAAAGAGTAAGGTGATGAGGATAACAAAAAGAATAGGTGACGAAAGATTGGATATCAGATTGGAGGGAGAGAGTATGGAGGAGGTGAATGTATTCAGATATTTGGGAGTGGACATGTCGGCGGATGGGTCTATGAAGGATGAGGTGAATCATAGAATTGATGAGGGAAAAGGGTGAGTGGAGCACTTGGAGTCTGTGGAGACAAAGAACCTTGTCCATGGAAGTAAAGAGGGAATGTATGAGAGTATAGTTATACCAACGCTCTTATATGGGTGTGAAGCATGGGTGATGAATGTTGCAACGAGGAGAAGGCTGGCGGCAGTGGAGATGTCATGTCTGAGGTCAATGTGTGGTGTGAATATAATGCAGAGAATTCGGAGTTTGGAAATTAGGAGGAGGTGCGGGATTACCAAAACGATTGTCCAGAGAGCTGAGGAGGGGTTGTTGAGGTGGTTTGGACATGTAGAGAGAATGGAACGAGACAGAGTGACTTGAGTGTATAAATCTGTAGTGGAGGGAAGGCGGGGTAGGGGTCGGCCTAGGAAAGGTTGGAGGGAGGGGTAAAGGAAGTTTTGTGTGCGAGGGGCTTGGATTTCCAGCAAGCATGTGTGAGCGTATTTGATAGGAGTGAATGGAGGCATATGGTTTTTAATACTTGACGTGCTGTTGGAGTGTGAGCAAAGTAACATTTATGAAGGATTCAGGAAACCGGCAGGCGGACTTGAGTTCTGGAGATGGGAAGTACAGTGCCGGCACTCTGAAGGAGGGTGTAAATGTTGCAGTTTTATAACTGTAGTGTAAAGCACCCTTCTGGCAAGACAGTGATGGAGTGAATGATGATGAAAGTTTTTCTTTTTCGGGCCACCCTGCCTTGGTGGGAATCGGCCGATGTGTTAATAAAATAAAACATTGTTGTAAATATGTTTTGTAAACAAAATAATGAGAACAATCTTTATGCCGTTATTGTGTAATATTCAACAAGTGAATATTTGAAAAACAGCACTTATATTGGTCTCACAGGCCATAAAAGTTATTTGAAAAAAAAAAAAAAAAAAAAAAAATAAGAAAACTCGAAAAAAATAAATAACAGTTTACCGGCCGACCGGCAGTCAGCGATGTTGCCATAAGCGGTTCAATTTCTGTCAACTTGAAGCCTCTATATCTCCGTAAGTATTGATCACAATTTTTTTTTGTTTAGCCTATTAGATTTAGAAAAAAAAAACTATCATTTCACAAGAAAAAAAAAAAAATTTTCCCGAATATTTTTCGACCCTGAGATCATGTTTCCGAGAAGGCCTGTCGACCCCCAAAGGGTTAAAGAGATATGACTTCTGAAACACAAAGTATACCTAATTTTTTTTTATCTAGGCACCTCTGCAAAGATAGTGATTATGTGTGAATGATGGTGAAAGTGTTTCTTTCTTTTTTGGGTCACCCTGCCTCGGTGGGAGATGGCAGATGTGTAAAAAAAAAATTATATTAGTATATGCAGGACTTTCATAAATGTAGCTCTCTGAACCATTTGCACAAACCTGTTCTAACAGATGTGCAGGCAGAGGTGTGGCGAAAATTTTACTGTAACCCTGCAGAGGAATAGTGGCAAATGTTGAGCAAGGCATAAATATGATGTAAATTAAATTCAAATAATGCTTGAACATTTTTACCTTTATTTGGTTGTGAAAAATCACCAGCAGTGCAAATACCAATAGTAGGATTGAACACATTGTAGCACCAACCACAGCTGAGAGATTCCAAGCAAGCATCACAGGACAGAAGATTTTCACAAACTTGACATTCAGTAGCATCTACATTCATCCTGGAAAAATATTGAATTTTTTTTTACAAAATATTTACACACTTGCCTGCATGAATGCTGCAATATTATGTATAAAGAGAAAATAGTCACAATATTGTAGTTGAAGCACTTCAACTAAATTTAACAATGGACCAAGACAAACGTTAGTTTTATTTTCAAATTATGGGTTAGTTATGCATATCACCCATGCCATGTGTATTCTAATTATTGTAAAGATGTGCCAATATTTTTACTGGTTTGCAGTCATCTCTCTTCTGTATCCATATCCTGTCATATTCCCAAGCCTAGAAAGAAGTAATTCTAAGCAATGTGAATTAGTCTAGATTGCAAATTGATTCTCATAATGACATTGCAAGTAGGGATGTGACCTGGTTATGTGGACACATACAAGCTAGATAAAAGTGTGAACCTATGTATATATGATTTAATGCAAGTAATTTATTTATATCCTAGGTAGTAGGTTGGTGGACAGCAGCCGCCCAGGGAGGTACTACCGTCCTGCCAAGTGAGTGTAAAACGAAAGCCTGTATTTGTTTTACATGATGGTAGGATTGCTGGTGTCTTTTTTCTGTCTCAAACATGCATGATTTCAGGTATGTCTTGTTACTTCTACTTACACTTAGGTCACACTACACATTCATGTACAAGCATATATATATACACACCCCTCTGGGTTTTCTTCTATTTTCTTACTAGTTCTTGTTCTTATTTCCTCTTATCTCCATGGGGAAGTGGAACAGAATTCTTCCTCCGTAAGCCATGCGTGTCGTAAGAGGCGATTAAAATGCCGGGAGCAAGGGGCTAGTAACCCCTTCTTCTGTGTATATTACTAAATGTAAAAGGAAAAACTTTCGTTTTTCCTTTTGGGCCACCCCGCCTTGGTGGGAAACGGCCGACGTGTTGAAAGAAAGAGAAGAATTTATTTATATAACAACCAACTTCATCCTGTTGAACATGTCACTAAATATCTATTCTAAAACAATGAGAATAACTGTGAATGCATCAATTTAGTTTTTAACACTGCTCGATTGTAAATGTAATAAATATATAATACAGTAAACCCTCTCATAACGACCAAAAATATGTTCCTGAAAATCACTGCCCTATGAAAATTAGCTTTATATGATGTGATGAACGAGGGAAGAAAAAGGGCTACATTTCAGATACAGTACTGTCAAATTTGCCAAAAATAAAAAATAAATGAATGTGTTAGATAGGAGTGAATGGAGACGAATGATTTTTGGGACTGACAAGCTGTTGGAGTTTGAGCAGGGTAATATTTTGTGAAGGCATTCAAGGACACCGGTTAGCCGGAACTGAGTCCTGGAAATGAGAAGTATAATGCCTGCACTTTAAAGGAGGAGTTTGGGATATTGGCAGTTTGGAGGGATATCTAAACTGTTGTATCTGAACGCTTCTGCAAAGACTGATTATGTATGAGTGATGGTGAAAGTGTTAAATGATGATGAAAGTTTTTTTTCTTTCTTTTTGGGTCACCCTGCCTTGGTTCAGTGCTAAGCACACTCAGATAAGCTGTGAGCGGTAAATTTTGGCCTAGATATGAGAGAATGGGTCTATGTGGAGTGTGTGCACCACATAAAAAAAAGTTATGCCTCATGCAGTGCATGGGAAAAAACTGGTGACTTGTGTTTTTGGTTTAAAATAGCAACTTTGAGGTGTAATTTCAGATGGTTTCTATGGTTTTACTCTCAGTTTCTTATTATCATATGACAGAATAGAAGATATATTACAGAAATAGAGATGCTTTCAATTTGTTTCAGAATTAAAAGTAGCTTGAAATTGAGCTTCAAGTAGCAGAAATGTTTGATTTTTGCCAATATTCCAGAGGACACAAATTACGTTACTCATCCAATACATGTCCAACTGGTCAGTCTTAATATATGTTCACAAATGTGCTGACATTTATGCAATTATTACAATAAGGCAGTAGTCTGCATAACAGTAAATCTTTTAATTTTTTTGTGTTAATAAAAACTCAAAATGAAAAGCAAGTGTAATGTAGAGGAGGCCTGGGGATGTAACTAATGAACAGAGGAAATTTGTAATTTTTTAATTTTGTGTGAAATTGGCCAAATTAGTGATTTCTGATCACTTTATTGGGTAGTTGAAATAGTTAAATGGGCAATTTCTTGTACTCAAGTCAATAGAATGGAAGGCATACTAGCAAAATAGCTAAGAGTCTGCTTGACTGGAACACTGGAACTGGCCTAAAATACTACTCACAGTGGGCAAAATCGCCGATGTGTAAATATCGCCAAGACCACTTAACTTTGCAAGAGCAAAATTTCATAAGTTGTACATCAAATTTCTATTTTTGCTTCCATTACCTCCAGAAAAAGATTTTCTATCATTTCATAAGATCTTTCTTTAAATTCCTGGACCCTGAGAGCAATTTTCAGATCAAGGGTCTGGACCTCGAAAGGATTAACCTTTATACTTCACTCTTTCATATAAGCCTAGCACTGTCAAAAATTTGAATAGTGTCTAATAAACAGGTAGAAAACAAAAAATAGGGAGTGCTTGAAGATGGGAGATCATGCAGACAACTGTAATACTGTATCTACTTACATAGGTGTACTGGCTTCAATGGAGGAGACGGTGGAGAGGTAGGGCAAAGTTGTACCTACATGCTCTACATTCTCAAGAGGGCTAGATAATGTAGAAGGAAGAGTAGAAGACATATTGGTGTGGTCTTCATCTAGCCACACACGACAAGAACCATACTGATACACTGATGTATACACCGAGAAAAGGAAACATTCCTGCAAGCAATTTAAAAAACTTTTTATTCAATAAATATGAAATTTCTTATAATAAAGTCAGGTATTCCAATCTATTTAATAGCAAAAAATATGAAGACATTGTTACCATAAATACAATCAAAACTTACACTTGATTCTTGACACCAAGCACAACGTCCTGGGTCCCCAAGACACGTGGCACAGGACTTGCGCTTATGACATGGTGCAGGGCATTTACCAACCTCTATTACTGCCCCTTGAAATCTTCCTTTCCTGGAGCAATGTGCCTCATCTGGCAACCATTCACAGCTCCCAGACCCTACACAGTCAGTGCAATAGATATACTGTTCACAAGTTATGCACTGCTCAGGTACCAATGTGAGAAAATAGATATTTTCAGTGCCTTCTGCTGAAGTTAATGAACAAGTAGAATGTTCATCATGTCTGGCAACACAAGAGAATGTTTGGCTACACCAGCCACACTTGGCATCTGTGAGACAGGCTAGACAAGTTGTGTGAGCAGTACATGCCGAGCCTCCAACGCTATATGGCTCAAGATATTCAAGAGATATAACACGGCGGGTGTGAGTATGAGCATTCCACACTATGCTCACAACTCCATTTTGTGGAGAGTGCTGGACAGGCTGGCTAACCTGCAGCTTTGTAAGATATCGATAACCACGAGACAAGTCCAGAAAGATAGCTTCTTCTCTGGGTCGCCGTGCGGCTTCTCGCATTTCTTTTTTTGCATCAATGCTTGCAACCAATTCCAATTTTTCTTCAGTATCGTCAAGAGAAACCCAAAGCGAGGCATTCACATATGAAGCCTGGACAAACATCATTAGGTTTTTGTCTCCTTTGACTGGTTCTACTCCTAGGGGATGAATAAATCCAATAAACTGGGCCAAGGTACTCCCTCCTGTATGTAGTTCTCGAGCCCCACGAAACTCTTGAGTATCCCGTAGCTCCTGAGTTGTAGTGTTTGCAATAGTAACATGATCAGGCTTAGTAAGATCAACTGGGTGACGATAGCGTATGACAGTTATGCCAGGTCTCATGTCATACTCCTGACACTCTTCAGGAGAAACTAGGTCATTACCATGAGGGCCCCACCATCCCTCCAGACCCAAGGGATTATCATCGGGCGACCCACACCGGCCCAACCCACCACTAGGCTCATCTCGTTCATGGCACTTGGCTGTCTGGACACACCAGGCACATGGTCGACCATGGGAATATCTACCATGAATAGCGCATGACTGGCATGAATGTAGGGATGCACATACACCAGGACACTGTGATGTTTGTAGGTTATTGGTACAGTTAGCACCACGTGACCTCTCATAGCAGCTCAAATCAGATGGGCACCAACCACATTCCAGGTTGGACACGCATGATGCCTGTAACAGATATCATGTATGAATAAACCAAAATAACTTATCTTAATAAAAATGATTCAAAACAATGAAATAAAAAAAATAAGAGAAATTAAATGATATTAAAAGGAAGCATAGTGACTGGGAAGAATAATATAGGCAACAGACTAATATAACCAAGTTTTGAAAAACATTAACCCTTTACAAAACTATGGGCCATTTTACATATAGAGAATCAATGAAGAAATGCTGTAGTATCTCTTACTCAAACTTAATACATGGTAACTAGTACTTTTTAGAAGAGAATTGACAAAAATTCTAGACAACGTTAAGTCTTCCTGGCTTTGAACAAATTTGCTCGTGCCATTAACTATTATATTGAAACAAAACACAGTATGGGTGGGGTTAGAACCCATGGTTCCACTGTAACCACAGTGGGGCCCATGATAACTTCCCTATGGTGTATAAATATACCCAGTTGGATGAATCTTATGGTAGCCAGCTGGCTCAGTGACTTGTGCACTGGCCTGTAATTTTACCACTCACTTGCCATGACTTTAAACCCCACCCGTTCCGTGGTTTGCTTACAATCGTGTTACAGTGAACCCTCGGTTAGTGGCCGTTCCTGTTAGCAGCCGGTTTTATGGCTCCTGGTTAGCGGCCGTTATTTCGGTTAGCGGCCGTATGGGACGCGTCAACCCGCCGGCTGGGGCCGCTTGCGCTTCAGTTTGGCTGTGTCTCTCGGTGCGTAAGGAAGCTTCTGCTCATTCATCCAGACATTTCGCTTGTTTTCCATTGTTTTTTGCCAGTGCAACTGCGAAATAAGTAACCATGGCTCCCAAGAAAGTTCCTAGTAAAGTTCCTGTGGCAAAGAGAGTGAGAAACACGATGGAATTTAAGAGAGAAGTGATTGAGAAATATGAGAGTGGTATGCGGGTGCTGGAACTTGCCAGGATGTTTGGGGAAAAAAATCAACAATTACAACCATCCTGTCAAAGAAAGAACAAATCATGGAGGCTGATGTTGCCAAAGGAGTAAATGTGTTTACGAAACAAAGGTCACCAATAATGGAACAAATGGAAAAGTTATTGTTATTGTGGATTAAAGAAAAACAAATAGTGGGAGACAGTGTAGTGGAGTCTTATTTGTGAGAAGGCAAGGCATTTGCATGAAGATCTTGTGAAGAAAACTCCTGGAACAAGTGCTGCTGGTAGTGAATTTAGGGCCAGCAAAGGCTGGTTTGAGAAATTTAAGAAGTGTAGTGGCATACACAGTGTTGTAAGGCATAGTGAGGCTGCAAGTTCAGACAAATATTCTGCTGAAAAGTTTGTGCAGGAATTTCAGGACTTGTTACCTAAAGTCCTTTTGGAGGGTGATTCCCTTCCAAACACTAACTCCTCCCTATTTCCTTCTCCCTATCTTCCAGAAGCCAGCATTAGTCTTCAATAAAGGTATGTAATACTGATTTAATTGCTAAAAAAATTATTTTTTTTGTGAATATTTTTGTCTGGAATGGATTAATTGTATTTACATTAATTCTTATGGGGAATATTAATTCGGTTAAAGGCCTAGCTCCTGGAATGGCTTACGGCCGCTAACCAAGGGTCCACTGTATTATGATTTCGTGATTATACTGTATACCAAATACAGTGGTACCCCGACTTACGATATTTTTTCATTCCAGAATGCTGTTCAAGTGCCATTACCAAACGAATTTATCTCCATAAGAAATGATGTAAAATAGACTAGTCCTTTTAGACCCCCAAAATTACACTTACAAAAGCATTTAAAAAAATAAACTTACATAAAAGGGTGAGTTTGGGGACCATCGTAAGTCGGGGTACCACTGTACTACTATATTTGCTTTGTGGGAGGTCACCTCATTTGTACAGTAGATTTTGGCTCCTAGTGGAGGGAGGCCAGAACTCTGAGCCACTTGCTCTCAGAAGACAACAGGATCCCTAAATCTTACACTGGAAAAAATTACAGAGGGATATTTCTAATTAATAAATACAGTGGACCCTCGGTTAGCGGCCATAATCCGTTCCAGGAGCTAGGCCTTTAACCGAATTAATATTCCCCATAAGAATTAATGTAAATGCAATTAATCCGTTCCAGACAAAAATATTCACCAATAATTTTTTTAACAATTAAATCAGTATTACATACCTTTATTGAAGACTAATGCTGGCTTCTGGAAGATGGGGAGGAGGAAATAGGGAGGAGTTACTAGTTGGAAGGGGAATCCCCCTCCAAAAGGACTTCAGATGACAAGTCCCTCTCTGGGGTCACTTCCCTTCTTTTTCTTTTAATGCCACTAGGACCAGCTTGAGAGTCACTAGAACCTTGTCTAGAAAAATAAGTGTCCAGAGTGCTCTGTTTCTGGCGCCTCTTTAACATGTCCCTGAAGTGGGACAAAGTTTTGTCACTAAACATGTTGCAAATATGGCTTGTTTCAGCTTGGTCAGGATGGTGTTTTTCAACAAATGTCTGCACCTTAGTCCACATAGAACAAATTTCCTTAATCTCTGCAGAAGGCACCTCCTTCTCTTCCTTTTCCTCCTCCTCCCTTTCTGAAGCAAGTTCCTGAGCTGTGGTCTGTTGCTGTTCCAGATGAAGCTCTTGCAGCTCTTCAGTTGTTAGCTCTACCCTGTGGTCCTCCACCAACTCTTCCACATCCTCACCACTCACCTCCAACCCCAGGCTGTTCCCCAATGTCACAATATCTTCCACAACAGGCACAGGGTCATCAGCTGCAAATCCTTCAAAATCCCTCTGTTGGACACAATCTGGCCACAGTGGTCTCCAAGCAGAGTTCAAAGTCCTGGTAGTCACTCCCTCCCAAGCCTTACCTATAAGGCCTATGCAGTTGTAGATATTGAAGTGAATCTTCCAGAACTCTCTAAGGGTCATTTCAGTGTCTGAGGTCATTTCAAAGCACTTCTGAAACACTGCTTTGGTGTACAGTTTCTTGAAGTTAGAAATGACCTGCTGGTCCATGGGCTGGAGAAGAGGAGTGGTGTTAGGAGGCAAGAACTTCACTTTTATAAATTTGAAGTCCCTAGACATTTGGTCTTCCAAGTCTGGAGGATGTGCAGAAGCATTGTCCAGTACCAGGAGGCACTTGAGTCCCAAATTGTTATCCTGAAGGTATTTTTTAACACTTGGGCCAAACACAACATTAACCCAATCTTTGAAAATTGACCTTGTGACCCATGCATTTTGACTTGATTTCCACATCACACACAATCTTTTCTTGTGAACATTGTTTCGTGAACACACTGGGAGTTTCAGAGTGATACACGAGTAAAGGCTTCACTTTGAAATCCCCACTTGCATTGCTACACAACATGAGAGTTAGCCTGTCTTTCATAGGCTTGTGTCCTGGCAGTCTTTTCCTCCTGCGTGATGTAGGTCCTCCTTGGCATTTTCTTCCAAAAGAGGCCTGTTTCGTCACAGTTAAACACTTGTTGGGGTTTCAGATTTTCACTCTATATAGTCCTGAAATTCCTGCACAAACTTTTCAGCAGAATGTTTGTCTGAACTTGCAGCCTCACCATGCCTTACAACACTGTGTATGCCACTACGCTTCTTAAATCTCTTAAACCAGCCTTTGCTGGCCCTAAATTCACTACCAGCAGCACTTGTTCCAGGAGTTTTCTTCACAAGATCTTCATGCAAACGCCTTGCCTTCTCACAAATAACAGACTCCACTAAACTGTCTCCCACCATTTGTTTTTCTTTAATCCACAATAATAATAACTTTTCCATTTGTTCCATTATTGGTTATCTTTGTTTCGTAAGCACATTTACTCCTTTGGCAACATCAGCCACCTTGATCTGTTCTTTCTTTGACAGGATGGTTGTAATTGTTGATTTGTTTTTCCCAAACATCCTGGCAAGTTCCAGCACCCGCATACCACTCTCATATTTCTCAATCACTTCTCTCTTAAATTCCATGGTATTTCTCACTCTCTTTGCCACAGGAACTTTACTAGGAACTTTCTTGGGAGCCATGGTTACTTATTTCGCAGTTGCACTGGCAAAAAACAATGGAAAACAATCGAAATGTTTGTATGACTGAGCAGAAGCTTCCTTACGTACCGAGAGACACAAACAAATTGAAGCGCAAGCGTCCCCAGCCGGCGGGTTGACGCGTCCAATACGGCCGCTAACCGGGAGCCGTAAAACCGGCCGCTATCCGAGTTGGCTGCTAACAGGAATGGCCGCTAACCGAGGGTCCACTGTATCTTGAAGACTGTGGCTTGAGAATGATATAAAAGCGATGTTCATTTGGAAGAAGATGGAGTTTTTAATGGTAGGTGACATGTTGTACATGTGTAGGTTTACCTCACTGAATATAGTTTTAAGACTTAAGCTCAAACACATCTGGAAGAAGATCATACCAACATCTAGAGAAAGATCATGTATGCTTATGGAGGAAGATCATACAAACATCTATACAATCATACAAGCATCTGGAAGATCCTACTGTATTCATGTCAAATCAGACTGGATGCAAATGCTATTATTATTATTAGAGTAAGTGGAAAAGGTTAAATGCACACAAGTCATACAGTACCTGGGAAATGGGAGGATGATAAAAAAAAAAAAAAAAAAAAAAAGTATCAATCAATCAATTTATTTCCACATGATACATCATTTGTACAAAATTGGATGACATTACATTTCTCACATGGAAAGCCCCAGTTATTCAGAGCATTTTGGGCAAGCTTAAACCTGACTTACATCTCAAAAGATTAAATAAGACAATAATGATTTTCACAATAAAATAGCTTACAAGAATATTAAACAAAATGAATCACAACAAGTTACGGGGGAATAAGAACACTTAGATTATGCTTAATATTAAAAACCCTTCACTAGTATCAAGACACCTAAATTGAAGGGACAGAGCAAAAAAAATTTAATGATAGACAAATGGACATCAAGGTGCACGTACCTGGGTGCTGTGTCTTCGGCATGCCTCATCCATATCAAATTCGCGGCCTTCAGGAGACACCAAAGTAGATGGTAAAACATAGGCCAACACATGACTATTCACAATGCCATGAAAGCCTCCTACTATGACCATCGTATTACCACCACGCAGAAATACACTATGTCCATAAACACCTTGAATTTTAGGGTATATGCCTGAAAATAATTTGCATTTTGAAGGAAGACTTTCTATAAAATTAATTATACACTAAAATATTACAGCCAGTCATTTATTTATATGTATGTATGAATATATGAAGAGGGGTTGTTGAGGTGGTTTCGTCATTTAGAGAGAATGGAACAAAATAGAATGACTTGGAGAGCATATAAATCTGTAGGGGAAGGAAGGTGGGGTAGAGGTCATCCTCAAAATGGTTGGAGGGAGGGGGTAAAGGAGGTTTTGTGGGCGAGGGGCTTAGACTTCCAGCAAGCATGCATGAGCGTGTTAGATAAGAGTGAATGGAGACGAATGGTTTTTTGGGACCTGATGAGCTGTTGGAGTGTGAGCAGGGTAATATTTTGTGAAGAGATTCAGGAAACCAGTTAGCCGGACTTGAGTCCTGAAAATGGGAAGTACAATGCCTGTACTTTAAAGGAGGGGTTTGGGATGTAAATGAATGGTTCAGAGAACCGACGAGTTGGTAAATTAAGACACATATGCAACACTTGGGTATCTTTATTGAGGAAACATTTCGCCACATTGGACATTGGACAAATGTGACACCTCCTACAACTGCTGCACCTCTCCTGTCTACAGTATATAAGCTTCCTCTACGCACATATGCTGTATTCTATTCAAGATTGATGGACTGACAACATCGACTCAAGATTTAGGGACTGACCACCTCAAACTCCTGTTCTTCATGATTCTCCTTTGAATGGACTGATGAAGCCACTGTGTGGCAAAACATTTCCTCAATAAAGATACCCAAGTGTTGCATATGTGTCTAATTTACCAGGGGTTTGGGATATTGGCAATTTGGAGGGACTTCTAAACTGTCGTATCTGAGCGCCTCTGCAAAGACAGAGTGATGGTGAAAGTGTTGAATGATGATAAAAGTATTTTTCTTTCTTTTTGGGTCACCTTGCCTTGGTGGGAAATGGCCGATGTGTTAAAAAAAAAAAATGCATGTATGTTTTTTCTTTTAATGAACCGGCCGTTTCCCACCGAGGCAGGGTGACCTAACAAGAAAAACAAAAGTTTTTCTTTTTAAATTTAGTAATTTACAGAGGAGTAACCCCTTGCCAGGAGCAAGGGGTTACTAGCCCCTTGCTCCTAGCAAGGGGCTAGTAACCCCTTCTATTCTTACCTCCAGCCCCAGTTTGAATTTAAGAATAGAAGTTATTAGGATATTTAATTTAACTGTTAAGGGGTAATCTTACTAGGCTGCATGTAGAAGTACTAACACACCTGGAAAAAGTTTTTAGTTTTCTTACAAAGCCCATCCTTGCTTATCTGCCTAGATTATTAATCAATGATGTCATTTTGCTTAGGTACAATTTGGGAAAGAGGTCCCTTACAATGTTTACTTTCGAGTCTCTTCCTCTGATTTTAGTTGTTCACCATGCAGGTGGCAAGCGTAATGACCTAGCTAATTTTGTGAGCCACAAAACAAGGCATATAAATGTCATTGTGATAACCCACATGCACACATCACTCACCAGCATGACCTGTTGGTGTTAGTTGGTGTGACATCCATACATGGCAGCCCAGGTGATAGAGGTAGATCTTGTTATCGTAACATGTCTCCTCCTCTTTGTGTTTGTGCATGTAGCCACCAAATATAACCATATAATTACCTGTAGTAAAAAGAAAGCATGTGTTACCCTTTGAAACTGCCTGATATTATTTAAAACATTATGTCGAAATTAATTATGCTAGTTTTTTCCCAAAAATATTCAAATTGTGCACAAAAATTACACATAATTTGAATAGTATGAATTTAAATAATGCGACCACTCCACAGGAATCAATATTTGCATTAATTGTGACCTAGCTTTACAACCTTACAAATTTGAACAAAATTGCTCAAATTTCAATCATTTTGCAAGAAATACTCTTAAATATGATGGTTCAGAAATAAATACTTCAGTATGAATTATGTATTTTTCAATTCCACAAAAATCTAAATTATTTGTTCATCAAAAAAATTAATAACGTACTCTACACCAATTTTAAGAATGTTATTTAATAGAGTTCTGCAAAGTAAAAACCTGTTTAGATCATCAAATAACAAAGTTAATTATTTTTTAATGAACATATCTATTAAAACAGCTACCACCCATATACATAACCTGTGATTTAAAATTATTCTGGAAAAACACCAATAAGTAAAAACGAGTAAGCAATCTCATATATAAGTTACAAAAAATAAAGAATGTAAATGGTAAGTTAGTCACTCTGAGTTCACTGCCCACCTCATTGCCATAGCCAGTGGAAACTTAGGAATTTTTACAACAGACTAAATACTGAAGGCAGGTCACCACAAGCTTAGTTCTGTTCCTGTTGTTACAAATGGGTAATCACAGAATTATTTATTGCATTCTGGTTTAGTAAGTCATATCTACAGTGTTTTGTGTATACACAACACTCCCTCTTTATTAACATGTATTCCACACAACTTCTATGTTTACACACCTTAGAAACTTCCGTACAAATTTCACCACATAACCGTTCATTTTTATATTATTTAAATAAGTGTCTGTTGTGTACAGGGGAAGTCTCAAGCCTGTTTCGCCCTTGCTAGCAACAGAGGAACAGAACTGAATGTCCTGTTCTAAAGGAAATCATAAAGGGTTCAATAGGAAACCATTAAAATGCTTCTTACTGGTTTTTATTAAGTTTCTTAATAAACCATAGAAGGGTTTTATATTAATTCTTTAAAAAGGTTGCACCGTAAAACAGAGTACCTATTAGAAATTTACACCGAGTTCACTTAATAAGATAGAATATTCAGTCTTGATTATAATACTGAATGGCTCTAGTATTGTAAGACATTCACTTCACATAATATAACACTTTGCTTGACTCAATCCCAATGAGTCAGAAGACTTAACACTTCAATAATAATTCACTCGTATGCCGAAGCATATCCAGGACGTAGAGTATTCACTACTCTCCCACGATTTGTAACAACTTTCATAACACACTAAGTGGGATTAGGAATGTTCTACACTTAAAGGAGTTTTCAGACAAGTTTTTCTCCCATGACTTTCTCGCTGTCCTCTTTCAGCTAACGCCGCTTAAACTCACTCCTAGCAGAGCTAGAGACCAACACCAGTGTCTCCAATACAGCAACACACACTTCGTCTAAGAGACTTCTGTCTGATACCGTTCAAGGTGCTGGAGGGTCACTAGGGAACCTCATGTGGGGCCAGAAGGCTAAATCCAGGAATTAAGGTGCTTCTCTCACGAAAGGTGAGGGTGAACTGTACTATATCAGACGGCCCAGATAGACGTCTTCTCGGATTGAGTGAGTACTAAACAACTGTACAAGTACAGTTTAGATCACCAAAACATCCTATCTATTCACACAGCTAAATAAATAAAGGCCAGATAATATTAAGTAAAGGTAGAAAGTTGAAAGTGAACATAGATAAGAGTAAGGTGATGAGGGTATCAAACAATTTAAATAAAGAAAAATTGGATATCACATTGGAGAGAGGGATTATGGAAGAAGTAAATGTTTTCAGATATTTGGGAGTTGACGTGTCAGCGGATGGGTTTATGAAGGATGAGGCTAACAATAGAATTGATGAAGGAAAAAAGGTGAGTGGTGCGTTGAGGTATCTGTGGAGACAAAAAACGTTATCCATGGAGGCAAAGAAGGGAATGTACGAAAGTATAGTGGTACCAACACTCTTATATGGGTGAAGCATGGGTTGCAAATGCTGCAGTGAGGAGGAGGCTGGAGGCAGTGGAGATGTCCTGTCTAAGGGCAATGTGTGGTGTAAATATTATGCAGAAAGTTCGGAATGTGGAAATTAGGAGAAAATGTGGAGTTACTAAAAGTATTTGTCAGAGGGCTGAAGAGGGGTTGTTGAGGTGGTTTGGTCATTTAGAGAGAATGGATCAAAATAGAATGACTTGGAGAGCGTATAAATCTGTAGGGAAAGGAAGGTGGGGTAGGGGTCGTCCTAGAAAAGGTTGGAAGGAGGGGGTAAAGGAGGTTTTGTGGGCGAGGGGCTTGGACTTCCAGCAAGCATGTGTGAGCGTGTTAGATAGGAATGAATGGAGACGAATGGTTTTTGGGACATGACGATCTGTTGGAGTGTGAGCAGGGTAACATTTTGTCAAGGGATTCAGGGAAACCAGTTAATTGATTTAGTTGGACTTGAGTCCTGGAAATGGGAAGTACAATGCCTGCACTTTAAAGGAGGGGTCTGGGATAGTGACAGCTGGGACGGACTATTCTCAGCTGTCGTATCTGAGCGCCTCTGCAAAGACAGTAATTATGTATGAGTGTGGTGAAAGTGTTGAATAATGATGAAAGTATTTTCTTTTTGGGGATTTTCTTTCTTTTTGGGTCACCCTGCCTCGGTGGGAGACGGCCGATTTGTTGAAAAAAAAAAAAAAAACTATTTTAGCTACTATTGGAGATAGAGCTAATATAATATTAAGTGAGAAACCCAGAAAAACACATATATAATACTTGACCTAGTAGGTCTGCCAACTAGGGGCGTAACAGTGTCCAATAAATTTGTCAGTTATCCTTATTACAATAATTAAATTTTTTGCAAATTTCTTCAATGCAGAGCAGATATTAATGACCAGACAGCTATAACAACTATACCGTATTTGACTAAATGTACAGTACCATCAACAAAAACTCTCCAATTTTGGGTTTCACTTACCAGCAATAACAGCAGAGTGAAATGCACGTTCCAAAGGAATGTGCAGCGGTTGGGTATTGTGAGGTCGGGGGTAATGAATCTGTGACCAGTAGTGCTGGTCAATATCAAAAACCAAGAGGCGATCAGAAAGTTTGGAGAACCTGAAAGTATATACCCATCAGGGTGAAAACTACATATGTAAACACCTAACATTATTTGCCTTAATACTGTGCCTTAGATAAGGGGTGTTTAACTAGGGAAATTACTCAAGGGGTAATTTTGTCTTTTACAGAGACTAACTAATGGCGGCACTCTTTAACCCTTTGACTGTTTCGATCGTATATATATGTCTTATGAGCCAGTGTTTCGGATGTACAGTGGTCCCTCGGTTTTCGCCGAAAATTCATTCCAGAATGCTGCTCAAGTGCCATTACCGAACGAATTTACTTCCTTAAGAAATAATGTCACGTAGGTTAGTCTATTTCAGACCCCCAAAAATACACTTGCAACAGCACTTACGAAAATACACTTACATAAATGTTCGAGTTTGGAGATGCACGAAAACCGAGGGACCACTGTATATATACTCAAAAATTCTAGCGGCTTCAAATGAAGCAGGAGAAAGCTGGTAGGCCCACATATGAGAGAATGGGTCTGTGTGGTCAGTGTGCGCTGTATAAAAAATCCTCATTATGCAGCACGCAGTGCATAATGAGAAAAAAAACTCCAACCGTGTTTTTGGATTAAAACGCAGATTTGAGGTGTATTTTCGTATAGTATTTATGGTTGTATTCTCTTTTTCGTGGTCTCATTTGATAGAATGGAAAACATATTACAGAAATAGAGATGATTTTGATTAGTTTGATGCTGAAAATGACCTTGAAATTGAGCTCAAAGTAGTGGAAATGTTCGATTTTTGCCAATGTTCAAGAGTACACAAATCACGCCATGCGTCCAATACACGTCAACTGGTGAGTCTAATATTCTTACGCAAATGCACTGATATTATTTATACCATTTTTACAATAATGCAGTAGTCTGCATAACAGTAAATCTTCTATTTTTTGTGTGAATAAAAAATCAAAATAGAAAGCAAGAGTAATATAAGAGGGGTCTAAAGACTTGACTAATGAACAGAGAAAATCTTATTTTAGTGCCAGGAATGTCTGCATTGTTCATTCTGGACCCTATTTTGAAATTGACATCTTTTTTATTTTGCATGAAATTGGCCAAATTGCCAAATTCTGACCACTTTATTGGGTAGTTGAAATTGGTAAATTGGTGGTTTCTTGTACTCAATCGATAGAACAAATGGAGTTGTAAAGAAATAGCTATGAGTTTGGTAGACTGTAACAATGGACTTGGCCGAAAATAGGGCTCAAAGTCAGCGAAATCGCCGATGCGTAAATATCGCCGACATCGCTAACTTCGCGAGTATAATTCCGTAAGTTTTCCATCAAATTTCGTACTTTTGGTGTCATTACCATCGGGAAAAGATTCTCTATCATTTCATAAGAAAAAATAATTTAATTTTTTTTCCAAAATTTTGCGACATAGAATGACAGTTTCAGAATAGGGCCTCCGACAGTCAAAGGGTTAATAAAGCTTACATTATTATTATTACTGTTATTATTATTATTAGTGCAGTACAGTGGACCCCCGAGTATCGTAAAAACTTCATTCCAGAATCTTGCTCAAGTGCCATTACCGAACGAATTTACTCCCTTAAGAAATAATGTCACGTAGGTTAGTCTATTTCAGACCCCCAAAAATACACTTCCACAAGCACTTACAATATTATACTTACATAATTGTACAATTTCCGGGGTGTTCGTTAACCGGGGGTCCACTGTATTTATAAAAGGGAGGAGGTAATTGCATTTCTGTTAGTTAGCTCAATGGGTAACGGTGTCAAAAAGAAGTTAAATATGTACAGTGGTACCTCGAGTTACGATATTTTTTCGTTCGAGAATGCTGTTCAAGTGCCATTACCAAACGAATTTATCCCCATAAGGAATAATGTAAAATAGACTAGTCCTTTTACACCCCCAAAAATATACTTACAAAAGCATTTAAAAAAATAAACTTACATAAAAGGGCGATTTTGGGGACCATCGTAACTCGAGGTACCACTGTACTGCTATTTAAAATACGTAATCACTTATAAAATATTGGAGAAAGTGAAGGATCTGTTGGATTCAATGTTTATATCTACAGAAGAAATTTAGTAACAAAAATATGGGTTACAATAAAAGACAAAAGTTTGAAACGCCAGTAATAGAAATTTCACTACTGTAAAGTGATTATAACAAAAGTAGAATACATACTATGCCAAATTTACAAAAAAAGAAATATCTATATGTGTGAATCTAAAGGTTAAAGAAACAGGCTAAAAATTGTTTGTACACATACAAGTAAACAAACAGCTCAAAAATGTATACATACAGTGGACCCTCGTTATTCGAACACTCCAAAACTCACCCTCATTCCAGAATTCTGTTCCAAGTGTTGTTACCAAACGAATTTATTCCCATAAGGAATGATGTACTTAGATTGGTCCATTTCAGACCCCCAAAAATACACTTATAAAAGCACTTACAATAATAAACTTACATAAAGGGTGAGTTTTGGAGTGTTCGAATAGCGAGGGTCCACTGTACAGTGGACCCTCGGTTAACGAATACCCCGGAAATCGTACAATTATGTAAGTATAATATTTTAAGTGCATGTGGAAGTGTATTTTTGGGGGTCTGAAATGGACTAACCTACTTGACATTTTTTCTTAAGGGAGTAAATTCGTTCGGTAATGGCACTTGAGCAGGCTTCTGCAATGAAGTTTTTACGAAACTCGGGGGTCCACTGTATATAGAAATAAAATATCAACAAAAAATACTACAACAGTAACTATGTGACCTACCTTGCTATATCCACTCTAATTCCACCATATACAAGCAAAGACCTAGACGAAGCATGAAAAACTGTTGAATGACCAACGACACGAACTTCCAACTGATTACCTCCTCGCACTGTAACCTGGAAAAAAAACTCTATGTATATATATGTAAATATAAATAAACAAATAAATAAATAAACATGAAAGATTTCAGGTACGTCTTGCTACTTCTACTTACACTTAGGTCATACTACACTTGCATGTACAAGCATATATACAGTGGACCCCCGGTTAACGAACACCCCGGAAATCGTACAATTATGTAAGTATAATATTATAAGTGCTTGTGGAAGTGTATTTTTGGGGGTCTGAAATAGACTAACCTAAGTGACATTATTTCTTAAGGGAGTAAATTCGTTCGGTAATGGCACTTGAGCAGGATTCTGGAATGAAGTTTTTACGATACTCGAGGGTCCACCGTATACACACCCCTCTGGGTTTTCTTGTATTTTCTTACTAGTTCTTGTTCTTGTTTATTTTCTCTTATCTCCATGGGAAAGTGGCACAGAATTTTTCCTCCGTAAGCCATATGTGTCGTAAGAGGCGACTAACATGCCGGGAGCAAGGGGGCTAGTAACCCTTTCTCTTGCATACATTACTAAAGTTAAAAAGGTAAACTTTTGTTTTTCTTTTTAGGTCACCCTGCCTTGGTGGGATATGGCTGGTTTGTTGAAAAATAAATAAATAGAAATAATATGTAAAAGCCTAGGTAGTAGGTTAGTAGACAGAAACCGACCAGGGAGGTACTACTGTCCTGCCAAGCGAGTGTAAAACGAAAGCCTGTAATTGTTTACATGATGGTAGGATTGCTGGTGTCTTTTCTGTCTCACAAACATGCAAGATTTAAGGTATGTCTTGTTACTTCTACTTACACTTAGGTCACGCTACACATTCATGTACACGCATATATACACACACCCCTCTGGGTTTTCTTCTATTTTCTTACTAGTTCTCATTCTTATTTCCTCTCATCTCCATGGGAAAGTGGAACAGAATTCTTCCTCCGTAAGCCATGCGAGTCGTAAGTTGACTAAAATGCCGGGAGGAAGGGGCTAGTAACCCCTTCTCCTGTATACATTACTAAAGTTAAAAAGAGAAAACTTTCGTTTTTCTTTTTGGGCCACCCTGCCTCAGTGGGAAACGGCCGATTTGTTGAAAGAAGAAGAAAAATGTAAAAGGAAGTTGAAAGTGAACATAAATAAGAGTAGGGCAATGAGGGGATAACAAACAAGTTAGGTAATGAAAGACTGGATATCATATTGGAGGGAGGGAGTATGGAGGAAGTGAAAGTGCTCAGATATTTGGGAGTAGACGTGTTGGCAGATGGGTATATGAAAGATAAGGTAAACCATAGAATTTATGAAGGAGAAAAGGTGGGTGATGCATTGAAGTACAGTGGAACCTCTGGTCACAACCATAATTCGTTCCAAAACTCTGGTCGCGACCCGATTTGGTCATGACCCGAACCTAATTACCCCACTGGATTATATGTAAATACGATTAATCCGTTCCAGACACCTACGAACTGTATGTAAATATTTTTTTAAGATTGTTAAGCAAAAAAATAGTTAATTATACCACAGAATGCAAAGTATAATAGTAAACTAAATGTAAAAACCTTGAATAACACTGAGAAAACCTTGAACAACAGAGAAAACTAACACTGCACGAGTCCTAAGAGTTTTAAGGGGCATCTAATGGCTGAGCAGTGAACTCTGTTATTTATCATCCGATTTATTTCATTTTTGGTGTACGTTAAGAAGCATCTTTCCATCTTATATTGCCCAAGTTTCAATAAGATAGCGAAACAAACTGAGAAAAAAAATATTTACCAAAAATCATATATTGCAAGACCTAGCCGGGTACTGGCACTGCAAGAAGCTATTTTGGCACTACCTGCTGATGAAATATTGCTAATCTGAATTTATCATGGTCGTAATTACAGGAAGTGGAAAAAAATTGCGCGGAATGTAAAAATTGGTGCGGCTGTGTTTGTTCGGAACCCAATTATGTGTTTGTGATCAGATGCAAAAATTTGGCAAATTTTTGGGTCGTGAACCGCGACCAGAGGTTCCACTGTATCTGTGGAGACAAAGAACATTATCCATGGAGGCAAAGAATGGAATGAGTGTATAGTGGAAGCAATACTCTTATACGAATGTGAAGCAAGGGTTGTGAATGTTGCAGCGAGGAGTAGGCAGGAGGCAGTGGAGATGTCATGTCTGAGGGCAATGTCAGGTGTAAATATTATTAAAAGAATTCATAGTTTGGAGATTAGGAGGTGGAGTAGAGTTACTAAAAGTATTATCCAGAGGGCTGATGAGGGGTTGTTGAAGTGGTTTGGTCCTTTAGAGAGGGAGGAGCAAAATAGGATAACTTGGCAAGAGTGTATAAATCTGTGGTGAAGGGAAGGCAGAGTAGGGGTAGTCCTAGGAAAGGATGAAGGAAGAGAGTAATGGAGGTTTTGTGTGCATGGGGCTTGGATATACAGTAGGCATGTGTGAGCACATTAGATAGGAGTGAATGGAGACAAATGGTTTTTGGGACCTGACGAGCTGCTGGAGTGTGAGCAAGGTATTATTTTGTGCAGATTTAGATAAACCAGTTAGCCAGACTTGAGTCCTGGAGGTGCTAAGTACAATGCCTGCACTCTAAAGGAGGGGTTTGTGATATTTGAGATTTGGAGGGACTTCTTCATACTCCCTCCAATCTGATAACCAATCTTTCCTTACCTAACTTGTTTGATATCCGAATCACCTTACTCTTATCTATGTTCACTTTCAATTTCCTTCTTTTATATTTATTTATTTTGTTGCTGCATCCTTTGCTGGATTTTAACTGTTAATACAGTATAGACATTGAACAATCCTACATAAACTTAACATTAGAAAAATATGAGACATTTTCTAGGCTAGAGAACAAGACTTAATCTTGAGATAGAAATAAGTACAAACAAATATTAAACCCCTTACCTTCTCCCAAGTTTTACTTCCTCCCAGATTTATTCTGTACATGCAGTTTGAAAACTCTCCATGTTGAAGACTTCCACCAAACAGGTAGAGCCAATCATTATCAACAAGAGTCAGAGTTGCATACATCAAGCCATGGGGAGTGTTGTCATCTTTAGCTTGGTTCTCCTCACTATCACTTTGTTTTTTGCCTTCTATAAGTTGCCATTCATCCAAAGTTGTGTTGTAAAGCCAGAGTTCATTACTTACTTCTCCTGCAAATGCAAAAGCAACATTAAGTAAATGTAATGGCTATTATATATGGCTTACTGTGACTTTAGAATTTAAACTATAAAAAACCTTCATTTCACTTAAAGTTTGGGCAAGGATCTCATATAAATGTACTAGTTTGCTTTGGCCTATTATTATTATTATAATCAAAATAAGCCCTAAACCTACAAGAGGCATTCAGCACCTTTGGCCAATAAAAGCAATAATAATGAAAACTAAAGACCTGCCATTCCCTTTCTGGTTATTTTATAATGCCTTTTAAAAATCTATTCATAAAAACTCTTAAAGAATGTTCTTTTATTCATTTCAAATTAATAGCTTATTCATTATTTTATAAATAAAATAATAAACAAGATATTAATTTGCAATGAATAAAATAAAAAAACATGCAAGATTTCAGGTATGTCTTGTTACTTCTACTTACACTTAGGTCACACTATACATGCATGTACAAGCATATATACACACACCCCTCTGGGTTTTCTTCTATTTTCTTACTAGTTCTTGTTCTTATTTCCTCTTATCTCCATGGGGAAGTGGAACAGAATTCTTCCTCCGTAAGCCATGCATGTCGTAAGAGTCGACTAAAATGCCGAAAGCAAGGGGCTAGTAACCCCTTCCCCTGTATACATTACTAAAGTTAAAAAGAGAAACTTTTTTTTTCTTTTTGGGCCACCCTGCCTCAGTGGGATACGGCCGGTGCGTTGAAAGAAGAAAAAAAGAAAGAAAGAAGAAAATTAAGTATGCAGCACTAGTATGGAAGCTTCACCTGAAAAAAAAAATATGTTAAGAAACTGGAAAAAGTGCAGAAGTATGCAACAAGATTTGTTCTGATCTAAGAGGTAAGAGGAGAAACTATCAGAACTGGCCCTAATGACATTTTGAGGACAGAAGAACCATGGAAAGTATGATAACAACATACAATGCTCAGGGAAACTGATAAGTTAGAGATATGCTGTTTGAGGCAAGAAATGGGGACTCGGGGACACAGTTTGAAGTTAAAAGCACAGATGAACCAAAGGGATGTTAGGTAGTATTTTTCCAGTCTCTGAGTGGTCAGGAAATTGAATGATTTTGGTAAGGAAGTGGTGGAGATAAGTTCCATACATAGTTTTAAGAGCAGGTATGATAGAGCCCACATGGCTAAGAGGGAATGAATCTTAAAACTGTCTACCATATGTCTAACTTTCACAGTTGCCATCTGGTTGAATCCTCCCTTATACACAACTTTCCTTGTATGAATCTTAGTTGTGGCTTTGTCTCTGTAGATGCCTTCCTTTCTTATTACATTGTAAAATGCTCCAAACTTCAGAACACCTGTGACTTAACCTGATGCCTTTTTTCCCCCTTCTTTCCCTTTCCTCTTTCTCCTTTGGGTTTTCTTTCTTCTGACTTGGGTATTTGGTCCATTACTATTATTTTTCTCCCCCATGTTCTTGTTCCTACCCTTTGTGGGCCCGTAGCTCCCTTGCAGTGCTCCTCTTTCTTAGTCTTTGACTAACTCCACTACTACTACCACTACTTTTCTTCCTTTCCTACTACCTCTCTTGTCCCGTCCCTGTCTGCTGGCCTATATATACTCCCTCCCTCCTCTCCTTTTTGTTAGTGTAACTTTGTAAATGGTCCATGTCGGACCGAAACGTCATCGTAAGCTCTCTCCTATGTGCGGGTTATTTGTGTAGTGTGATGTAAATTCTTATTTTTGTTTTTTTCCAAAACTCCATGAATACCCTGGAAATGTTTGTTATTTTTCAATCTACTCTCTCTCTCTCTCTGCATGCCAAGTAGTGATGAAATTGTGAAATGAACTACACACCTATGATAAAGCTTCTATAGACTTCCTTCACTCAACAAGATTTGTATCTTACACCTATTTACCCTCTGTCACACAAGACAACACAGGACCCCACCAAAGTCCACTTTTATTTATCATTACCTGAAATTAGCTTTCCACCAAAGAGAACAAAATGTTGGTCATATTTCTCCATAACATGGCCATATCTGGGACCTGGATTTACTGCTCGGGTGTTATGGTTAGCTGGGGTTGAATTTATCTCTTCACTGGGTCTGATCATGCGACGAGTTCTTGGAGCCTCCCCAGCAAGGCTCTTGCGCTTGACACTAACAGTGTTGTTGCTGTTGACTGAGAAAGTTAAGTTTCTTAGTAGAGAACTGTTCATCACTTGATACTCTGTTATTCCTTTTAGTCGTGCAGTGCGCTGGGAGTTCAGACGTCTGCTGAGATGACTCTGGCTGGCTGGGTCACTTACATTGACCCAAACACTTATGCCAAAGTCATAGATGAGCAGATCCCCCAAAATATTATTTAGATTATACCCTCCATAAACATACAAGCGGTCTAAATGAGGCAAGTATACACTAGCATGACTTGTTCTGTCATTTAGAGGCGGTCCTCCTCGCCACAGCCAATGCCATGTACCTCCCTCTGAGTCGTATGCACTTAGAGAGCAACCATCACCAAAATATCCCTCATTACACAGACAATACGATGCAGGTTTAAGCTCCCAAAGGGTTGGAAAAGGTTTATGGCAGTGTCCACGGTTGTGTGCCATTCCACAATTTTCTGGACAGTGTTGACGCTGACAGCCATCACCAGTGTACAGTTCATCACAGATGCATTTGTAATTTTCACAGAGTCCATGCGATGAACAGTTGAGAGGACAATCTGTGGGGTACCAATATGAATAAAAATCAAGACTACACACCAATGAAATGCAAAGTACGTACTATGAATGCTATGTTTCAGTAAATAACAGAAATAAACAAAAAGTTGCTCAACACCAAAAATATTTATATCCATTAGCCATTAAGCATCTTTTAATTTAATTTAAAGTATTTGTTTACAATAAATACATTACACTGATGTAATGTATTTATTGTATCCTTGGGACTACCCAATAAACTCTAAGCTACAATGAAAGCACACACTAGTTTATCTAAAGAAATTCTTCATTATGATTAGTAAAAATTATTTTATAGTGTAGATAGTGTAATGTTGAGAAAAAATGTCTTTCAATACAGTAGATCCCTGGTTTTCGTCCGGTGTGGAAATCGCACAAATTGGATTTCGAGCACTTTTTTTGGCAAAATTTTCCCCCGGGTTTCGTACATACGTTCAGAAATCGTCCGTATCAGACGCGTCCACCCACCCGGGACGCTGCACCAGACTCAGTCTGCCTCTGTCTCTCATTGAGTTAGCAATACTCCACACATTCATCCATTGTTTTTTGTGCTTGTTTATTGATTGCGACTGTGAAATAAGCCACCATGGGACCAAAGGAAGTTCAGAGTGCCAGTCCTTTGGTAAAGAAGGTGAGAAACACGATAGAATTCAAGGAAGAACTTGTAGCAAAATATGAAAGTGGCATATGTGTGGCCGAGGTCACCAGGATGTATGAGAAGTCGACATCAACAATCAGTTCCCTCCTGGCGAAGAAAGCAGAAATCAATGAAGCTGATGTTGCGAAAGAGGTAAATATGCTAACGAAACAGAGATCACAAACAGTCAAGGATGTGGAGTTGTTGTTGGTGTGGACCAACGAAAAACAGTCAGCGGGAGATAGTGTTGCGGAGGGGATAATTTGCGAAAAGGCAAGGCAGTTGCATGCGGATCTCACAAAGAAAATGCCTGGAACGAGTGCTGCTGTTAGTGAATTTAAGGCCAGCAAAGGCTATTTCGACAGATTCAAGCAGTAAAAAGACAAAGAAGGGAAGTAACCCCGGATAAGGACTTGATACCTGAAGTCCTTATAGAAGGGGATTCTCCTTCCAAACAATAACCAACTCCCTCTCCCCTCCTCCCCTTTTTCCATATGCCAACAAGAGTCTTCAATAAAGGTATGTAATGTTCATTTATCATTAAAATTAGTCATTTATATTTATTTTTCATCGTTTTCTGTATGTAAAACTAAAGTTATTCTCTATAAAACGTATTTTTTGTTAATATTTTCGGGAGTCTGGAACGGATTAATTGGATTTACATTATTTCTTATGGGAAATATTACTTCGGTTTTCGTCCATTTCGGATTTCGGCTGACCTCTGGAACGGATTAAGGATGAAAACCGGGGTATTACTGTATTTTAATGTCAACGAACAGGTAAATATCATACATTTCCTTGTCGCTCACAAGGATGGAATTTTCACTGAATTGGTGTAAAATGTATTTTATACCATTAGGATGTTAGTAATGTACTGTAATTACAAGGCAGTCTTTAATATAAGAAACCTTACCGGTAATAGAGTATTCAGCCACAAATCCATCTAGAGCATAGTTAGTGTCAGAATATAAAAGAATCAGCATGGCACCTGAACTTGCAGTGACCTGAGGGGGTTTGGTCTTTCCTGAAAACACCCCAAGCATAGGTGCATTGTATGTCTCTCCATCATACACATACAAGTGGTCATATGAGCATTCAGTTTCTATGATGGTAACATTGAGTGTTATGTACTGCTCAGGTGAAGAAGCTGAAACAAATTAAATACTTGTTAGGAAGATCTAGCATTAAGATACTGGGGTAATTCTTATGAGATACAATTTACTATTTTTTTACATAAAAAGGAGAATAAGACACACACAAGGTTAAGGATATCTATTCATCAATGTAGTTTCTGTTCTTCAGTTTTATGATACTGTATTCTATGGCATGGGAAACCAAACTATGGTATAGCTTACAAGGTAAAGTACATGCATAATAAAAGCTCTAAGCAAACTCAGTGTATTATGGCTATTTAAAACAGGATGAACACACACTATGCAAGATGTTTTGGACTGTCAAGGTCCTATTGATTGTTTGTGTGTCCGGTAAGCACCAGTACGCAAAAAATAATGTTTGAGCCTCTACGGCTCCATTTCGTTCACATTCCATTTGTAAATATTTAGTACTATGAATTTTCAGTTTGTACTGGCTTTAGAATGCAAAGCATACTAGCTGAATTATTATGAGTCCTGTGGATTGGGAACTCTGGCAAGTGCAAATCCACAAGTTTGAGCTCCCTACAATTGCATTTTTTCCATGTTACATTCACATGATTGCAGATTTTCAAATTCAAAATTCCAAGTCATGTGTATATACTGTATACATTGTGTAAACACTAAAGTGTGATAAACACTGGTCAATGATACAAACCCATTTAGACGATAAAGTAAAAGATATGATGAATACCAACCCATGTGATATGGATGCAGATTTATAATAATAATAATAATTTTATTTCAAGGCAAATTCTGTACTGTATAATATGTGGAATAATTTTTTTGAAGTGTAGGGATATCACTTATTTTTGTGTATATGTTAGTTATGTATGTTATGTATGTATGTATATATATATATATATATATATATATATATATATATATATATATATATATATACATATATACATGAAACATTTGTTGTTTTATGACATATCTTACCTAAATCTACGATGTATATACACACACATTAAGTTATAGAGCATCATTTTAATATGACTGTTTTGGGTTATCCTAGGTAATTTACATTACTAGGTATGATAATTGTACTGATGTGTATATATACCTAAATAAGCTTACTTATATCTACAGAACTATAAGCAATGTAATACAAGTATTAAAAAATAACTTACATATTGAACTTATCAGTGCATTGCTTCCACCTCCACTGCAAAATCAATAGAAATATACAGAAACTTACTCATAAGAACTAAAGGCAAGGAAACACTTGTGAATTACTAACCTCTTATAAGCCATTGACAATGTGATGCTTCAGGGTATTTTCCAGGACCGTCAGTGATGATGCCCCAGGACCCTGTCAGGACCCGCCGAGACCGATTGCAGGACCTTTCTGATGAGAAGTCCATGGTGGCTGCAGGAACCCACAGGGGCACAGCCACCAGCACCCACCATGCCCACATCCTGCCCCTGTATACCGGACTAGGACACGTAGGGAAGCTGCCCTGCAGTGTCTTGGGGTGTCTCCTCCCTCCAACACTGCCCGACTTTACCCATCCCAACATCACCCATTTTGTACCTGATACACTAATCCTGTCTCCAGGGGTGACTTTATCATGGTATGCACAGTGTCAATACACCCATGACGCACCACAGCAGCCGCTGACACATGTGTAATGTTATCAGTAGCAAAGTCAACACTAGCTCTATGGCACTAAGAGCTCTCCCCCACAGTCACTCACGTATATGATATCAGCACAGTACTCTGTCATTTAAAACCTACATCACACAGTCAGCCATGACCCCCGCCCTCCCCCAGTATCTCTACGCATGGGAGACACAGATAAAATGTGCGGGGTGGAGGACAAAGGGGAGATAAAAGGCGAGTATGAGCGTTTGTTTGTGGGGGTTTTGGTGGTGACTAGTGGGGACACCTCCACCTCCACCACAACCACCACCAACCTGCCATCTGACGTCACACCGCTCGCTCTTTAAACCCTTCAGGGGTTTATAGATCAAACAAACAAAACAAACAAACAAATTTTATTTCATTGCAGATTGCAGTACATGGGTATCGGTAGTTACAATGTAAATTGAGTGCAAGGAGAGCCACTGACATGCCATGGCATTAGGGGCAGCTTATTCTAGTCCTTAAAAACTATGTACTTAATATTAGAGAAATTTATTGAGTTTATTCTAGTTAAAAATTATTTTCAAAATTACAATATGATGAAATTTTACTGTTTAAATTATTATATAATGATATTAGATTGTTACAGGTGTTAAGATTCTTGAATGATAATATAGAATTGAGATTATCTTATGGAAAATAACATTGAGCATTTTTGACATTAACTTATAATATGAGTAGGGGGTAACATAATAGTAACATATTATTAAAAATTGAGATTATCGTATAGGAAAGTAACAATGAGCATTTTTCAAAGTAGTTTATTTCTATAAACCCTTCAGGGGTTTATAGATACTCTCTTATTTCTACTCGGTACTCACCCATTTATATTCGGTACTCACATATTTGTACTCAGTTTTCACCTATTTGTGTTTAAAGAGGTTGTTTCATGTCTGGCTCCTCCTCTTGAACTGGTCTTTACTAGGTTCATCCTAACTTTATGAGCTATATTATACTTATTCTTAAAATTATGTATAGACCCTGATTATACCTTTCATGGAGGTGCCTAGAGACTTACATCTCGATGCTTCGCATATTAAATTATCTCAACACCTGATGAATAAGACACTTGTGCAACATTTGGGTGTCTATTCTGGAAACGTTTCGCCCGCCAGTGGCTTTATCAGGTTGAGTGACTGATTACCTCAAACTCCCCCTCTTGATCTGAGGATTTCTAATTACCCCTCTCCTCTCCAAGATCAGACCAGGTTACTTTCCATTTCCCAGACAATAGTATAATAAATACTTAAAATTACACTATTGTATTACTGTTGGGTTATAGTCGAGGACCATCAGCACGAAGTGCCACTTTGCAAGGTGCCTCCAGCAAGGACCGTTGACACGGACACCCCGGGTCATCTCCCACTTACAAATGGCTCATGCACTGAAGTCCACAAAAATACCCCATAACATTTGCAATAATATTGTGTATCACCTATCTACAATGGCAAATTAACTCACCAATAATGACGAGGTGTGATGTGTCCTACACTCAATACCTCTGGGAAGACGAATGTCCGGTGATGTTCAGTTCACTTTCGTCCTTGAACTTCCAACTCTTGTTCTTGCTCCAACAGAAAGATTGGCCAACTATGCTGACTGGAATGGTCGTGTCATCTGGAGGGTACCTCAGGATACAAGTCGCACCCCTTTATGTTTGAAGAAGCTAATTTTGCGTGATACATGTTACCTCTATGAATTCTGGTATGTAACTGATTACTAGCGTCTCTCATCTGTGTACATTCAAATTCGAAATGCTAGCTAGTTTATCTAATTCTACTAATTTACCTAATCCTACTTACATTAGGTCTCTAAACGATGTTATCTCCTAAGATTATTATTTACTATATATAATACCTTAAATCTGTCTAATATGATAAATATTTTATACAAGTGTTATGTTAAGGGTTCCTTAAGATTACACTATAAACGTTTCCATGGAATAATTTCCACAATTACTGTAAATTGTGCTAAATTGTAATACGTACTGTTATTTTTATATGCTACACCACAACTACAAATTTTATTACTGTAAAACTTTAGCTACCTCACTATTCTAATAAGGAAAGTAATAACTAAAATTTACCACTTTTTACCTGTCTAGTCTTAAGTTGTCTGCCCGAAATGCCCTCAGCATGTTAGTGGCTTTCTTTGTACCTAACAACGCTTCATAAAATGTAATCACACATTGTAACCTTTGCAAAGAAATAAATTGTGTTTGTGTTTTTGTTTTCACGTCGTGTGACCTCTATAGTTTTATTGCTTCTCTATGAATACTACTACTAATAATAATATAGTTTAGTAACACCTTCATTGATAATCATCCTCTGCTGCGTTAATACCAGTAGCTTATCTATACGTATATACAATCACTGACTTCCATAGGTCTGTACTCACCAATTTGTGCTCATTGATTTGTGTTTGCTGCCAAATTGCAGAATCTGAGACTCAGCTCTCGGCCCCGCCTTCTAGACTACTATGATCTGCATCACTTATTACCGGCTACCATTGCCTCATCCACACCATTCCAGTTTTCAGCCACACTCTGACTAACGAAATACTTCCTTACATTCCAGTTACTCATTTGTCTTCAGCTTTCTTCCACCTGTGTTCCCTCTATTGTTGTTCTCTTAATTCAGTCCGTCACATTCGCCTCCCAGCCCTCGTATGGGACGGACGTGCTGGTTCTGACTCCTGGTGGCAACTTGGTGAAACAACCCATTTTCTGCAAAATGGCGACTGGACTAAGGAGGAGAGTAAACACTGTGTGTGTGGAGTTTATACGTGGTGCTATTTACCACACGAATGTTGCTATGATACTGCCGGCTATCCTGAGAGATACATATAGCCTGGACAACCAGGAGATATAAGGGATAGCGTTAAATGGTGCTACACATATATTCGTGAAGATGGTGACACCAGAGGCGTACGACCATGTTGTTGAGAAATACCAGGACATGCCGGTACTGGTAAATTCAAGTTTGGAGGTGAAATTAAAGGACGTGTCCAAGTATTACTCTTG
The DNA here is from genome assembly GCA_009830355.1 of Cherax destructor. Lineage (NCBI taxonomy): Eukaryota > Metazoa > Arthropoda > Malacostraca > Decapoda > Parastacidae > Cherax > Cherax destructor. The sequence goes on along the minus strand of WNWK01000090.1, from coordinate 823,332 downwards.
GGTTAAAATTAGTAATGTGCCATTTGAAGTTGATGATTTCGATGTCAGGCATGTTTTTCAAGATTACGGAATTATACATGCAACATCAGTGGGTAGGTGGACTGAGGGTTCTTACGTGGGACTTTTAGAGGGCTCCTACACCTTGAAAATGACGATCCGGAAGCCCATTCCATCATATGTCGTCCTGCCCAATTTTAAAACGCAGGTGTATGTGACAAATGCAGGACAAAGGCAAACCTGCAGGATTTGTGGTTCGTACGAACATATGGCTGCAGCATGCGAGGAACGACAAGTTCAACAACCAAGCGGCAGGGCTGTGGTAGGGGTGATGGCTGAGGAGCCAAGTAAGGGTGTGGTCACTCCATGCCCCCCTAAGGGGGCATGGAGTGACATTGTGGATGGCATGGGAGAGGCATGCCTAACTTTGCCTGCAGAGATGCAGGAGACTGTAGGTGTGGGGTCTAAGGACCAGGGTGTGACATTGGACATAGGAATGGAGTTGCCTATCCTAGATGTGTCAAAGGAACTGTTGGACAGTCCCCTGGTAGAGGTGTCTGTGGACGATGGAGTTAATGACGTAGGAGATTTAGCAGGTCTTGTCAGTACATTAGGAGATAGTCCTGTGCAGGACGGTTTGATGGTGGGAGAGGTTAGGGTATCTGTGCACAACGAGGAGAGATTTGACTGCATGGAAGTGACTGGAGAGACAAGAAAGAGGTCAGTGGGGGCATCTGACAGTGATGATGTCCTTACGCTGGCCCAAAGAACATGCAAAAAGGTGTGGATTGATGTGGCACGCAGGGGTAATGGAGGAGCGAAGGGATCAGATGGGGCTAGAGGGGTGCAGAGTGTAGTTAAGGAAGGAGGTCAGCAAAAGAGTATTGTATCAAGGCCACAAAGGTCCAAAGGTAAGCCCCCTCTAATGTATTCAGGTGTTTAACCTTTAATGTAAATGACCTTCGGGCCAGGTGGGTGGAGGGGACTCTGAGACGGTATGCTGTAGATGTGTGTTTCTTACAAGAGCACAATTATAAGGTTGGTAGAGACTTGTTATTGAAAGGTTACAGTGTGTATGCTGGGTGTTCTGGCAGATTAAAGGGTGGAGATGCAATAGCAGTAAAAGAGACCAGCCCATTTAGGTTGATGAAGTGGGAGGAGGGGGGTGGGGGAAGGATTGTGAGGGTGGATGGGGTGTGGGGAGAGGTAAGGGTGTGTTTCATAGGGGTGTACATGCCTGCCGATAGTACTAGGAAGGTAAAAGAGGATTTTGTGAGGGAATTTTTGGTTTACCATATAGGAGGATTAGCAGCAGTAACTATAATGGGTGGGGATTGGAATAGTGTCATAAGGAAGAAGGACGTTGAACTGAGGGGGGCAGGATGTGTGCTAGGTGAACTAAGAGAAGTTTTGGGTAATGCGGGGATGGTAGATGTGGTGGGGGGAGGATGGCAGGTGGAACACACCTTTATCGGAAGGGAGTATGCAGCACAGTTAGACAGGGTTTACGTAATGAGGGAAGTGGTGGTGGGGAGGGTACAAACATTAGATGTGGGTTTTTCAGATCATAGGGGAGTGTTAGTGGATGTGGGATGGGAGGGAATGGTAAGGTGGTACGAGGGTTACTGGAAACTAAATGTGAGATTACTAGAGGGGGTGGAAGGAACTACAGGTTTTGCTGAGTGGTGGGACCCTGTGTGGGCTAGGGGAAAACTTAGTGAGAATATAGTGGAATGGTGGGAAAGGTGTGCGAAACTGGGTATAAGGGAATATTATAAGGTAAGGGGCAAAGAGGAAAGCTGTTGGAGGTATGGTAAGCAGAAGTATCTTGAGGGGCAGCTGAATAGTTGTTACGAAGGGGGAGGGAAATACCCAGTGGCAGAAATAGAGGTTTTGCGAGATCAGTTGCAAGAGATACAGAATGAGAGGTTTGATGCTATAAGGTTGTGGGGGGGAATGGACTATGTGGTATGGGATGACAGGCTGTCTGCACATGTCTTTAGGAATTTTAGGAAAAGGCAGAGGGGAATGACTGTGATGGGGTTGGAGGTGGGTAATGAGGTGAATGGGTATGTGGAAGGACAAAGGTTGGAAACAACAGAGGCAATGAGCATATATCTAGACAGGTGGTTTGTGTATTGGGGAAGGTAGGGGAGGCAAGGGATGGAGTAGAGGGGGTTGCGGTGTATTAACTGGGAGGGGATATGGGGGGGTTGAGTAAGATGAAATTGAATGCGAAGGTAAGGGAGGTGATCGTTAGGTTCTTGCATGGAGTGGTAGCTTCTAAAGCAATACTGTTTAAGATGGGATTGGTAGGGGCATCAGCGTGTGGCAGGTGTGGAATGGAGGAAACAGCTTACCATGCCATTTACTTCTGTGAGAGTTTGCATAATGTAAGGGTGTGGATTGGAAGAGTTATACGTATGTTGGGAGGGGGGTATATAGACTTTAAGGGCATTGAGTTTGGATATTGGGGATGTGGGTGGGGCCGTAAGGCGAGCGTTGATGTATGTCATGGTGGATTTCCTGTATGTGTCATGGGTGATGAGGGAAGTGACGGGTGAGGTACGAATTAAGGTCATAATGGGTAACATGTATAGAACAAGATGTAGGAATAGGGTAATTTATGGGAGGTCGTGGGAGGTCCTTTTCCCAGAAAGCTATAGGAATATGACGATCAGGGATTTACTAGGGGTGAGATGAGGGGATTCTCTTAAATGGGCTTGTCTGCAGGAGGGGAATGAGTGGTGAATGAAAGGGTAGTTAGGGTATGCTCGAGGATGTGGAAGATGTGTGGAGACGTGGGGGGAGGGTGGGGTGTTGAGGTGACGGGTGACATAAGCGATGTATGTCATGGGGCAGACGCAGACCTTCAGCCGACGCGGCAGGGTGTTTGGCGGGCTAGCTCCTGGATTATCAAGGATAGCTCCTGATCAAAGAGGCTGACCACGGCACGACTGAACAGGACTCAGTGTGAATGCTCTGGGAAGATTCCAGAGCAGTGAGAGGACATCTCAGTGCATCGTTTCAGCGTAAATAGTGGAAGTGTTAATCAGTTTGTGAGGTGTGTGGGGCTGAGGGTATCCAAGTCAGGCGGAGCAGTCAGTGCCTCCCTCCCCCACGCAGCAGGGGGGGAGGGGGAGGGGTGTGTGAGTGAAGATGAAGGGAACACTGTTTTGGGGAGCCATTTCAAGATGCCCAGTGCCATTCACCCCCCTCCCCAGGCTGCCCCATGTGTGGTAAACAGTGACCCTCTCATAACCCCTCACCATTCACCCCCCGCCTCACTCACCCCACTCCCAGCGCCACCCCAACTGTAGGTTTTTCCCTCCCAGCCCACGATGTCAGCGATGGCGCAGGGTGTGCCGGGCTCACGGGAACCTCCACTGCAGAGGGAGCGTGGTGGAGTTCGACCGCGAGGCAGCTGTCAGGTGTGCCACAGGCAGTGTGCACTCAGTTCATCAAGCTTCAACATCCGTGCACACGGTGGATGTCTGGGCACCCGGAGGGCTCCAGGTGGGAACAACCAACAGTCCCTCCCAGCAGACAGAGGGCCTGGGATCTGCAGTCAACTTGGCGTCCACCAGGACGTTGAGACGTCCCCAGGGCAGCTCTCCCTCTTGGGGAGGGTCGATGGTGCTCCTGCAAGCAGCAGATTCTGGTGCAACCTGCTGCTGTTTGCAATGGCTGCCTGGCTGTCCTGCCGAAGAGGGATAGGCACCTTGCAACATCTGTTGTTGGGGCAATGGATGCATTCCCTAGAATGTTTGTTCAACATTACTCTGTAATTTGTTCATGATTGTAACTATGTATGATGTGATTATGATTTATTACCTTTGTAACTGTCATGATTATAACGAGCTCTACCTGGAGCTTATTACCTTTGTAACTTGTCATTATTGTGACCAGCTCTAGTTCATTACCTTTGTAACTTGTCATGAGTGTGACCAGCTCTACCTGGAGCTCATTACCTTTGTAACTTGTCATGATTATAACGAGCTCTACCTGGAGCTTATTACCTTTGTAACTTGTCATGATTGTGACCAGCTCTAGTTCATTACCTTTGTAACTTGTCATGAGTGTGGCCAGCTCTACCTGGAGCTCATTACCTTTGAAACTTGGTCATAATTGTGACCATATCTAGTTCATTACCGCTGTAACTTCCTCAGCTATCAAAACTTTGGAGTCCAGTCAATGGACCAATTATGTACCTCTGTAATCTTTTGACTACCGCCCACAGGATGGGTATGGGGTGCATAATAAAGATATTAAACTAACTGTCATGGAGGTATGTAGCGAAATAATGAAAGAGGGGGAGGGGTGACGGGAGTGACTGGGTAGGGGTGGATCATTTCCTTTATCATGATTTATTCACATTTGTAAGTTTATTCAACTAGGTGAATTAAAGGAGGCTTACCTGGAGGCCATGAAGGAGGTACTGCAAGTGTATGTGGTAAAGGCTTAATTGACCTTAATATGAGTTAAAGATGTAAGTCATGAGCAAGGTGAACGCCATGGCCATAATTTCTGCATATGGAGAGGGTTATAGAATGTTCCAGTGATATGTTGTGTTCAGCAATAAAATAGTATTGGTGTGGACGTCTATAAGTAAAACACCAAGAGAAGTGTTGAAATGTACAGTGCAAACCATTTTATTCTCAAAACCCATGTAAATGGATATAGATGTGGTAGTTTTTTTTTTCCTATGAACGATGGGCGTTGTAAAGCAGATTGTAATGGGGTACATAGATCCATGATGTTTGGAGCATGTATACTAAGCCTGTTGCATCAGCTGATAGAGAATCATAATGTACTTCTAAAGATTGTTCGGTACCCTAGATTTTGAAGTGAATATTTTAAAGGGAAAGAGAGAGGGTCAGTTTATAAGGGAAGAAGGAATTTAAGGTTTCAGTGAGGAGTGAGGGGGGGGTAGAAGGTGGGGGAAAAATGGGGTGGGGAGAGGGAGGGACTGCGGTATCCAGGGATACCAAGTCAACATAAAGTACTAATAACAAAGCCGTCAGTATGTTGATGGTATAATAGTCCTTCAGTGAAGGCACGAAATTATATATTTTTGTGATCATACATTTTGTAGGTGGTGTTTCAGTGATGTTGTGATATATAGGATATAAATGTAGGATTAAAAATATATAGGAACAGAGGGGTTGTGTGACCCAATGAGAGCGTTATGATTATAGTATTATGAAATGTATGTACAAAGTCTGTCTCATAAAGGTATTGCATAAGGAGTTTTCATTTATATTATATACGTATATTAACTTTTGTACATATTACGTGCAAGACGTCTCTAGTGTATATAACGTAATTTTGTAGCCCGATATATGAGGGAAGTATAAGGTTTAATATTATATGGTAAAGGTTTCTATTATATGGTGTCGGGTTTATTGATCCCAGCTGATTCTATTGCATACCTGCTCTGCTGAGATGTATAATTCATGACACATGTACAATTGTAAATTATGTTTTTAAATAAAATATATAAAAAAAAAAAAAAATTCAGTCCGTCCCTTTCTACCCTATAAATTCTTATGATTTTGTAATAATGATAATAATAATAATATATCTTTATTTCTACAAGTACATGTACATGGTATACAGGTCTAGCTGACATCAATAACATACTACTATATAGAAAGTCCCTTGTTATGCAGAGCATTTCGGGCAAATTAGGTCAGTTTTGTCCCAGGATGCGACCCACACCAGTCCACTAACACCCAGGTACCCATTTTACTGATGGGTGAACATAGACAACCGGTGTAAGAAAATACGCCCAATGTTTCCACGCTTGCCGGGAATCGAACCCGGACACTCACTCTTTGTTATGGTCGTCAGGCTCAGTTCCTTCAACTATTGCTCATCCTTTTAGTGCATTACACTCAGTTCTGGTACTAGTCTGGTTGCTAACTTTTGGGCCATTTCGAGTTTTTCCACGTCCTTAATTTAACCAGGTGTGGACTCAGTGTTCTCACGATCCACAGTTTACAAAAATAGGAGACAATGCCAATATACCACCATCCATATATTATGAAAAAGCTGCTTATGTTATATCACCTGCCTTTGCAGACACTGTATAACAAACCAATAGAAAATGAAACTTTCCCCAAAATACATAAGCTATCAAGGGTTACTCCAATCCTCAAAGATAGAGACCCAATAAAAGTCCACAACAAGCCAGTTTCTAATTTGCCATTACTGTATTATCTAAAATAATAATAATAATATATCACCAAATGTACGCATTCAAAACTGAACAATCTTAACTAGTGTCACTTTCATTTCAGGTTAGGAAAATGTACGAAGGATACAATAAAAATGCTTAACAATCAGTTCATCTCTAGAAAATAATGAATATGCAGCTGGCCTCTTCACTAATCTAAGAAAAGCTTTTGATAGAGTAAGCCATTTCTTTCTTCTTAAACTAGATCATTATGGAATCAGAACCAGGTTCTCAAACACGGTGCGTAAAGTCCTACCTTAACGACAGACACTAACATGTGACCATTATTAACAATAATTCACGAACTTGACCAATAATCAGTGGGGTACCACACCATAGCGTATTAAGCCCTTTATTATTTCCCAGCAACATCACTGACCTTCTTAATGGCTCCCAGTTCTAGTTCTATTTGCAGATGACACAACTTTTGTCATCTCAAATCCAGATTCGTTCGTCCTCAACATCAGATAATAACAAGCTCGTCAAGTTATCATCTTAGATGACAACCAGCAAACTCAAACTCAATTTGACTCGAACAGTGTCTGGGAATAAAGCTAAAAATATTCACTTGAAAACATAGATAAATAATACACAAAATGAAATCGAGAGAAAATTCTTATATACATGCTTTGACAGCAAACTAAAATTCGAAACTCACTTTCAGCACATATCTAAGATTTTTTTTTTTAATCAGTTGGCATTCTTTCCAAATACGTTACTGTGTACCTCAATCATTACTCTGTACTACTTTCTTTTCTATCCTTTCCTCACTTAAGATATTTTTAATGAGAGTTCTGCAAAACGCAAATCATCTAAAACCCATCTTAACTCAGTATAAATCCGCTAGGCTCGAGGCTCTTTAAAAAAGAGGTTTGGTAAGTTGGGGATGGGGGGAGGATAGGTAAGGAAGGAATGTGGTAAAGATATAGGTGGGGGTGAAGAGAGGGGGTAAAAAAGGTAAGTGACCCAACCACTTTAGCGCGTATTAATAAAGGTGTGTGTGTGTCTTATTCATGATATTCATATGATGGAGTATACCACACCACCCATCAGAGGCACACATGTATTCAAGTTGCATATGCACACATGTATACAAGTTGCATAAGCACACATGTATACAAGTTGCACACACGCATGACGGTGAATTGGCAGTAGGTACAGTTTTGCTATTGCCTTTTTTTTTTGGGGCAGGAGGCAAGTTCTTCGGGTTGGTTGAAAGGGGCTTGCTGGAGTTGGTAGTCGGCGGATCTGGTCCTGAGGCGGTGTCCAACCATAAGAGGTTTTCAGATGTTACTCTGTTAGATGTAAGGTATCCACAGTAAGGTTGGTTTTATCTGACTTGAACATAGACTGGCTCAGGTGGTATTTACCCTTCTAAATCTTCAGGGGGATCTCTCAGAATCTTTGGTCTTGGGAAGTCCTCACTCAGATTGGAGACAACATACACCCTTACTATGTTTAAATTTAATCAGCATGCAAAACATCCACACGTACTACTATAAATATTATACAAGACAATACAAATATTAACCCAGTCCTAAAACTCTTCTTGGCCTCAGCTCTCATGTTGAGGTTCATATTGCTTATCATGGAGGTACATGAGAAAGGATATCTAGATCATTGTTTCTTGTATAGATACAGTACAAGAAACTATGATCTATGATATCCCACATGTTCTGCTTAATCTGAGTAGACCTTCATGAACATTAAAAGCCCAAATTTATGAAGCCCTCAACCATAAGATAAAAAATATTGTTAAAATATATCTGAATCTGGTGTAACTTTTTATTCAGGTACAGGTACACAAATACAGTTACATAGATTATCATACATAGCAGCATATGTATAGATTACCCAGGATAACCCAAAAAAGTCAGACACTAATTTTCAATGGGGTCCTTGTGATAAGTATTAATTATATTTAAAAGTCAAAAACAGATACGTACATGTATTAACAATGAAAAGTAGTTATAATGAAAAGTAGTTATAATGAAAAAGTAGTTATAATGAAAAGTAGTTATAATGAAAAGTAGTTATAACGAAAAGTAGTTATAATGAAAAGTAGTTATAATGAAAGGAGATATACTAGGAGTAAGGTAAAATCAGATGCTTACATTAACATTAAATATATCAGATCATTGTACATGTATGTTAGGTATACAAGAAATCATTCTCCTCCCTTTCTGTAGCCTCATTCATGAGGTACAGTTTGACTCTCTTCTTGAAGTGGCTCATGCTATGACAGGCTCTGACATGTGCTGGTAGTCTGTTCCAGTCCTTTATTGCTGTACAATAAAATGTCTTTGACGCCTGATGGTGACTGAGTACTGCATAGTTGTTCTCCCTTCCCCTAGTACTATAATTGCTTTGGTTCCCGGCCTTGAAATTGGCAGTAAGATATTGGGGACACTGGTTGTGAGCAATTTTATGAACGTAATTTAGCTTTAGTTGTTTTACTGTGTCTTCAACATTATTCAGGATATGTACATTTACTTAGATCGAATAATGTCAAATACATTCATTACTAATTTTACAAATTGTCATAATCTAAATATTCTCAACTACCTCACTATTGTAAATCTATTTAATCATTTGTAATATAGAATAAGAACTATTATTAGTCTGCTCGAAATGCCTAGCATGCCCAGGCATGCTAGGCATGCTAGTGGCACAGATTTGTATCACTACCTCTTCATATTAATATTGATGTTTTAGTATATAGTTTTATTTTAAAAAATCATTACGTTTATTAATTTTATCTTCAGACAACTTAATTGCAACAGGAACCTAAAGTCTGTACCTGACAGCCGTGCTGTAGTTCGTACGTCGGTTTATGCATGGCCAGAAGTAACAGCCTGGTTGATCAGGCCCTGGTCCTCCGCGAGGCCTGGTCATTGACCGGGCCGCGGGGGCGTTGACCCTCGGAACACCCTCCAGGTATTACAATAATCTAACTTTATAGAACTATACAAATGCCAAGTAGTTTTAAGTTCTATCATTACTCTGCCACAAATGTTCTGTATAACCAGAGACTTTTCAAAATGTATGAAATACATTTCACCTAATTTAGTAACAATCATATTCATTTTGAAAATAGCTTTTGTTTATTTCTTAGTAATTCTCTACTAAATTAGTTTGTGCATCGTTTAGTCCATCAGTCTTGAGATTGATGGAGTGAACACATCGACTCCAGGCTGAGGGAGTGATTACCTCAAACTCCTCCTCACCTTCCACCGTTCTTCTCTGTATTCGACTGAAGAAACCACTGGCTGGCGAAACGTTTCAACAATAAAGATTCCCAAATGTTGCACAAGTGTCTCATTGTTCAAGTAGTCGGTTTTCCAAACCATTTACATGACAGCATGTGGAGTGCCCCAAGAAAGTATCTTGCACCACTAGTTTTCTCGTGTTGTTGTTGACGTGATCATCAGTATTAAGTGTAAATTCCCGTTGTTTGCAGATATGTTCTCTTAGTGTCAGGAAAATATCCAGAGGAGATACCTCAAGTACTATCACTGGAACTAGAGTAAATTGTTAATAGCTAACTAATTTTCGCTGCACTTAAGAAAAACCGAACCCATACTATTTGGTTCAAAGAGTTACCTGAAAAAGTGTAAATAATTTGAAGGCACTGTGTACTGAGGAACCTAACTCAACAATAACTTCAGTGAAATAACTAGTAATATCCTTATATCTTTGTGTATCAGGTGAGTTGATAATGATCACTAGCATTTTGCCTAGAAGAGGATTGGGCAGTGAATAGATGTCTAAGGCAACTGGGGTAAATTGTTGGCTAGACAAGTACTGCATGGAACTTGGAATTCCATTCATTGACAACTGGGATAACTTCTTTGGCACATGATATGTACAATTAGTGACTAGCGCTGACCACTTCAGTTGAAGGAGTCATTGCTAAATTGTGTAAGACTTTACTTAAACTGACAAAAGATAAAGTTGTGTATGGCAAATAAAGGTGTTGCGGTATTGGGGTCGGAAAGTAAAAAAAAAATAATATGCCAAGGTCTGTTAGGAAAACGTTCAGAAAACAGGATAGATCATAAAATAATTACATATAAAGACGGGAAAATTGGTCTGCAAACAACAGAAGACAGGGAAGAAGAGCGATGCAAAAACTTCCCTCGTATCTACTATTTAAACAGCCGGAGCAAAGAATTAGAGCTGTGCTTCCCTTTCTTGAAAGTGAATGTCAGCAGTCACCCCCCAGGTGCTGCGTAACCGATGCTGGGGCATCGCATGTGTAACAAACATGAATATTGTTGCAATAATTGAAACCTGGTTCAGTCTGGAAACAAGGGACGTGAAGGCTGGATTCCATATACAGGGCTATAAGTTATTCAGCTTTGATAAAATAGAATAACATAAAATAAACTATTTTTATAAAAATGGTTTACAATTGGTACAGAAAGGGTGACATTATTAACATAATTTATAGAAAGCCCCTGGTTATGCAGAGCATTTCGAGCAGTCTTAAATTAGCTTTTAACTAATTATAACAGGAAATCGGGCGAAGTTGGTATGTAAGTTAGCAGAAATATAAAGTGTTGCATCAGAGACGATGTATAGGTGAAGAGGACATACATACGGAAACTGTTTGGCTGTAGTTTCTCGAAAAACATGAAACGCTAATCTTAGTGTACCACAAGATTCCATGGTATTGCTGTGCCATACAAGTAACATTGTGGTAATGGTGTCCCGTAGGTCGATCGCTAGCTCACTCTGCTCACACACTGAGGTCCGGAGTTCAAATCTCCTCCGGTACGGCTGGCAAAACATTAGGGACGTGTTTCCATAAGACACCTGCTGTCCATGTTCCAGTTCACCCATCAGTTTAAAATGGGTACCTGGGTGTTAGTGGACTGGTGTGGGTCGCATCCTGGGACAAAACTGACCTAATTTGCCCGAAATGCTCAGCATAACAATTGGCTTTCTATATAGTAATATGTCATTGATGTCAGCTAGGACTGTATACCTTGTACATGTACTTGTAGTAAATAAAGATATTATATTATGGTATACAACACTGTTACTGTAATGTTGTAATTTGTCTGACACATCACCACCACCACCATGGAACTTATTTGCTAAGCTCTGGCCCAACGCTTGGTCACAACCTACTGCCACTAGCTCGGGGGTCGGGGAACCGGGGTAAATCACCCCAAATGGGGTAAAAATTAAAATCTCGGGGGTAATAAAGGCTCAGTAAATACATAAATAAAATTGCACATTTTTTATTAAATATATATATATATATATATATATATATATATATATATATATATATATTATTAGAATCTATGATTCCATTTGTGGATATTTGATAGTGCTCATATAATAATATAAATGTCTGGTAGTTTTCTATTAATTTTCAAGTCTAATGGGTAATTTCGCTGTACACAAATTTGTTTTGGGGTAATACCCAAAAAAGATCGCCGACCCCTTCACTAGCTGGTCCCGCCAACCAGTGGCGTGATGTTTAACTGCTACACCATATCTGACTCCAGTACATAAGAGTCCATCTTCCTGCCTATCCATTCATCAAGGGTTTCCAGGTTGGAGAGACTGCTTACCTCCTCTTCTACTGTCTTCTGTGTATCGTTCTCCAAGCCTGAGGGACTGATTACCTCCTCTTCTACTGTCCTCGTATATCATCTCTGTATTGAACCGATACAAGACACTAGTTGGCGAAACGTCTTCAAATAAAGATACCCAGGTGATGTATGTGTGTCTGATTCCTCGTCTTGTCTGTACTGTAAGCCATTATTTTATTGTAATGTTATAATAATAATAAAATAATAATAATAATAATAATAATAATAATAATAATAATAATAATAATAATAATAATAATAATAATAATAATAATAATTATTTACTACAAGTACATGTGCAGGGTATACAGGCCTAGCTGACAACAATGACAATACTACATAGAAAGCCGCTTGTTATGCTGAGCATTTCTGGTAAATTAGGTCAATTTTGTCCCAGGATGCGACCCACACCAGTCCACTAACACCCAGGTACCCATTTTACTGATGCGTGAACATAGACAACCGGTATAAGGAAACACTCCTAATGTTTCCACGGGGCACATCCACCACCATCAATGACATTACCAGTAACAGACAGGACAAGCTTCAATCCACTGCAGGGGTATACACAATTCCTTGTAATGACTGCAGCAAATTATACATGGGCGAAACATCCAGAGACCTCCAAACACGCATTTCAGAACACCAGTATGCAGGCAGATCTGACGACTCAAGAAATGCCTGTGTTCAACACCGAAATTTACACAACCATTTAATCAACTACAGAAACGCAAGACTCATCGCCAGAGAAGACAACACTCAATACCGAAGAATCCTGGAATCATCACTTATCTGTATATCCAACAACTTCAACCAGAACAACGGCTTCTACAACATAGCTGAACCTATTGCCAAGAAACTTCTTCAACGCTATCCCACATAGAACTCAAGAATGGAACACTGCAGGTCCTTTAAGTCACACAAGGTTTTAAACTATCACACTACTTTGAAGACTGTCACATGCAGCATTCTCCAGGAAGAGCTGAGGCCCCCGTAGGACCCCCCAGACCAAATTCGAGTGGCCAAAACCACCCCAGGAGGACCAAAAAGAGTTGAGGCCCCCGTAAGACCCCCCAGACCAAATTCGAGTGGCCAAAAACCCCCCCAGGAGGACCAGGAAGAGTAAATCTTATAAATACTCATGTTACTCTTTTTCCAGGTATGCCGGGTCACCATTTGGAGAAGACCCGGGCCGGATGTACCGGCGAACATACAACAACAATTTTCCAGGTAGATCTGTCTGTGACTCGATAAAGCCCACTGCGTGGGCGAAACGTTGTCAATAAAGGATCACATTATACTGCTTATGTGTTTATTTTTCCGTCCGAATACATGGAGGGGGTGCCCTGTGAGTCGCCTTGTCATACCAGCAGCGGCTCCATGAATCCCCAGGGTCTGGGAGTGGACGCCTGGCCGCACTGGCTACCCATAGCATAATCTAGCTGTGGCTGATGGAGAATGTAGCACGTGGCTGTGCCTCGAGCGTTGCGGTCTTAGCAGCCTCATCTGCTGCATCATTGCGGGGGATACCCACATGGCTCGGGATCCAGTTGATGGCGGCTCTGCGTCCTTGGGCCATGAGCGTCTGCAGGTCGCTCCGGATGGATGTGATTAAGTGTATGTTGTCCCTTGGCTCTCTGTGCATAATTGCCTGGATTGCTGACTTGGAATCAACATGGATGATGGGGGGATGCTGATGGTCTGCAATTGCATGCTTGCAGAGCTTGCTGGATGGCATAGAGCTCAGCCTGGAGGACGGTGCAATGGTCCAGGAGGCGCCAACCTGCTGTCAGATTGCTTTGGAACATCCCAGCAGCTGTGCGGCCTGCCACTGGGTCTCTGGAGCCACACACAGGGCTTTCGACACTCGCAATGCTAGCCGAAGCAAGTCGTTGCAGAATGTGCTGGGGGGCAATGCCTCTTGCTGCCGGGGGGCAATGCCTCTTGCTGCCTGGTAGGGCCGACCAGTGCACCGCCATCAGCTGCTGGTCTGTCGCAGCCCCCTGCCTCGAGTTTCCTAGGATATGTGTGTGGTAATTTATAGGGAAGTAATGTTTATGTAATAATGCAGATGTGCGGTGTTGATGTGACTTTTGAAAGGTGATAAGTAGCGGGGGGAACCAATATGTCCCCTACAATTTCCTTATTTATTGTAATCAGTTAATTAAAATGTAATTATTGTAATATTGAAAAAAAATAATCTGATAAAGAAAATGTATTAAACACCTAGAAATATCACTAAATTTAAATAAATATATGTATACAAGGTATACGTTACGCAGAAGAAACAAATATGGCGTAAGGGGGGCGAAGGGTCGGTGAGTTTGTGAATATTTTAGAGTGTTATCGTGACCAATAGAAATATTATCGGCGGAATTATTTCCCTACAAGATAAGTGAAGGGGAATTACATCTGGAAGGGTCCAGATATATAATGAAACGTAATCATAAAGGATGATATGGAGGAAAAAATGAAAGCGTGGCTTCAGATTCCATATTGCCTACCACGTATCATCCAATAATTACTGTACTCTTCCCAGTATGTATTAACCCCCACACAACAGGTAAGATAGCTAGGTATTGGCAAATATTAGGTTACCTTTCTGTTGGGAGGCGTTAGGATATGCCACCAATGTAATAAATAGGTAAGTATTAATTTGTTATATGAAATTGTTTTCATTTGAAAATTAGTAGCTTAAAAAATATTTAAAGTTGTCTAGCCAAAATAACGTCTTTATAACTACAGTCCACTATATTCGCCATATTTACTGGCGTAAAATTTCATAATAAATATACTGGAATCATATGTTCCTAATCCAGGGTCCCGATGTTAATTTGGGGAGCTGAGACAGTGGGCATTGCAAGAGCAACATTGCGTCCCCAGTGTCCCTAAAGTCCCCAAGATTCATCAGCATCAATAAGTTACAATTTGTGTTTGTGTCAAGAGTTCTCCCCAGTGTGTGGGTGGAAAATTAATTCGAGATTGTGTATCGTGAAAATATCCCCCACACAATTTCTAACAATACCTTTTTTTTTTTTACTGAAACTGTTGATGTCATTAATGGGGAGGATGTACGTGATGAGCGTCAACAAGGACATTGATGTTTGGTTGGTGATTGGTGACTTTTAGTCGTAGGTCACCAGGCTCTCCCATCTGTGCTCCAGTTTCCTGTATTGAGCCAGAATGCCTTCCATTCCCCCGCTGTACAGGCGCTGTATAATCCCTACGGTTTTAGTGCTTCCCCATAATAATAATAATCCTCTGCTTAATTGGAATTGCATTTGCATGGCAAAAACCAACTGCAACCATGTACTGACCCCTTTTGACCCCCGGCCACTTACCGGATAGTGATTTCTTGTATATCTAACATATATGTACTGTGATCTGATCCTGTATTTAATGTTAATGTAAATAACTGAATTTACCTTACCCCTGGTATATCTCATTTTATTATAACTACTTTTCACATAGTTAAATTACTTACTTATTTTAACTTTTAAATATAAATAATACATACTTATCACAAGGACCCCAATGGAAGTAAATCATTTTGTCTGACCTTTTTTGGGTTATGCTAGGTGACCTACACATATGCTGCTGTGTATGATAATCTATGTAACTATTTATGTGTACCTGTACCTAAATACGTTTACTTTTCGACATTTTCGACAGTCAGATCGACCCTTAAGAGGCAACTTTTCCGAACGTTTGAAGCTGCAGTTGTTGTTGCAGGAATCTTGGACTGGGCTATGCAACTTTGGCCATAGGACACCTGCACACGCCAATTGTTCAAGGATTTTTTTTTTCCCCGGTTACCGCATGTAAACGCTGAAAATTTAAAGCAGATAGGATGAAGTTTTCTCGAATTATGAAAATAATAAAAATGAAATTATGGCAGAGGAAGGAAAAAGAAATCTGGCAATCGCTTGAAGGTCTGCTGCCCTCACTCTTTCTGGAATACCTGATTATTGCAAGAACTTAATCCCTTATAATAATAATAATAATAATAATAATAATAATAATAATAATAATAATAATAATAATAATAATAATAATAATAATAATATCTTTATTTACTACAAGTACATGTACATGGTATACAGGCCTAGTTGACATCAATGACATACTACTAAATAGAAAGCCACTTGTTATGCTGAGCATTTCGGGCAAATTAGGTCAGTTTTGTCCCAGGATGCAACCCACACCAGTCGACTAACACCCAGGTACCCATTTTACTGATGGGTGAACATAGACAACCAGTGTAAGGAAACACGCCCAGTGTTTCTACCCCTTCGCCGGGAATCGAACCCGGACCCTCACCGTGTGAAGCGAGAGCTTTTTCCACCAAGCCGCGGGATACGTGATTCTTGCAAGCACTTAAAGACATCCCTCAGGGGATACCTAATCATGACTTACTCTTCAGTAAATGCCGCGGCCGGAAGTTCAGGTGCGCAGACGCAATTTTTGGCGGGAAAGCGAAGGTAGTGTTGGTAAGTGTTAGTAAGCGAGGCGCCAGTCACCGCTCAGACTTGGTCCGGGGTGTATCGCTCGCTTCTCTACTTCCTAGTAAGTACTTTCATCGTGACTTTTTGCATTCATACGGCTCAGTCTCTGTGAGAGTACGGGAGTAAAAGAAGAAACGCATCTGTCTGCGGTAAAACAGGAAAAAAGTTCCATGTTGATGCGTTATAAATTGAAAATAGGGGTTTGTTGAATTCTTAAAACTAAAGAGTAACTTATGCCTTTTTATTTAATATGGTGTAGAACGCAATGTACATGTAATATTTCTTCAGGTTTGCGGATATGTACTAATTTATTTGCGTTTGGAAGATAAAAACATGATTCGCAAAATATTAATGAAAATTCTAAGTTATGCTGAGTATTTTACAGTTCTTATTTTTACTAAGCGAAATTTTTTCTCTCCCGAGCAGATTCGCTGTATAACCCCTGTGGTTTAGCGCTTCTATTTGATTATAATAATAATAATCCCGAGCAGATTAAATTTCTCCACACTCACTGAATATAGAATTATTATCTTAAAACAATAAGACAAAAATTAGTACTTAAGTTCTTTATTGAATTGATAGTGTGTCTATTCCGTATTTTTTAGCAATATTAATTTAATGGAAAATCTTTGCTTAATTTGTAACGCGATTTTATTCCTAAATTTATATGCATTAATAAGTTTGCACAGGGAGACAGCTGGTATCTTCACTGTGACAGCTGGGTATCTTCACTGTGACAGCTGGGTATCTTCACTGGGTGACAGCTGGGTATCTTCACTGGGCGACGTCTCACGTTCGCAGCTGGCATTTTCACACTAGTAGAGAAGCAGCCTATATTTCTCCAGACAATGGAAAAAATTACAGATGTTCAGTTTAGAACTGTACACCTGTACAATAATTTCAGATGTTCAAAACTGTGCACCTGTACAATAATTACAGGTATTCAGTTCAGAACTGTACACCTTAAAAGTACCTCTCCAGTTCTTCCACTCTCTCCAGTTCATGAGTCGTCTATATGTTTCAAGAAACCTGCTGGGCACGTAGAACGTGTTGCACACGTGTCTTTTCACCTTGTCGTTATTATATACCGGTAATGCAATGTGTCCACCGATAATACACGTATCTTTGCTAATGTTACATTCATGTATAATTTAGGTTTATCAGTAGTTCTTGTACAGGACAATATAGAGCTTTATCCGGGTGAAG
Organism: Cherax destructor; assembly: GCA_009830355.1. NCBI lineage: Eukaryota > Metazoa > Arthropoda > Malacostraca > Decapoda > Parastacidae > Cherax > Cherax destructor. Next base: position 805,777 of record WNWK01000090.1, on the reverse strand, counting down.
ATAACTTGAGTCTTGGTTAGCTGGAATGTGAGGCCAAGATAGCAGTTTTTGAGTGCTTGTTATTAGGCTAATAGAAGGCTTGTATTTATATTAAGAAGTATAAGTATCACAAGTCCTAAAACCATATTATGTTGTTAATAAGGTCTCTTGTAGATTATGCGGTACATTTCTAACCTCCGTATTTGATAAAGGACATAAATTTATTGAAAATGACAAATTTATTGGAAAGGACATATATTTACTAGAAAGGATATAAATACGTTTGGAAGGGTATAAATGCATTTGAAAATATATACAGGGATGTAAGACTAACAAGAATCATCCGTATGAAGGGTGAGAGCCGTGAACCTGCTTTCTCATGAGAGTAGAATGACGAGAGATATAATTGTGGTGCACGAGTGAAGGCACTGCAAGGGAATAAATTATTGCCTGTGAAGGGATCTGGATTCTGGAATGCATCTCATATGCAGAAGTCACACGTATAAGGTCGCGTGCAGTAAATTAAGTGAGGTGCAGGAAACTAGGTCAGATGCAGGAACTAGGTCAGGTGCAGGAACTAGGTCAGGTGCAGGAAACTAGGTCAGGTGCAGGAACTAGGTCAGGTACAGGAAACTAGGTCAGGTGCAGGAAACTAGGTCAGGTGCAGGAACTAGGTCAGGTGCAGGAAACTAGGTCAGGTGCAGGAACTAGGTCAGGTGCAGGAACTAGGTCAGGTGCAGGAAACTAGGTCAGGTGCAGGAAACTAGGTCAGGTGCAGGAAACTAGGTCAGGTGCAGGAAACTAGGTCAGGTGCAGGAAACTAGGTCAGGTGCAGGAAACTAGGTCAGGTGCAGGAAACTAGGTCAGGTGCAGGAACTATAGGTCAGAAATAACATTTCTGAAGGCACGGTTAATTAGGTATAAAGCCCGTAGACTACACGAGGGTCATAAAGGCTGCACGTAACCTGTACACCTGCAGTCAAGAACACTATTAACCGTAACACAGGAATTAAAGTAAGCTCTGTGTATGCACATAGAGATACACACCTCACGGTGTATATATCCTGTTACGAAGATACAAAAGAAGCTTCTATAGGGAAAATTACATTGACTGTATAGAGGTTTAACAAGCCACGTTAGTTAGTTAGTTAGTTCAGACTCTCAGGTAAGGACCCACTAGGGGCGAGGGGGAAGTGGGGACAGACGAAGAATAGCCGGTGAGAGGAAGAACTGAAGGAGAAGAGAAAGAGTCAGGACTAAACCCAACAGTCTAACTACTTTCTGTTAAGTAAAAGGACACAAATGCAACTAATGTGACATTTTATTGTGGCAACGTTTCGCTCTCCAGGAGCTTTCTCAAGCCGTAACGGCTTGAGAAAGCTCCTGGAGAGCGAAACGTTGCCACAATAAAATGTCACATTAGTTGCATTTGTGTCCTTTTACTTAACATATTGTCGGTAATTCTACCAATATTATAACTACTTTCTGATTAGCCACGTTTCACTGTATAGAACTTTAACAAGCCACGTTTCACTCTGTATAGAACGTTTTCATGTGCTTTGATTAGTAAATAAAGCTACCGTTTCCTTTGTCGAATCAAATCCGAGTGCCTTCCATTACCCAGGTGTTGTTTTGACCCTCACGCGTTTAGCGCTTCCCAATGATACTACCGCTGTACCCTTGTGGGGTTAACGCTTAGTTCTGATTGTAATTCTACTACTACTATTGTACTATAACACCATCATCTAAGCTTGACAATGTATTTAAATTAAATTAAAATTAAAATATTAACTTATTACAATGTGGGGTTTACATATTTTATGGTATTATTAGAAATTATAAAATACTTATTACAAGAAGCCCACTAGTATGCCTTGGCATTTCAGGCCTAAAGAGGAAAATTGAAAATCATATGTTTCAGACAACCTAAGTGTACACTAAAGACGGGAAGAAGTGTTAATGGAGTACACAAGTGAAGGTTCATACACACTTCATTCAAATTTTGATTTGCTATTTTTTTTTTCAAATAAGTTTTCCTTGTGACAACTGAGCGATGATAGTACTCGCCTGTTTGTGGTTGCAGGGGTCGAGTCGTAGCTCCTGTGTGTGTGTGTGTATTAGTTACCATTTTGTCCTAGGCACATGTAGATTAGACACTAGGCCTGTTCTGTATGTGTGTGCGTGTGTGTGTGTGTATGCATGTGTGTGTGTGTGTGATCAGAAAACGCATATAAACAAAGACAGAACACTTTATTTGTTCTACCATTAATATTTATTTATTTTAACGATTCAATTGAAATATTTTTTTTCACCAGAGAGGCGAGGCAGTTAAATGATTTAATGTAAATGGGAAAATTACTTGTTCAGTTTGATGACTATTTTGCGGAATGAGATGTAAGGTGCAAGTTGCTGGTTATTAGGTATAGTCACATGTTAAATATTAAATACTGTTTGAGGGTTGTCATGGAAACCAAAATGAGCTTTACTTCACGCTGAAATAAAATGCTCAGCTATTTTTGTTCAAGTTACTTGCTTCACTTTTGGCGGAAATATTGGATATATACAGTTTTTTTGCAGTCTGGCTGCAATTGCTAGCGACGTGTGTGTGTGTGTGTGTGTGTGTGAGAGAGACACATAACAGAAAACAGAAATCTTATTGTCTGTAACTAGATTTGCTAGTAAACTACTGTCAGGTCACTACCACTGCTAATCTTGTTTAAACACCAGAAGTCAGAACAATGAAGTAGAAGGATCTCTCCCCACCCTCCACTCACATGACACTGGTGAAAGACATTCTATGCTGCCCGCTGCACAAAATGTTTTAGGTAAAATTCTCACTTCTCTCTGCTGAAGTGATGGCAGCTGAGGTTCACATCTGAAGGACCCGGGATCGATCCCAGGGAAAGTGGAAACACCTTGTTTCCTTGGATAGTTTGCTGGCAAGTGTCAGGGTGCACCGTACACTGTCTGTACACTCGTCACTATCAGTCTACAACCATCACTCACTGTCAGTCTACACCCATCACTGTCAGTCTACACCCATCACTGTCAGTCTACACCCATCACTGTCAGTCGACACCCATCACTGTCAGTCGACACCCATCACTGTCAGTCGACACCCATCACTAAGAATCATGCGTTGGTTAACCATTGTTTTATCTTAATAAAGTGTTTGACCGACAGTTAAACGAGTGTTAACGTGTTCATGTACCACCGGAGGGAAGTCTGTTCCAGTGGTCGATGAGAATAGGCAAAAACCTTTCTCACCTTATCTAGTCCTCGTTACCATTGGTAACCGTCTCGTTCGTGAATAAAGTTATTTGTATTACTGCTGCAATTTATATATTTTTCGTTAAAAAGCTAGAACAAAATGTCTAATTTTATAGATTTATGAGGTATTCATATATATTTTTGAAATATTATATATACAAGACCAAGAGAATGTACTAGACGAGGGAAAAAAACTGCTCTAGCAGTTATGATCTCGCTGGTCCTAAAAATATCACCTTACATTCTTTGCATGCACACTGCTTGGGAGGTCAACACTAGCACTGCTTGGGAGGTCAACACTAGCACTGCTTGGGAGGTCAACACTAGCACTGCTTGGGAGGTCAACACTAGCACTGCTTGGGAGGTCAACACTAGCACTGCTTGGGAGGTCAACACTAGCACTGCTTGGGAGGTCAACACTAGCCAATAATCAGGATGTGAACGGAATCATAATCAAGGATCGTCGAAATGAGCTAATATATTCACCCTGCAGAGCTGTTGTCCTCCCTCGTGTAGTCTTTTTGAAATCTTTTGAGGGGTGTGTGTGTGTTGATGCTCGCCGCTATCATTCGTTAGTCGTGTGCAAGATAGACGGAACTTTCCCAGCAACGTCGCGAGTGTCGGTGTATAGAATGTATATAACTTTCAGTCGACAAAAGCGCTGAATGACCTCACAGGCCAGAGCGTTATGTGAATTTTACAGTCTTTGTCCCTCCTTTCTAACAGTGTCATCAAAAACTATTTTCAACAGTCGTTCGCTGAGTTCTTTCTGACTCGGTATTGTGGTTACTGCTGGCGGTTTAGGCATTTAGTTAAGTGCTTTCGATCTGCCTCAGGGTGCCCTGTCTGCAACACCGAAAATGAATGATCCCTCGTGTCAACATTCTTCACCTTGCTGTCTCATTTATACTGGAGATCTCTCTTATTCATGCCAATATTACAGTTTTATACTGGAACGTTAATTCCACCTTTTTTTTTTTTTTTTTTTTTTGAAAGGAAGAGAAGGCATGACATAATAAGGTCATGTTCGATCTGTTTACATCAAGGCCGTCAACCAGTCGATTCATAATCCGCCATATTGGCTCTCAGACGACGCTCTGCATGATTCATTTATTCATGCCGGTTTAATATGACTTCTAATTAGATGAATTTCTGTACACACTAGGACAGTTAGCATGAGACCCACTGTGACTACAAATGCAGGTTGTACAGATGAATCTCATACCAGCATGGCTGTGGCAAGCTCTAGCTTATGTCTCTTCAAAGCCATTATGAATGACTAGCTAAATTGTAATGACACAATTGTAATCAGCTCAATGAATGGAATGGTACGGTTGATAACTCACCGGTTTCCCGGATTTAAGACAGGCTTGCCATGGATTCCAGTCCCCTTACTCCGTTCACTGAGTATACAATCGTGCCATTATTACCGTTTAACTATACATAAGCTTCTTCAGGCGCTGTCTTCAGAGACATCGTCTACCCCTTTACCTATTTTGGGTCTCTGGATTAAGGATGTAGGCCGTCCACATAGTTCTTAATTACTGTGTGGTCAGTCTCCCCAGGACTTTTCTTCCTCTCTCTCTATGTATTAATTCGAAGACTTGCGTCTCTGCTTCCTACATAACTTCCTAGATGTGAAGATCATTCTCTACCTTCAAGTAATCCTCAATATTTGAAAAAGTCTTATCTCTTTGCAATTTTCCCCAGACGACCGTTTATTCATTCCACTCACCTTATTTTCCTAAACTCACTATATTATTTTCTTCGTAAAGTTTCTTTACAACATAACTGATTATCCATAAGTCTCGGTCTCCACGTATATCCACAAACTAGTAAGACCTCACTAAATAGGCAGTCTCTTGAGCACTCTATTGTTCTTAGTTTCAAGGCCTCCTCTCTGAAGGTACCACCTTTAATGCACGTACTATCTACGGTTTTCTCTCCGCAGTTGATCTGTTACACCAGCTTTAACTGCCGTCTTCTCCTCCTCCTTCGCCTTACCTACTAATTGTCCTTTGTATCTTTTGCCGCCGCTCGTTCGTGTCTCCAAATGTATTTCCTCCGTCATGGAGGAACCGGAAACGTGGAGTATGACTGACATGTGTAAACATGTGAGGCATACCAGAGAGAGATGAATTAGACACTTGCAACATCTGTGTAACTTCACTTTGTAGAAGTTTCTCTATCCAGTGGCTTTATCAGTATAATACATGGACATAATTTGAAGACTAGAAATATATATGTAGAAGACAGTGGAAGATGAGGTAATCAGTCCCTCAGCTTGGGAGCAGGTGATTAACACTATTTTGGAAGAATCTGAAGCACAGACAGGAAGATTGGCGCATAGATACTGGAGTCATGATGGCAGAGAGAGAGAGAGAGAGGTGAACCAGCACAGACTGGGCCTAGTACTCACCATAAGTGCATCTGAAATAGGTGAAATAGACTCGAAGATACCTTTGGGTGCTAGCGACCGTACAGTACTAAGTTACAAATACCTTGTAAAGCAAGCAAAGAAGAGGCAGAGAAACGTTTGAGTAGGCCTGACACTTCAGAGGCAAGTGAACCTGACAATGTGTCGTCTTGAGTTATGGGAGCGTGAGCAGAGGCACCGTGTAAACCACCAGCTAAAACGGGTAACAAACCAGTAGAGACATTGCACTTGCCAAAGATGTGGAAGATTGAGAATATACTGTAGTTCCAATATTTAAGAAAGGGGTCATTCAGCTTGCGTTAAATTAGTCTAATATCATAGACATGCATACTATACGAACAGTTTGTGGGAAAAAAGTGATTTCATAAACAACCAGCATGACTTTAGAGAATGGTAAGTCTTGTCTCACAAACCTACAAGAGTTTTATGACAATGTAACAGTGATGAGGCAGGAGAAAGAGGGATGGGTGACCTGCATATCCTTGGTCAGGAAGAATGCTTTTCTTTGATTATAATAAAAATTCTCTGGATGCCAATGAAGATCTCATAATTCAGGTCTCAGAACTCTGCAACACATTTGTCCTCAAAGATTTAAGTTATACCATGAATTAAGGAAAGATCATAGACTTCATCTTACGAAACAAAGAAAATGCGATAGTAAATATGGACAAAGTAGATTATAGTGGAAAAATGAACATGTTATTAGAAGACGGGGAACTTACGTGCCTCATAAACACAGATGAGTCATAGGAATATAAGGAGGCATATCTTCACTCCAGAATGGTCAAAGTGGAATAATCTGGTTGCAGTAATGATGGAGGCAGGGCTCAACATCTCCCTAAGAATAAGTACAATAGGGCCTACGAGACTAGGAAGTAAACCTGGCAAACGGCGAATTGAAAGGTTTGGCTAAGAACTGAAACTTCCCATGCAACCACAAATTGGTGTGAACACCCACATACGAAATTACCCTGGGTGCTAAAAGGATTAAATTATCAAGAAAGACTAAAGAAATAAGTGTTTCAGTCTTTGAGGGATCCGAGAGAAGTATCCCCTGTATCACAATCCCACTCCCCTGCACATTAGGAATCATAGTAACTGTACATCAAAACTCTCAATAGACGAGCCGCAGTTCGACTCCACAAGAGATCTAGGAGTTATAACTGAATCCTAAGTAGAGGCACAGTAGCTGAAAATCAATCCCATCCCTAGAGATCCAGGAATTATAGTTTAAAGGTCCCACAGTCGAAAATAACCCCATTCAGACGAGGTTCAGTGAGACAGTTCCCTAAACTTTTATACCTTGACTTTAATGTTGAAAATGGTATAAAATACCTATAAGTCGAAGATTAAGACACAAGTGCAACAGTTGGGTATTTTTATTGATGAAACGTTTAGCCTACACTGTAGGCTTCTTCAGTCGAATACAGAGGGAACAGATGTAGTAGTGAAATAAAGCTGATGTAATCAGTCCATCAACCTTGGAGAAAAAGTATTTGAGGTGGTCAGTCCCTCAGCCTGGAGAAGAGTTCAGCTCCATGGTCTGGAACGATATCCCTGCTGCCTCTGTATCTGACTGAAGAAGCCTACTGTGTAGGTGAAAAGTTTCATCAATAAAGACACCCAACTGTGGCACATGTGTCTTAATCTTCGACTTTATAATGGTTTTCCTAAGGTGTTAATGTCTTGTTATCATGGAAGCCAATATACTGATATTTATATAAGTTTAACACTTATGCTATGGAAGGTCTGCTAGAGTATAACATCTCAAGTCGTTTTTACTTAAATTCTTAAATAAACTTAATTGTTTTTAAATAAAAGAACTATGTGAACTTAATGTCGGGTTGGTGTATACTGAGGAGGATATGAGGTCCAGGTTATTTTTTTGTGCTTGTTTCAACAATTCCTTGGTGCTCTAGAAAGGTAAATATGATGATCCTAATTTTCTTTAATAAAATTAGCAAACTGGCCTCTACAAAGCCCATTAAAATTTCGAACCAGTGTTCATTGTCTGAGCCAGTGTAAAGTCCTCACGTTATGGCATCAAACTAATATATTTTGCTCAATAAGGTTGAAAAATTAGCACTTACACAGCCTGAAACTGTACTGAACCTTAATGTTTGTTAGATGCATCAGAGTTAAAAGTTTGAAGCCGTTCAGAAGAGGCATTCTCAAGTTATTGCAGGAGAAAATACCACGATTTTTTAAAATTAAAACTAGAAAATTGGCACCTATTCAGTTCAATAACAATGTGAAGCTTCCTTTAAGATATACCAGCGTTGAAAGTTGAAGCCAGACAGAAGAGACGTTCTCAAGGTATCTCATGCAAACCCTGAAGTGGGGTTCCCAAAGTTTTTCATTTCACTTACCAATATATAGTTTCGTAGACAGTAACGCCCATAGTTATTTAAGAGGGGGATGTAAACATGTGATGGTTATACACATGAAATAAGAGAAGCCAACTTAATTACCAAATATCGATATTTTTTCCAGTGACATGAACTTGGTCAGGCATAAAATGTACGGGTACTTATTTCGTGCCTTAATTTGTTTTTGTAATGGTAGTTGTATTTCAAGTTGATATATGACTAAACGCTAAAGGTGCAAAAAAAATAAATAATACGAGAGGTAGCACAAATAAAGAGGATTTACAACGTAACATTTCCTTTCATTATTAATTCATATTTCTTTCTTGGGATGACAGTGAAGGATTCACCCCAGTTAGGTGGATGGATGAGCCTGTTTATCTCTCACAAACTGGTCGATGTCAGGTTGTGTTTTGTAAGAGCACACCGGAGATCGTCCTCAACACTCCGCCGAGCACAATGTTTTCTTTAAAGGAACCTGAGAATGAGAATTCTGCTTTACATAGCCAGGCACACAGAAATATAATGAGCGCTTTGACAGCCAGAGAAGATAGCCGAAGGAAAGTTTCCAGCATTTGTCACCAGAAATCTGTAATCTTTATCTCAGTAAACTTATCGTTGAAACGGGTTTCCTGTAGCCTAGTTCCACGAGGAAAGTCCACTGGATTATCATGGAATGGTTTGCAAGCCAGTTATGTCCAACTCTTTGAGATCTGAGAAAGTGAATCCCTCATCCTAGGCAAGTACCCTGATGCCGGTGATCCAAGGAATTGAATTTATCCTTCCTTTTCTTGGCCTGAATCTGAAGGAATTCCGTTTCACCAGGCGTTGTATGACTCCTACGATGATTAAGACATGTGCAACAGTTGGGTTTTGTTATTGTTGAAACCTTTCGCCTACACAATAGGCGAAACGTAGGTGGTCAGTCCCTCAGCCCGGGCTGAGGGACTGACCACCTAAAATAATATTTCTCCACGGTTGATGGACTGATCACTGGTCGACAACCAAAATGCTTCCGAGACCAGAGTAGCAATTTCCAACTAATTTTAGGTTATTGATAATGAATATCATGGTTAAAATTGTTAGCTCTACTTTTCAATATACACCTACGTGTCACAACAGGTTGCAACAGGCTTGCGGCAGTGTGTTTCTCACCACACTCACAGTCTCACTGACCTTCATTATTGTTCCAGCAGTCATAGAAGGTGGTTGTGCTGTGCAAGTTTATATTTTGAGGTGAAAGGTAGGTGATCTGCTCTTGTGATGGGCTTCCAGGGCGGATACACCAAGTACTGCTGCTTTCTATGTGAATTAGAGATGTATCGGATGTGAAAATTTTGATATCCGCAGATGCGGATGTGTATGAGGATGTCTTGCTTATTTTGCGGATGCGGATGAGGATGTAAGAAATTGTGCGGATGTTCCGCGGATTCGGATGCATATGCGGATATCTGTTTACAGTAAAATACGGATATAAAAAATTGTTCGGATGTTCCACGGATGCGGATGTGGATATCCGATACATCACTAATGTGAATGGGACAGCCGTGCAAGAGGTTGCCACTACATCAGGAGAGACTGGCCACCTCGTCAATCATTGGAGTCTGGGATGAAAAATGTTCAACATCCACCTCTCATTGAACCAAACAAAATTTTGCTACCACCACTACACATAAAACTGAGGCTCATGAAAAACTTTGTAAAAGCTATGGACAAATCCGGTCAGGGATTCAAGTATTTAACATCAAAATTCTCCTCACTGAGCGACGCTAAGATAAGAGAGGGAGTCTTCAATGGTCCTCAGATTCCAGAGCTTCTTAAAGATGGTGACTTTGAATCAGACCTTCATGGGGAGGAGAAAGCTGCTTGGGAAGCATTCAAATTAGTGGCGAAGGAATTTCTGGGAAACAGAAGGGAAGGCAACTATGAAGAATTGGTGGAAAACCTCACCAAGGCTTACAAGAACATGGGATGTAACATGTCACTTAAAATCCACTTTTTGGACTCACATTTAGACATTTTTCCCAGCGAACTGTGGGACAGTTAGTGACGAACATGGTGAAAGGTTTCACCAAGATATTTTAACCATGGACAAATGGTACCAAGGCAAATGGGGCACAAGAATGCTTGCAGACTATTGCTGGACATTGGCAAGAGATGATTCTTCAGCCCACTACAAGCGTCAAGCAAAAAGGCAGAGGGTAGGTACGGGTTAGAGTTTAAAACATACTGACACATATTGTACGTTATAATAAAATAACCAAATACGTATTATGTCTCGTATCTTTAAGCCTATAGCCAATAAGCATTTTTCAAGGTGATATTTGGATTCAGGACATGAAAATACATAAAAATTAACTAATCTCATTTAAAAAGCATACAACTTTTCAAAAATTGTTGACCAGTGAATTACATCATCATTTCACTACTACACTGCTGCCTCTGTATCTGACTGAAGAAGCCTACTGTGTGGGCGAAACGTTCCAACAATAAAGATACCCAACTGTTGCACATGTGTCTTAACTTGTGGGTATTTTATACCATTTTCAACATGACTCCTACGAGTTTAGCGCTCCACCCATGAATGTAATAGCAAATGAAGGAGGTCGTTTATAATGACTTATGTGAACATTGTTGATATTTCTGAAAAATGTTCATACACAGACCGGGTCGCGGGGGCGTTGACCCCCGGAACCCTCTCCAAGGTATACACCAGGTATACAGTCAAACCAACCTCCTGCCTCTACATTGGCTTTCCACAGCCGAAGCTTTTTTTTTTTAAACCCTCAGACATTTTTTATGAAGTGTATGTGAGTTGCAACCTTGTTTAAAGAGTTCACCCGAGAGAATATCTTCACAAAGTACGCAAGATATAATCCTCAGCTAGGATAAGTTACGACAGCACTGAGTTCCGCTGTCTTCATTTTTGCTTGCTCACAATTTGCAAATAACTCGCGAAGGTCATCACGTAGTTTATGCCGCTCTTTTATTATACTTTCGAGGTATAACAACCTCTGCAGTAAGAGTATTAAGCGAGCGAAATCAAAACCTCTCAAAGTTGCTGGAAGATGCGTGGGTTGAGTGCTTGAGACCTCACATGGTTCACTGTGTTCCTCAGTCTTGAGAATTTCAGTCAATAGTTTGGGCAGTGCAATGACTGCAAGAACATATACCCTTGGATCACACGGTACAGGCCTTGCATATCAAGAACAAATAACTTTACACGTGTTTATAAACCTGATTTCTTACCTCACATACCTGGAGCGCCAACTGTCGTACACCATTTTATATCTGCCCCTGACAACCCAACCATCTTAAACAAGGCTGTGACTTTTTCCAGGAAGTCTTGTTTTAGTTTCCAGGAAGTCTTGTTTTAGTGGTGGTTGTGGGTGGACGGCGAAAGAAAAATTCATCTTTGAACTGGGCTTCATGTATAGTACGTACTTTGCAAATACCAACCGTAAACATGTGACTACATCATTGGTTTAATTCACTAACAAAAAATATTCGATTCCACTATCCTTGATTTCCGCAACTACCTGATCTCGAATATCTAATGATATTTCTGCAATTTTGTTTGACATCAGATTTTTTTTAGCTTCTTTGTGCTATCATCTCCCAGCACAATATGTTCATAATCTTTTGTAGCGGTAAGATAAAGATTATCGCCAGTTTTGAGAGGTTTCTGTTTTGCAGTGTGTAATGTCATTAGGGAGGATCCCCTCATTGTTGTGTCCAGAATAACTTTCCTTATAGGATTTTCGTTATTTCCTTGTTGATGTGTTCAGGATGGATGCTTTGTAAGTGTTTCTTTAAGAAACACTTACACAGATCGACAACACACACCAGCACAAGAGTGGAAAAACCCTAGATAATTCAATGAGATAAGTATGGACCCAGCCCCTCTGCACCTGGCCACACTTGTGCTCTATAGACTAGAATATTATTGCACGCTAACAGTCCCTTTTAAGGTACACACAATGGCAGATCTGTAGAATGTCCACTACAGAGAACCTTCAGTGACCATGTAAAATTGAATACACACACACAAAACTCAGCCAGGCCAAGCGTCTATAGACAAGCGCCTTTGACATCTGGTAACTAGGTAATTAGCTCACCAACACAAGACTGGAAACACACACAACACTAGATTGGAAACACATACCAACACTAGATTGGAAACACATACCAACACTAGATTGGAAACACATACCAACACTAGATTGGAAACACATACCAACACTAGATTGGAAACACATACCAACACTAGATTGGAAACACATACCAACACTAGATTGGAAACACATACCAACACTAGATTGGAAACACATACCAACACAAGTGTAAAAACACACAACATTAAACTGCGTAAACAACAGTTCCAGTATGTGTCTGAATAACTGATACCTGGCATCTGTTTTCAGCTAAATTTCCACCACCCAGCAGTCTATTAAATTTGCCATCCAACATTATTTACCTGAAATGTTTAGCAATTTACTTTAGCCAACATACACCAATTGACCAACGTTATACATAATGCAGAACTGTACATGAAAATATTTTTGTGATTGTGGAATAACAGACCCGAAATTTTATGTTGCAGTGTGACGTGTTATCAAAGAAATATGAAACATTAATGTAAAAAAAGTAATTAGGTTTCTATAACTATTGTATTTTCCGGCATATAAGGCGCACGATCAGAGGAGACATAGGACGATGTTTGCAAGCAGTTGTAACGTAACGTTAGTAAATAACTACTAAAGAGTAACACAAAGCCTACCCTTGACCCTGACCTTGAGCATATAAGGCGCAAGGTAATTTTCCAAGACTTTGTAGGAAAAAAGATGGTCTTAAATGGCGGAAAATACATGTACAACTGGTATAAATAATATATATATATATATATATATATATATATATATATATATATATATATATTGTAACCACGAACTAGTGGTATTGATCAATAACAACACTGCACTAGCCAAGGACTCGAACCCATGTTGTACTGGCCCGCCTATAGTGAGCGAGAACCACATGACGCTTTAATTCACAACATGGGTTCGAGTCCTTGGCTAGTGCAGTGTTGTTATTATTATATATATATATATATATATATATATATATATATATTATATATACCAGTTGTACATGTAACAGTTTGGAAACTATAGAGGAAGAAAAATCCTACAACCAATATAGATATCTTCCATCAACAAATAACTATCTGAACGTTGCAACACTGAAGAGAACCAAGAGAGATGTGATTATGACATACAACACAGATGACTCGATAGGGCAGACGTAGACCATTTTAATGGAGGAGATCGTGTTGAAGGGGGCATGAGTGGAAGCCAAGGACTCAAAGGCGTCACAGATATGACAGAAATGCTGGTTCAGTCTGAATAGAAATGGAACGATCTGGACGAGGAAGTAGGGAAAGAAGCTTTAATAATAAAAAATTTAAGAGTAGGTATGATTGGACATACGGTTCCAGGAATTGTGTGATCATTCGTAATTGGTGACTTGTGGGAGCGGTGGGAAGGGCCTCAGCCCCAGCAACCATGACTAGGTAAGTACACACACACAAAGGCGCCTGGCAATACTCTACGGATATTGGATATTAAATTTTTTATGAGATAATGTGATATATTATTGAACGGACAAGAGAAATCACCAATACGCTGAATGACCCACTAGAGTTTAACACTATTTGTGAATATAATAATAATATATTCCTGTAATTACTACATTAGTGTAAGACAATGAAACACGTAGACATGCCATAAAAATACGTCGATCAATTATTTTAAATTTCGAAGTGGAGACTTCAGGAGTAAGTAACTGGTGGTGAGCAAATCTCGAGGGAGGAGCACCAACCATTGTATTTACATCAGACAGAGGGTACTTGTTATCATGGCTACCCAGGATCACGATAGGCCCGGGGAGACGTACCTTAGTTTGCAGCATATCAATGATAAAATTTCAATTTTCTTCAAAATGTCAAAACCGTCTGATAAGACGATCCTGCAAGCTCTTTTTTTCCTTGCTGTGTATTGCAGATATTGAATGATGAATGTAATTTTTCTAGCTAACGTGTGATTGGCATGATGTATCTGAGGTTCAAACCATTTATTAACTGGAGTTCAGGACTGACTCGCCCTGTGTCTGTCCTTTGTTTTTACAGGGTTAGGTTAAGAGTTCCTGTCTTTATTACAAGCTAGGAGCTGTTACATACCTTCACTCACCTGTTAGGTAAAAGGAAACAAGTGCAACTAATGCGATCTTTTATTGTGGAAACGTTTCGCTCTCCAGGAGCGAAACGTTTCCACAATTAGGTGAGTACACACACACACACACACACACACACACACACACACACACACACACACACACACACACACACACAAGAAGGATCTTGGGATGAGAATAATATCGAACACATTCCCTGAGGTGGACTGCTGCAGCGTATAGACGTCTGGCGTTTCGACATCTAAGGAGTCATTAACTGTATACGTCAGGCCCGTATTGGAATACACAGCACCAGAATGGAACCCACGCCTGGTCAGGCACGTCAAGAAATTGGAGAAAGTTCAGAGGATTGCACCAGGACTAGTCCCAGAGCTAAGGGGTATGTCCTGTGAGGAGAAGTTAAAGGAACTCAACCTGATGACACTGGAGGACAGGAGGGATAGGGAGGATATGATAACGACGTACAAGATACAAAGAAGAATTGATATAACAAAAGTTACGGTAAGTCTTTAATAGCCGGGAGTGTACCTAGTAGCTACCATCGGGGCCAGGAGCTGTGACTACCTCTGCAACCACATATAGGGTAGTACACGCACATCCGTTGACCATTCTTATGCACTTTTTTGTGTCTTTGTTACGGACACTTACGTTCAGGTGGGTTTCTTTCTGTTTTCTAACCTTCCAGCCCACTAACCCCCAACCCCTAAGCCTTGTAACTCTTCAACCCCCCACATTAACCCCTTAGTTTCTCATCTAATTAACCCCTTAAACTACCTCACTAACCCATAAACACATTAGCAAACTAATCTTAAAACTCATTATCTGACTAACACTTAAATACATTAGCCATCTAGCACAGGAAACCTCTCGATCCACTAACCTCTGAATTCCCGGCCCACTACCCATTCAACCTACAAGCCAACCCATGAATCTCTCCTTCCACTAATCTCTGATCCTACTAACCCCACCAGGCCCCATATTCCAGTCCTATATAGGACTCAGTGGTTTGCTCTAATTGGTTGTTTGCAGGAAGGACTACAGTCGTTGATGGGAGCTCTGTGCAAGTCTCCAAAGTTGCCACGTTTACCAGCGCTGTCCTCGTCTTAGTGGTAATTAAGGTGGGCTGGCAGGTAAATTTGGCAGCGTCGCCGACCATTTATCTTGTTTATGGAGGTAAATGTGGAACCAAGGAACAGAACGCAAGTGATTTCCTCAGGTGGATTTGATCTGTGAGACAAGATGGATGGAAGGAGAAGGAACGAATGAAGGAAGGAAATGAAAAAAAGATGGAAGATGGAGGGGTTAACGAAGAAAGGAGGAGGAAGAGGAATCAGGGAGGGATTGAGAGAGAGGGGAGGGGGGGAAACAATGATAATGAATGCTTTGACTATGCATTACAGCACAAACAATGTAAGTTCTCGAGAGTATTATTACAGTGTGTGTACTGTACATGATGTTCACCAACTCATGAACATTAATAAAGTGATCAACTCGAATATCAGACAAGATATTTTACCAAAATACTAATATCCTCGTACAATCATAAAAGACCATATATTTTGTTATGCTTTGCTAATCAAACAAATGGATACTTGGGTTGCCTTGACGCTGGTGAAGGTCTCTTGGAACTGGATATACTATTCAGTTCCTTAAATCAAAACATGTGCAAGTCTTCCTCTGTTCCCACAAGGGGTGATGGGCGCTAAGGTCGCCCACCAGGTGAAACTCAGGAGCTCACACAAATCTTCGATTTCAAAGCGATGAGGCACCAAATTCTGGATGAATCTAGGAAGAACTAAGTAACCAGCAGCGTTATGCAAGGTAACTCTCACTTCAGCAGTAGTAGTTTGAAGGGTAATACATTGGGAAATCATACCCTGACTTGTCCCCTTACTAAGGTGGACAGAAGGGGTACCTCACCTCTATGCTGGTGAAGGCCTCGTCATCTAAAGATTTGAAGGTGACCTATCCTTCCAGAGATCAAACCTGATTACTCCTATATCCTAGATGTTTGATTCTTACGGGTTTGGAGCTTCCATATTAATAAATCTTTCAACAGTCTCCGTGCGTCATCAGGAGCTATGCCATGTTACAAGAGTACCAACAGGTGGAACAATGAGAGAAAGTTTTCTCAGGGTAAGGTACCGTGGTGACGCCAACCAGTTCCTCAGAAATGATGACTCAAGACTCTGGCACTGTCCGTCACCCACGCATACTGTCCCCACAACCCCTCCATGTGGGGTGTCGTGCCTAATAAGCCGAACTTTCCAAACTCCCTTATAAATTAGACTTTTCCAAAAAATTCTCTTACAGAATGATAAATAATTTTTTTCATTGACAATAATATGAAGATTTTTATTTTTTGGGAAAAAACTAACTAAAAAACGTCATTTAACCTCCCTTAAACTAAGGCATTTGTTTTAAGTAAATTCTGTTATGATTAATGACATCGGCATCTCAAGAGAAATTTATATATTTAATATTTAACCTTTCTAGTTTATTTAATACTCTTATGTACTGAATATAGTTATCATAATTAAATAAAAAGTAAAACATATAGGAAAAATATCGGTATCGGCCAAAAATTGGGTATGGGTATGATATTTTCATATTCAAATGGACCAGCGTCCTTTCGTCTGTCTCATAAATCCATTCTTGAATTCTTATTGAGTTGTGAAGAAGCCAATTTGCCAGTTTCACATTTTAAATACTTTAGTATTTTTCCGTGAAATAACAGTAGCAATAGCCACTCATCCAGCGAAAAAAACGATACCCAGTGATAAAATGAGATGGACGCATGTGGTTTTTTCTTCAGCTAATGGAATGCAAGCTCACGTCCACGGCCCCGTGTGAGACAATGAGCCCTACCACTTCTGAGGCGGCACCAGCGCTGCTTTCACATCTTCTTGCCTAAGAAAAGAATTAAAACTTTGAAGGGTATTTTTTCAAAACTTGAGTTTGGCGTTTTCGCGTTGCTCATTTTCAGCGCCTCATTATTTATGTCAAAATTTTAAGATTTTCTTGCAGATTTTCTAAACTTGCATAGCCCACCATAGACCTCCTAACGTTAGTTTTACCGTGGATCCCAGTTTGAGAATAACTGCTTTATAACAAAAGAATGACGGAACACTGCAGTTGGCCTATTGGTGCCATAGTAAGGAAAACATATGAACAGTAGGCTTCAGTAACATACAGAGACAATAGAAACTAGAGATGTGAAGATGATGTACTTAGTCCATCACCCTATAAGACGTAGTTTTGAGGTGGTGAGTCCCTGATCCTGGAGAAGAGTTCTACTCCATAGTCTGGAACAATGATAAGCGGAAGCAGCAGAATGAAGACTTGTGTACTGTTAAGGTGAGGTAGAGCAGAACTCTTCTCCAGGCTGAGACACTCACCACCTCAAAACTACGTCTTCCAGGGTGATGGACTAATTACATCGTCTTCACATCTCTGGTTTTGTTGTTTCTTCATTCGACTGAAGAAGCCTACTGTGTAGGCGAAACGTTTTGGAATAAAGATACCTAACTGTTGCACAAGTGTCTTATTAACTTATTGCTATTTTATACCATCATATTGCTATTGGTTCATGCTAGTCAGGTCCAGCTCACACCCACTCATATAGCAATCCACCCTATATTTAAATCTACCCAAAGTTTTCGCCTCAATGACACTGCCTAGGAGTAGTATATTCCACTTAGCTACAACTCTACTGCCACAAATCGGTACTTCCGTATATCCTCTCTAATTCGAAATTTGCCCAACTTTATTATCTTGCTCCGGTGAATCCTATCTTGGTTAGATACTTTCAACGAGTAATTTATATCTCCTTTATTCAGCTTTCCATTTGTACACTTCAGTCATATCTCCCTAATTCTGCGTCTTTGCACAGTTTAAATTCAGTACTTTTAGCCTACTTAGGAAAGGTTTCTGATGTATGGGATCAACTTCGTCATCCTTCTCTGCATATTTTCCAGAGCATTTATGTCCTTTATGTAATATGGAGACCAGACCTAAGCATCCTAATCTACATGGGACTATACCGAAGATACATTAAGTTGAAGTATAGCCTTAGGACTTCTCCCATTTGCAGTTTATATGAATCCAGGAATTCTATCAGTTTTAAAACGCGCACTTGTGGACTGGATTTCCCCCAGGATTAGAACCTTACATTCATCCGCACTGAACTGCACCTGCCACTTCTCTAACGACATTAATCTATGCTGGTTATCCTGTAGCGTTTTAGTGTCCTTATCAAAAATTATTTGACGGTTTATTTTAGTGTCTCCAGCAAGCCTACTTATGTAGCTATTGATTCAGTCATCCATGTTATTTAAGTAGTGTCTGATTTCTCCCCATTTATGCACATTGATGCTTATCTATCATCCATGACTCGACACAGGAGATAATTTCTCTCGTACCCGTGTGGAATTCTATAAAAGGCCTTGCTGAAATGCATATAAACTATATCGTATTCTTTATCTTGGTCTACTGCCATGAATACTTTTGTGAAAAATGTTAGTAAAGGCAAGAACGTCACTTTGTAAAACCGTATTGAGATTCAATGTTCAAATTATATATTTCAAGATAGTTTCGGTTTCATTTGCAGTTGTTGATTTCATCAACTTAGTGTAACCACAATTGAGGTTAGACTAATTTTATCTATAATTTGAGGCTAAGACCTATCTCCCGCCTTGTAAATGGGTATCACATTTGCCATTTTCCTCTTATCTGGCACGATACCAGTTTGTAGCTAATGGTTTGCTAAAGTCCTCACAGTCCTTGAGAACATTGAAAACAACTAATCACGGCCCGGTGACTGGCTTCTGTTTATTTATTTGTCTGACGTTCATGTTACTAGTGATTTTAACATTACATAATTTATTCTCGTCCTAACCTGTACACATTATTGACAGCTGGGATTTCATTTGTATGCTTGTTTAAAAACCGGGGAAATAAGCATTAAAAATGGCATATATATGTCTTTGTCACTAATGGTGAGCTGATCTGAGAGACATTTAAATGGACTTACCTTTTCCCTTATATTATTCCTATATACGTGAAAAAAATCTGTTGGGTTGGTCTATGATTTCCTCACAACTCTCGCTTTCATATTATCTTTTGACGTTTCCTATTCCTTTTTTTTTTGACCTTTGTTAAAGTGAATACATTGGTTAATACACGGAGTCTCTTCTTTTGATTCGCCTGTTAATGCCTCGCTTTTCGCACAAGAAGTGTTTTAGTCTATTGTTCATCCATTAGGGTCGTTTACATTTGATCTATATGCAACTTTCTAATTTCTCTGTCAGAAATATATGAAACTTTCTAATTTCTCTGTCAGAAATGTATGCTGCTTTCTAATTTATCTGTCAGATATATAGGAAACTTTCTAATTTCTTTGTCAAGAGATATTAGGAGTTTGGGCAAAGGAAGACAAAAAAGAAACATGTACCCACTATATGTATCCCCTTTAGGGATACTCATAAATTAATTAGGGTATACCAGAGTGCGAAAAAAAACTTCAGCTACGAGATGAGATTAAAAATATTGAAACTCTCTTCAAGGAAAAATCATAAACATGCACGTGGCTCACAACCGAAGGATCCGGGTTCAATGTTGGACAAGTCATGACTTCGGGGAGGGTGTCCTTACACTTATCTTGGGTGTAGTTGAGTTTTAGCGCTTAGTTCAGCGCTGTATAACCCTTGTGGGTTTAACGCTTAGTTATGATTAAAATAATTTAGAGCTTAGTTTTGAGTGTAATAATACTATACTACAACAACAATTACTACAACAACAACAACAACAATTACTACAACAACAACAATTACTACAACAACAACAACAATTACTACAACAACAACAACAATTACTACTACAACAACAATTACTACTACAACAACAATTACTACTACAACAACAACAATTACTACAACAACAACAACAACAATTACTACTACAACAACAACAACAACAATAACTACTACTACTACTACTACTAATAATAATAATAATAATAATAAGCAGGGTTGAACTTTCAAAAGAACTGAGGAAATATAACACCTTGTAGTGTGTAGGTTGGTTGGTTGGTTAATTTTGGGTTTAAAAACCTATCGACTACACGAGGGTTAAGGTTGCATGTCACTTATTCACAACTAAAGATACCTAAGATACCTT
Source organism: Cherax destructor (assembly GCA_009830355.1). Lineage (NCBI taxonomy): Eukaryota > Metazoa > Arthropoda > Malacostraca > Decapoda > Parastacidae > Cherax > Cherax destructor. Next base: position 785,296 of record WNWK01000090.1, on the reverse strand, counting down.
AATCCCTAAAAAAGGGGTTAGAGTGAACTCTCATTGTATATCCACCAACACACACACACACCTCTCAGTGTATATAATATTGGCAATAATGGTAGAATTACCCACAAAAAGTTAGATAAATGGACACAGATGCAACTAATGTTACATTTTACTGTGGCAACGTTTCTCTCTCCCTCTCCAGGAGCGAAACGTTGCTATGATAAAATGTCAGAGTTGCATCTATGTCCATTTACTTAATGTATATAATATTGTTTGTAAAATCAACGGTGTAAACAAAATTACTTCTACCTGCATTGTAAACGATCTCTCAGTATTTCATTTTAACCAGATTGTGCAAAAAATCTTTAATGGTTGCCCCGAAAATACGTAAAATAATTTGCAAATTTTTTTGCAATAATACTTCCGAGTTTGTAAAAAAAAATAGGGTAAAAAATTCAACAACAATCCTGTTATTTGGTGCAGGAAAAATTTAGTAAATCAAACCATTTTTCTTGTTGCTGGTGAAAGGCTTTCGATCCAAGAAATTAGAGAGCTTTTCTCACTTTCCTTGGATCAAACTTGATTGCCTTCCATTTACATAGCTGAAAGTGAAAGCCAAGATTTCTTCTTTTAATAAGACCTATCTCCAGTGAAGGTTTGATGACTATCAGAAAAAGCATTCTCCAGAAATTGATCTCAATTCAGCGAGTCCAACTCAGCGACTCGTTAAAATTTCAAATTTCCGTCCAAATAATCTGAACTTCTATCGCAGGGGTTGTGAACCTTTGAAAGATTACAGACCCCCAGTGGACTGCGCGAAGTCCCAATACCTCCTTCAGCAGACCGTCGAACTCACCATCACCACCACCACCAGTCCTACGTATCACTTACCAAGTCCAACGTATTAGGTACCAGTATGACTTCAAAAGATGTCCAAAGCTTGGTTGTACCTTACATATGGATAGTTACCAACAGAACAGCTCAGAGTTTATTCTAATAACAACTTTTTTTAAAATTGCAAAGAGATTGACTCCCATTACCCCTATTATTTGCTTCCCATACCCCCATTATTTGCTCCCCATACCCCCATTATTTGCTCCCCATACCCCCATTATTTGCTCCCCATACCCCCATTATTTGCTTCCCATACCCCCATTATTTGCTCCCCATACCCCCATTATTTGCTCCCCATACCCCCATTATTTGCTCCCCATACCCCCATTAGTTGCTCCCATACCCCCATTATTTGCTTCCCATACCCCCATTATTTGCTTCCCATACCCCCAGTATTTGCTTACCATAACCCCCATTATTTGCTTCCCATTCCCCTAGTATTTGCTTCCCATTCCCTCAGTATTTGTTTCCCATTCCCCCAGTATTTGCTTCCCATATCCCCATTATTTGCTTACCATACCCCAATTATTTGCTTACCATACCCCCATTATTTGCTTACCATAACCCATTATTTGCTTCCCATACCCCCATGGAGTATGGCTACCCCCGGTTAAGAGCGCCTGTTCTAGGGTGTTTTTTTTATGGCATGTTTGAGTATTAATGTTTTAAAGGCGGAGAGACATTCTTCAGTCCCTGACTGGGAATCAATATCACTGATAAAAGTGAGGAATTGGGACTTGTTATAAGAGTCCAATAAGAGCGCGAACTTTGCTTTCTGGAAAACATGTCAGAGCCGAAAATTTCAAGCTGATCAGAAGAGGCATTCTCCATATATCGCACGGATTCCAACTATTCCAAATTATAAAAAATAATTTATCACATTGACTAATTTGGCCGCACACAGACTACACTTAACGGGTACTATCGATGCACCACTCGTTAAACAGTGAAGTCATTCAGGTGAGTTACATTTATAATTATAATTCAATGGAAATAAAAATTCAACATTAAAAATTCAACATTATCATACATACACAGTTGGCAAATGTGCATTTGCATACTTGCATTTAACTCTCCTCCGTTGTCCATACAAGAATTTTTTTTTAACGTAATGCTAAGTGGCAGAGGGTTTTGCGGGTTATCCGAGCTATTTCAGCGTGCCGGGACTGGATCTACAACCTTGGTCATTGGGTACCTGCGTATGCTAATTGTTCCAAGAATCTTACCATAGATACAGCATACCACATTAGAAATTTTGAAGCAGATCCGTGAAAGAAGCAGAAGGAAGAAAAAAAACTCAGGCAACTTCTTAAAGGTCATTCTTAATTAAGTGACACCTAATGATAGTAGTAGTAGTAGTAGTAATAGTATCTAGTACTTGAGTACGTCAATATAGCAAGTTCACCATAAACCACAACACAAAATTGCATCAACCTCTGTAAATAATTCAGCAAGTTACACCTTATTGGATATTCGTGTTCAGTAACCCTAATGTAATCGTCTATAATCGCACATTTAGCTTCATGTTCCGGCAGTGCACAGTGCCATTATCAGACCCTTGACACTCACTGAGCGAGCACCACCACTCAACAACGACATCCACCTGCACCCAGCAAATGAAACAGCGTATTTCCAGAGTGAACTAGTAACTTCCAACACTTATAAACCATCGCTGTGTCGCCGCATGATCCACAAGGGTTTATCAATGCTCGTGAATATGACGAGAATAAGATTTTCCCTAGTTCCATTGGGATGGAGTTATGACATCGTCACTTACGTCGGTATTCAGAAGACGAGTCCGCTCAGCTGCTACGTCACTCTTGATCACAGGACTTTCCATAGAGTGGCCAAGCACAGTGGCACAGTGTTGAGAGCACCGTCGCTGCCCACAGTTCTCCACCTCATCTTTCCAGAAGACTATCCACCCACCTCAACTTCCTCAGTATTACTTTCAGACGGTGAGACTGCATCATAGGAAGTAGGGATTTGTTGGTCAGGAAGCAGGAAAGTTCCTCCTGACGCACATCTTCGTCAGATAATGATCCTCTCAGTGATTCCGAAACCACTGGGGCATCAGGGCTGGATATCAGTCATTAAACGACCGCTGTCGTAATGGAGCTGTGTCGGGTTCCGCTATTGTACAGGTGCTGGGTGTCAGAGATTAAGCATCCGCTGGCTTTCAGGCTTTCCTTTGGCTAGTTATTAAGCATTCTTTGTCCCTCGATGACGCACTGACACTCTCGCTGGGTCACCAACTGGACACTACCGGTGAACCACATCAAGTCATCAAGCATTTTTAATATCGCTTGAGGGGTAGTAGAAAGGTGGTCACCATCTTGTTAAGCCACAGATCATCCAGGTGTGACAAACAATGGTAAGCTAGCAGTGACTTCTGAATTTATGTGGTATCTTACCTGAGTGCTTGAAGTACTGTGTACTTGAGTCCCTGAATATATATATATATATATATATATATATATATATATATATATATATATATATATATATATATATATATATATATATATATATATATATATATATATTATATCTAGGAGTCTCTTTCTCTTGCTCTCCCTCTCTGTGTAATTACATTACACACTTGATAAGACAATGTCAGTGGTAGGTGAAGGAGGCTTGGGGAAATTAATGTCCCATTATTAAAGGCAGGTAATTGTCATTATTATTATAAGGGAGGTTATCACAGAGGGGAAATAGTGCAAAAATGATCATAAATGAAGGGAGGAATTTGGTGGTGCCTTGATGCCGGAGAAGGGCTCTTGATCCACTTAGTTGGAACTGCTCTCCCCTTCCTTGGATCAAACATGATTATCTCCCATTCCGCAGGTTCTGAACAACTGCTGGTTTAGCGCTTTCCCGTGAATATAAAAAATATCGTAAAATTCCAGCAGTCTGCGTAACACCAGTCAACCTCATTCCTATTAAAATTCAAGAGCACCACCACAATTCTAGAGCACCACCACAATTCAAGAGCACCACCACAATTCAAAAGCACCTCCACAAAGAGCACCTCCACAAAGAGCACCACCACAATTCAAGAGCATCTCCACAAAGAGCACCACCACAATTCAAGAGCACCTCCACAAAGAGCACCACCACAATTCAAGAGCACCTCCAAAAAGAGAACCACCACAATTCAAGAGCACCTCCACAAAGAGAACCACCACAATTCAAGAGCACTTCCACAAAGAGAACCACCACAATTCAAGAGCACTTCCACAAAGAGAACCACCACAATTCAAGAGCACTTCCACAAAGAGAACCACCACAATTCAAGAGCACTTCCACAAAGAGAACCACCACAATTCAAGAGCACCTCCACAAAGAGAACCACCACAATTCAAGAGCACCTCCAAAAAGAGAACCACCACAATTCAAGAGCACCTCCACAAAGAGAACCACCACAATTCAAGAGCACCTCCACAAAGAGAACCACCACAATTCAAGAGCACCTTTAAAAAGAGAACCACCACAATTCAAGAGCACCTCCACAAAGAGAACCACCACAATTCAAGAGCACCTACACAAAGAGCACCACCACAGTTCAAGAGCACCTCCACATTTCTGCAACATTTGGATAACTTTATTCTGGAAACGTTTCTCCAGCCAATGGCTTCTTCAGTCCTATGCAGAGCAAGGTGGAAGATGAGGCGGAGTTCGAGGTAATCAGTCCCTCAGCCTGGACACCATGTGTTCAGTCCAGTATGATATTGATGGATCGAATACATCGACTCCAGGTTGAGGGAGTGATTACCTCAAACTCCTCCTCATATTCCACCTGTCTCTGCACTGGACTGAAGAAACCACTGCCTGGAGAATCGCTTCCAGAATAAAGTTATCCAAATGCTGCACAAATGTTTCATTTATCATAATAGACACTCAGAAATTATAGACATCCCAAAATGATAGAAGCCAAAGTATGATAGACACCCCAGTATGATAGACACCCCAGTATGATAGACACCCCAGTATGATAGACACCCCAGTATGATAGACACCCCAGTATGATAGACACCCCAGTATGATAGACACCCCAGTATGATAGACACCCCAGTATGATAGACACACCAGTAAGATAGACACACCTTTATGTTAGACACACCAGTATGACAGACATCCCAGTAATATGGGCACCCCAGTATTATAGACACCCCATCATGACAGACACCCTGGTATTATAGACACCCTAGTATTATAGACACCCTAGTATTATAGATACCCTAGTATTATAAACACTAGTATTATAGACACCCCAGTATTACAGACACCCCAGTATTACAGACATCCCAGTATTACAGACACCCCAGTATTACAGACACCCCAGTATTACAGACACCCCAGTATTACAGACACCCCAGTATTACAGACACCCCAGTATTACAGACACCCCAGTATTACAGACACCCCAGTATTACAGACACCCCAGTATTACAGACACCCCAGTATTACAGACACCCAAGTATTACAGACACCCAAGTATTACAGACACCCCAGTATTACAGACACCTCGATATTAAAGAGACTACATAATTTTTCAACTAAAAAATTCCTAGCACCCAATAATTTAAGAATGGTGTTAAAATGATATCCCCATAGAAAATAAAAATCAGTAATTAGATCTATAATTTCCAGGAACTATAAAAAAGTTTCATAATAGCGTCAATTTTTTTACTGACTTAAATTTGCAGATTAAGAGCTGATAACCCGCGTAGCTCTTGTTTATCCAGCTCAGACATGCCACCCTCAAGCAGGCAACTAACACCCAGGTGTTTATTTGCTGCTAGGCAAACAGGGGCAGCATGTGTAGGGAGATGTGCCTATACGTCTGAGCAGGTCCATCAATCAAATCCAGGTGTTTCTGGATGTGATACGAGTGCTCTTCCAGTAAGTTCCAGGTGACTTCCTCGGACCTACCATTGCACCACGGGAATTAGCAAAGCTAACGTCCCCACTCATCCTTCAGAGTCCAGGCACTGTATTTCGAACCTCCAGAACTACAACAACATCCACATCCATCCTTCAGAGTGCAGGCACTGTACGTCCCACCAGGACTACAAGAAAATCCACATCCATCCTTCAGAGTGCAAGCACTGTACTTCCCACCTCCAGAACTGCAATCAACATCCATCCTTCAGGGTACAGGCACTGTACTTCCCACTCCAGAACCACAGCATCTCCCACCTACCCTTCAGAGTGCTGGCACTGTTCGTCTCACCTCCAGGACTTAAGTCCGTTAATTTATATTATATTGCATACTAAATTATTTTCAGAAGTTTTCTAGTTAAACATCGCTTAGTCACTAATTCCCACAAAGTTTCTAATTACACACACACTGAGGTGTATTTATCTATAAATTTTTAACCAGAAAAATAGTGTTTCTGTGTGTGTGTGTGTGTGTGTGTGTGTGTAGATTAAGAGAATGCGTGTTATTCTTGTATCCTTAACGTTTGCTTTACCCCTTGCACGTGAGATAAGACGTGTTTGTTCAGTAGTTAAGTTTGCTGATCTTGTTACGCTCACTTAGTTGTGGCTGCTGGGGGAGAGGGTGAGGGGGGTCGAGTCTAGGCTCCAGGACTCTCGACTACTTACAAACGAACACACACCATTCCTTGCCTAATTGTCCCTCTCATCATAATTTTAAAACGGGGTACGTTTTGTTTTTTGCTCTTACCACTTCCTCAGTCTTTCTATTTCTTTAATCACTCTTTAATCAACCTTCCAGACTTGAATTTCCATCCGATATATATATATATATATATATATATATATATATATATATATATATATATATATATATATATATATATATATATTTTTTTTTTTATTAACATCGGCCGATTCCCACCAAGGCAGGGTGGCCCGAAAAGAAAAACTTTCATCATCATTCACTCCATCACTGTCTTGCCAGAAGGGTGCTTTACACTACAGTTATAAAACTGCAACATTACACCCCTCCTTCAGAGTGCCGGCACTGTACTTCCATCTCCAGAACTCAAGTCCGGCCTGCCGGTTTCCTGAATCCCTTCATAAATGTTACTTTGCTCACACTCCAACAGCACGTCAAGTATTAAAACCATATGCCTCCATTCACTCCTATCAAATACGCTCACACATGCTTGCTGGAAATCCAAGCCCTCGCACACAAAACTTCCTTTACCCCTCCCTCCAACCTTTCCTAGGCCGACCCCTACCCCGCCTTCCCTCCACTACAGATTTATACACTCTCGAAGTCACTCTGTCTCGTTCCATTCTCTCTACATGTCCAAACCACCTCAACAACCCTCCTCAGCTCTCTGGACAATCGTTTTGGTAATCCGCACCTCCTCCTAATTTCCAAACTCCAATTCTCTGCATTATATTCACACCACACATTGACCTCAGACATGACATCTCCACTGCCTCCAGCCTTCTCCTCGTTGCAACATTCATCACCCATGCTTCACACCCATATAAGAGCGTTGGTATAACTATGCTCTCATACATTCCCCTCTTTACTTCCATGGACAAGGTTCTTTGTCTCCACAGACTCCAAGTGCTCCACTCACCCTTTTCCCTCATCAATTCTATGATTCACCTCATCCTTCATAGACCCATCCATCGAACATGTCCACTCCCAAATATCTGAATACATTCACCTCCTCCATACTCTCCCTCAATCTGATATCCAATCTTTCGTCACCTATTCTTTTTGTTATCCTCATCACCTTACTCTTTCCTATATTCACTTTCAATTTTCTTCTTTTACACACCCTACCAAATTCATCCACCAACCTCTGCAGCTTCTCTTCATAATCTCCCAAAGCACAGTGTCATCAGCAAAAAGCAACTGTGACAACTCCCACTTTGTATTTGCTTCTTTATCTTTTAGCCAACACCTCTTGCCAAGACCCTCGCATTCACTTCTCTTACAACCCCATCTATAAATATATTGAACAACCACGGTGACATCACACATCCTTGTCTAAGGCCCACTTTTACTGGAAATAGTCCCTTCCTCCTACACACTCTAACCTGAGCCTCACTATCCTCATAAAAACTCTTCACTGCTTTCAGTAACCTTCCTCCTATTCCATACACCTGCAACATCTGCCACATTGCCCCCTATCTACCCTATCATACGCCTTTTCCAAATCCATAAATGCCACAAAAACATCTTTACCTTATCCAAATACTGTTCACCTATATGTTTCACTGTAAACACTTGGTCTACACACCCCTACCTTTCCTAAAGCCCCTTGTTCATCTGCTATCCTGCTTTCTGTTTTACTCTTAATTCTTTCAATAATAACTCTACCATACACTTTACCAGGTACACTCAACAGACTTATTCCCTATAATTTTTGCACTCTCTTTTGTCCCTTTGCCTTTATACAAAGGAACAATACACGCTCTCTGCCAATCCTAGGTACCTTACCCTCTTCCATACATTTATTAAATAATAGCACCAACCACTCCAAAATTATATCCCCACCTGCTTTAACATTTCTATCTTTATCCCATCAATCCCAGCTGCCTTACCCCTTTCATTCTACCCTGCCTCACGAACTTCCCCTACACCCACAACTGGCTCTTCCACACTCCTACAAGATGTTATTCCTCCTTGCCCTACACACGAAATCACAGCTTCCTGTCTTCATCAACATTTAACAAATCCTCAAAATATTCTCTCCATCTTCCCGATACCTCTAACTCTCCATTTAATAACTCTCCTCTCCTATTTTTAACTGTCAAATCCATTTGTTCTCTAGGCTTCCTCAACTTATTAATCTCATTCCAAAATTTTTTCTTATTTTCAACAAAATTTGCTGATAACATCTCACCCACTCTCTCATCTGCTCTCTTTTTACATTGCTTCACCACTTTTAACCTCTCTTTTTCTCTCCATATACTCTTCCCTCCTTGCATCACTTCTACTTTGTAAAAACCTCTCATATGCTAACTTTTCTCCTTACTACTCTCTTTACATCATCATTCCACCAATCGCTCCTCTTCCTCCGCACCCACTCGCCTGTAACCACAAACTTCTGCTGAACACTCTAACACTACATTTTTAAATCTACCCCATACATTTTCGACCCCATTGCCTACACTCTCACTAGCCCATCTATCCTCCAATAGTTGTTTATATCTTACCCTAACTGCCTCCTCTTTTAGTTTATAAACCTTCACCTCTCTTTTACTTACTGATTCTATTTTCCTTGTATCCCATCTACCTTTTACTCCCACTGTAGCTATAACTAAAAAGTGATCTGATATATCTGTAGCCCCTCTATAAACATGTACATCCTGAAGTCTACTCAACAGTCTTTTATCTATCAATACATAGTCCAACAAACTACTGTCATTACGCCCTACATCATATCTTGTATACTTATTTATCCTCTTTTCTTAAAATATGTATTACCTATAACTAAACCCCTTTCTATACAAAGTTCAATCAAGGGCTCCCATTATCATTTACACCTGGCACCCCAAACTTACCTACTACACCCTCTCTGCATGTTTCTCCCACTTTAGCATTTAGGTCCCCTACCACAATTACTCTCTCATTTGGTTCAAAAGTTCCTATACATTCGCTTAACATCTCCCAAAATCTCTCTCTCCCCTCTACCTCCTCTCTTCTCCAGGTGCATACACGCTTATTATGACCCACTTTTCGCATCCGACCCTTATTTTAATCCACATAATCCTTGAATTTACACATTTATATTCCCTCTTTTCCTTCCATAACTGATCCTTCAACATTATTGCTACCCCTTCCTTAGCTCTAACTCTCTCAGATACTCCTGACTTAATCCCATTTATTTCTCCCCACTGAAACTCGCCTACCCCTTCAGCTTTGTTTCGCTTAGGGCCAGGACATCCAACTTCTTTTCATTCATAACATCGGCAATCATCTCTTTCTTATCATCGCACTACATCCACGCACATTCAGACAACCCAATTTTATAAAGTTTTTCTTCTTCTCGTTTTTAGTAGATTTGTACAGGAGAAGGGGTTACTAGCCCATTGCTCCCGGCATCTTAGTCGCCTCATACGACACGCATGGCTTACGGAGGAAAGATTCTTTTCCACTTCCCCATGGACAATAGAGAAAATAAAAGGAACAAGAGCTATTAAGAAAAGAAGAAAAACCTAGATGTGTGTATGTATATATATGCATGTGTATGCCAGTGTAGTGTGACCTAAAGTGTAAGTAGAAGTAGCTAGATATACCTGTTATCCAGCGTGTTTATGAGACAGAAAAAAGACACCAGCAATCCTACCATCATGTAAAACAGTTTCAGGTTTCTGTTTCACAGTCACCTGGCAGGACAGTAGTACCTCCTGGGTGGTTGTTGTCTACCAACCTACTACCTATATATATATATATATATATATATATATATATATATATATATATATATATATATATATATATATATATACGTACGGCAGCGTAGAGGTCCCAGGAAAACAAGAACGTCACGAGGCTGTGTCAACAGAGTGAAATATTAGCCCTTTTGTCACGGAAACGAAAGCCTTCTTGACTTGAATCACCCAATCCCTGTCTCCAGTCAGGCTAACAAGGCAGCTTGGCTCTGAGGCAACTTTCTGATGTGGTTTGTTTAATAGATGTGTGTAGTTGTGGTGTTTGGCTGAGACACAGGTGTCTGGTACTACTTGATATAGTGTTTGTGTTGACCCTGTTTTGAACATACACATTTACTGATTCTGACACTCTAGACAGTGAACTGCCCTTACTGTACCGGTCTACAGAAACTGTACTCAATGTATAATAACTCTAGTTGATGTGCCTGGTCAATAGTAACTGTAGTTGATGTACCTGGTGTATAGTAACTATAGTTGATGTACCTGGTGTATAGTAACTGTAGCTGGCACGGCCTACTTCCACTAGTGGGCCACGCTCACCTGTAACGTCAACTGCAGCTGCGTCACCTCACTACTGCTCTGGTATATAAAATCTGGCAGCATATGCCTGTGCTCTACGCTTGAGGCAGTGACCACCTCTTATCAAAAATGACTGATCATGTCAAAACTACTATCTCCAGTGTTGTCTTCTTCTGTATTCGACTAAAGAATCCTGTCTTACTGGCGATGACACCCATGTGTCTTAGTCATCAGCTTTGTAGGATGAATAAGAGTGCCAGGGGTTACTTAGAATGCGTAGGCCTGTGAATTTTGTGTAGTCTTAGTAATAGGTAGCACTTGAGAAAGACAGGATAAAGAAGTGTTTAAGGGTGTATGATGTACGTAGTGACAGCAGTGTGTTAGACAGCTGAGGTGGAAGGTATTAAGACTTTGGTTGCTGAAAGGAGGTGGGGCAACAGCTTTGCAACAAAAACAGCTAGAATAAAATCAACATCAAGAGTATCAACAGTAACAACAGCCTCGACAAAAATATCAACAATAGCAAAAACAATAACAGTAACAAAGACAGTCAACAACATCAGTAGCAGCAACAACAAATTCATCAACAACAAATACAGCAATAAAATCAAGTACACAACATAAACTTTAGTATTAACGAGAAAAGTAACAACAACAACAACAACAGTCTATGGTTTTACAACACTAGGTTGGTGGAGGTATAAATCCTGGGTCTGGTGTAACAAAATACCCAAAAGAATTATGAGAAACACACTACCTTCTGCCCTCTCCCTTGCCCCCTACTCCCTTTCTCCATTCTTTCTTGCCCTTATCCCTTTTTTTCTCCTATACTCGCCCTTTCCCTCAGCATCTCTCTCTCTCTCTCTCTCTCTCTCTCTCTCTCTCTCTCTCTCTCTCTCTCTCTCTTTCTCTCTCTCTCTCTCTCTCTCTCTCTCTCTCTCTCTCATTAATATCAACCTTAGGAATCATTTAAATACGTACAGACATATGTACAGCAAATTGGACAGAAATATATTGAAAAATGGGTCACAAAGTCCGTGGAGTACACATGGTGTGTGTGTGTGTGTGTGTGTGTGTACCCAACCTAATTATGGTTGTAGGGCTCGAGTCTCAGCTCCTGGCCCCGATTCTTCGATGATCATTCTCTTAGCTGTTTGAGCCCTATCATACTTATTCTTAATATGTATGGATCCCGCCTCCACGACTTCTCTGTCCAGGTCGTTCCTGGACACCCTAAGGCTAAAGAATTCTGTATTTCTCGACAGTCCTGTGATTCATCTGTGTTTTTAACTTCGTGTACCTAAGATTCGCCTCTCAAACTGACTCGTCCTCCTGACCCTATCAGTTCCTCAAATGTGGTCCTTCTGTCTTCTCGTGTAGTCAGGTTTAGCTCCTCTAGCCTCTTCTCAGAGTTCATACCTCTCGACTCATGGACTAGCCTCGTAGCATACCTCTGCGCTGTCTTCAGATTTGCATGTTTTGTCAGATGCGGGTTCCATATTTGCGCTGCTCCAATACGTGCTTCACATATGCGGTGTATAGAGTCGTGATTATCTCCTTGCTAAGGTTCCTAAAAACTACAGTAGAACCTCTGGTCACGAACGTTTCCGAACACGAACAAATCGGTTCACGACCAAAAAATTCGCCAATTTTTTGCATCTGGTCAGGAACACATAATCGGGTGCCGAACAAACAGCCGCGCCAATTTTCACATTCCGCGCCATTTTTTTCCATGCGCCAATTTTCCCCACTTCCTGTTGTTTGTGTACACCTAACTCTTGTTTTTAAGTTTTTTTTCTCTATTAAACTGTGTATTATTTTGTACAATTAAGGATTTTTCAAACTATGATTATTCATAAATTACAGTAATTACGACAGTGATAAATTCGGATTAGCAATGTTTTATCAGCAGGTAGTGCCCAAACAGCTTCTCGCAGTGCCAGTGCCAGTACCTGGCTAGGGCTTGCCATATATGATTTTTGGTCATTTTTTTTTCTCAGTTGTTTGTTGGGCTATCTTATTGAAACTTGGGCAATGTATGATAGAAAGATGCGTCTTAACGTACACCAAAAATGAAAGAAATCGGACGATAAATAACGGAGTTCACTGCTCAGCCATTAGACGCCCCTTAAAACTCTTAGGACTCGTGCAATGTTAGTTTACTCTGTTGTTTAAGGTTTTCTCAGTATTATTCAAGGTTTTTACATTTAATTTACTATTACACTGTGCATTCTATGGTATAATTAACTATTTTTGTGCTTAAAAATATTAAAATAACAATATTTACATACAGTTCGTAGGGGTCTGGAACGGATTAATCGTATTTACATATAATCCAATGGGGAAATTAGATTAGGGTCACGACGAAATCGGGTCGCGACCAGGGTTTAGGAACGAATTATGGTCGTGACCAGAGGTTCCACTGTACTCTTAAGCAAGTCTCACGTTTGCTACAGAAATTATTCGGGACTATACTCACTCTATGGTCCTTCTCTTTTTGGAAGGTTTGCAGCTTGTGTCCCCCAAAACTGTACTCTTGTTGCGGTTGTCATTGCCTCTCCCCGATTTTCATAACTTTGCATTGGGTGGGGTTAAGTTCTAATAGCCACTTGTTAGATCAGTAAAGGGTTATAACTATGACCATAATATTTTAAAGGGGTGGACCGATAAGCCAACGGAAGGCCTCGGTCAGATTACGAAAAGCTCCAGCGCAGGTCATCATCTGACTAAGACCCTCGTCAAGAAACACTGGTTCTGTTTCCTAACGAACCTTACCTAACCTAACCAGTCTTGCAGCTTGTCCTGTTCCATTTGTAGTCTTTCCTGATCTACTCGTGTCTGTATTCTTCTCATTGGTTTCACAACATCTGAGAACAGAGAGACCTGTGACTATCTTCTTTGTCACGACAGAAATAGTATTGGTCTTCAGAACAAGCTGCGATACTTATCAGCAGAAACCTTCTGCCCTATCAGCTTAACCTGCAACGTCTGCAGGTTGTCATAACGTGTGTGTGTGTGTGTGTGTGTATGTGTGTGTGTGTGTGTGTGTGTGTGTGTGTGTGTGTATGTGTGTGTGTGTGTGTGTGTGTGTGTGTGTGTGTGTGTGTGTGTGTGTATGGTTCTAGTGAGTGTAAGTGTTAGTCTGCATATTAATCTACACACTTTTATATTGACTCGAGCACTAAGTGGCGTTATCAAGACACTTACAGCAGAGCAAGCTTATATTTGTTTCTTTAAAGACCTATAAGTAAACACACACATACACACACACACACACACACACACACACACACACACGTTTGAACCCGCAGACGTTGCAGGTTAAGCTGATAGGGCAAAAGGTTTCTGCTGAGAAGTATCGCAGCTTGTTCTGAAGACTCTGATGACGTCTGTGGATTTCCATCGACGAAGCCTTCTCTCTCGGTCTCTGTCTGTCTGTCTCTCTCTGTCTCTGTCTGTCTGTCTCTCTCTCTCTCTCTCTCTCTCTCTCTCTCTCTCTCTCTCTCTCTCTCTCTCCTCTCTCTCTCTCTCTATTCACACTCCAGGATCTCTCTTGATCCAGGTATTATACGAAAACCAGCATTTTTTTTATGTATATTTTTGGTCGTATTCCATTCATTGCCCGACATTTTATATCATATGCCACCAATTTCCAGTCTTAAGATTATATTCTACGTATTCCCGGTACTTTATATTGTATTCCATACATTTTTCCATACCTTAGCTTGTCTTCAAATTATTGCCAGCACTTTAAAGTGCTCTCTGTCTCTTCTGGGTGTTGTCTACTCCTGGTACTCTAGACAGTATTCCTTCCGTTCCCTATTCATCAGAGTTCTTTGATATTCCTCTGAACACTGGTATCTGTTAGTGATCTCTCCCTAATATATTTTTTTCATTATAAAGTCACAGTATTACCTGGGAACATTCTGGCCAGTTTTCTTTCAGTCTTTCACAGTCTCTTTACTATATACTGAGATGTTTTTCCGAGTGTTTTGACAGCTGTCTTCTAGGTTACACAGTCTACATATTTCTTCCAAGCTAAGAATTTTGTTTGTATAATTACCTGCTCTCTCTCTCTCTCTCTCTCTCTCTCTCTCTCTCTCTCTCTATATATATATATATATATATATATATATATATATATATATATATATATATATATATATATATATATAACACACACACATAACAATTCGCAAACAAGCGAAATTATTTACAGTGTCTCTACGTCCACAGTAGGACTCGAACCTGCAAACTCTGTATCAGAGTTCACAGTACTTTACCACGGAGCCGCCAGACCCTAGATAAGTATGGGCCCATACTTATCTGGGGTCTGGCTCCATAGTAAAATACTGTGGTCGTGCCGAATAGGTAAAATTGGTCAATTAGCAAGAACTCATTTAACATTAAGTCCATTCTAAAATTTATCTTATACGTTTAAATATATAATATATTTTTTTAATTTATGTTAATGTAAAAATTAACAATTTTGTACCAAAAGAACCTTAGAAAACTTACTTAACCTTATTGTAACAAGCGCAATTTGATTTAGCCTAATACAACTAAATATATTTTAGATAAGTTTACAATAATTTAATAATAAGCAAACTCAATGAAGTATATTTTTTTCGTTAGGTTCAGAATGAACCTTATTCGGCAAGAAGAGCGTTGCTATTTAAGCCAAAATCGCACGACATATATATGTTGTGGTGACTAACCAAGAGATATTCCTGTGGTAATAGTAAGTTAGACAGCGGTCAGCTGGCAGCCAGGAATGCAGTCCTGGGAATGGATTCCTCTGGGATGAATTCCCGGGAATGGATTCCTGGAAATCCCATGAGTCAAATTTAGGTATGCATCTATCTTCCATTGTCTTGGACGTCGCATTTGCTCTCCGGACATCAAAAGCTTCTAAGACTCTTTGATGAGCAAACTTTCAAAGAGCATTTTTGGTCATTTTTTTCTGGGCTTTTAATAGCGCGGAATGGCCCATACGGGTTTAGTGTGATTCTTGTAAGAAATAATTTTTGGGAGATCTTACCGAGCTATCATTATTATTAATATTATTATTTTTATTATTATTATTATTATTATTATTATTGCTTTGTGAAGTGCTAAATCTATGTGGGTCATTCAGCTCTTACGAAGAAGAATTTTTTTGACGAATGCCAGTTATAAATAGTTTTATATATGATTTGAAAATAAAGTTTTTGAAACGTTACTGAAATGTAGTTGAAATTAATGAGTGAGATTATATATATATATATATATATATATATATATATATATATATATATATATATAAGATAAGAGAGAGAGAGGAAAGATTGCAAAAGGAGAGAGTGTCTGCTTATCGTGATGTTTGAGTTGTTTACGTTCTGGCGGACATGGGAAACCAGCAGTCTAAAAGGCGACAAATCCCTGGAAATGTTGTGCTGTGGACGGCACTTTGTGGCTCAGTGCCTGCACATACACACACACATAGACACACACACACACACACACACCTCTGGCATCCGTCCTGCTGTTATACTCCTGGCGAACAAAATATAGCTATGTTTACATGTTATATTCCATGACGCTGACTGGATTGCATACTTGAGGTTTAAAATGCTACACCATCAGCGAAACTCAGACCTCTCCAACACAATTGTCCTCAAAGATTTGTTAAGTTATACCATGAATTAAGGAAAGATTCTAAACTTTACCTTACGAAAGCAGACAAAGCAAATGCAATAGTAATTATGGACAAGGTAAATTATAGTGGAGAAAATAACATATTAGAAGACAGGGCAACTGACGTGCCCTTTAATCATTACACTGTGGATTCAGTAGCTACTAGGGAAACACAGTACGTGTTTCCTTACAACTATTGCCCCTATTCACCTAGCAGCAAGTAGGTGCCTAACACCCCGTCATCTTAGGAAGGCTGGGGGAGTTAGTATATCTTAGAGAAGGCTGAGCTTTGAAATGAATTGGGAAGTGCTATTAGGTTATAGTCTGTATTAAACTGCATGAATAAAACTGAAGTTACTATTACGTAGGAATGACCATATTAGCGTAGACAGCAGACGGAAGCTTACCAGAACATGATCACAGAGAACTGAAAAAATCTACGTGTTATATATGTGTATATACACATAGGGGAGAGAGGGAAAGGGGAGTTAAAGGGAGAAGAGGCTAAATTAAGTAGGAAGAGGAGGCAAAGGAGGAAGGAGGGGGGCAAAGAAGGGAGAGAAAAGAGGCTAAAAAACAGGACGGAGGGGTAAAAGAGGAGGAAGACTGAGGCAAAGGATGAGGCAAAGGAGGAGGAAGTAGGGATAAGGGAAAGGTGAAATGATGGGAAGCAAAGATGGGGAATGAGGAACAAAGTGGGAAAATGTGGGAAGGAAGTTGGAGGAGGAGCAAAGGAGGTAGAAAAGGCAAAGAAGGAAGAAGAGAAAGGAGTTAACAAAGAGAGAGGAAGAGTGGGCAAAGGGAAAGGAACAAAGGAAGAACAAACAAATAAGGAACATGAGAGGAAAAGAGGAACAAAGAAGGGGAATTACAAAAAAAAGAGAAGGAAAGACGAGTAGGGTAAGGAAATGGGGGGGGGAGAAGAGAGTGGAAGGAGAAGAGGCGATAAATTCCTAAATGATTGTTTTCTTCCCTAGTCTTCTTCTTGTCACTCATACTTCAACTTATTGTTCCCTCTTCTCTTCTTCCCTTCCGCCTTGCCTCTCTGACGCTCTCCTCTTCCTTTCTATTGTTTACTCCCTCCCCCCTCCTCCCTCACTTCCTTCACTCTATCAGAGAGAGGCAGGACACATCTGCACACTTCTCAAGATTTACTAAACAAAATTTGAGATTTTCCTGAATGCGCGTTGCGATACCATTGGCATAAATGACTGACTTACCACGGTACGAGTGGGGATTGAACTCGCGGCAAGCGAGTCGTAAAAGTCCAGACCGACGCGTAGGCCACACGGGTCTATTGCTAATAATAATGTTATAACAATATAAACAATAATTAATAATAATAGGCGAGAGACGGGTACACACGGGGCACAGAAGATGAAGACATAGACAAGTCACATCGATGTCTGAAAGTATGTCGTGAGACTCAGGGTTGAGAGGCAGTAGAATACCTATATGAAGAATTGGTGGAGGCAGGCTCCATGCACAGTTTAAGGGGAAGGTATGACACGATCCACCAGACTAAGAGGCAGCAGATCCGACAAGTTTCAGGGCCAGGAGTATAGTCTAGGTGGCCAAAGACTGCAAACCTCACTCAAGGAAAAAGATCTTGGGGTGAGTATAACACCGAGCACATCTCCTGAGGCACACATCAATCAGATAACTGCTGCAGCATACGGGCGGCTGGCAAACCTAAGAATAGCGTTCCAATACCTCACTAAGGAATCGTTCAAGACTCTGTACATCATATACGTCAGGCCCATACTGGAGTATGCAGCACCAGTTTGGAACCCACACCTGGTCAAGCACGTCAAGAAATTAGAGAAAGTGCAAAGGTTTGCAACAAGACTAGTCCCAGAGCTAAGGGGATTGTCCTACAAAGAAAGGTTAAGGGAAATCGGTCTGACGACACTAGAGAACAAGAGGGTTAGGGGAGACATGATAATGACATATAAAATACTGCGAGGAATAGATAAAATGGACACAGAAACAAGGGGTCACAATTGGAAGTTGAAGACTCCTATGAGTCAAAGGGATGTTAGGAAGTATTTCTTCAGTCATAGAGTTGTCAGGAAGTGGAATAGCCTAGAAAGTGACGTAGTGGAGGCAGGAACCATACATAGTTTTAAGACGAGGTTTGATAAAGCTCATGGAGCAGGGAGAGAGAGGACCCAGTAGCAATCAGTGAAGAGGCGGGACCAGGAGCTATGAATCGACCCCTGCAACCACAAATAGGTGAGTACAAATAGGTGAGTACACACACACACACACAACACACACACACAGTGAAGAGGCGGGGCCAGGAGCTATGAGTCTACCCCTGCAACCACATATAGCTGAGTACACACACATACACACACAAAAGCATACGTATTAAAAATACAAAGTATTAAGAGAAAATGAAGAGGAGGAGAAGGGTGAGGGTGAGGGTGAGGAGGGTGAGGGTGAGGGTGAGGAGGGTGAGGAGGGTGAGGGTGAGGGTGAGGAGGGTGAGGGTGAGGGTGAGGGGGGTGAGGATGAGGGTGAGGGTGAGGAGGGTGAGGGTGAGGAGGGTGAGGGTGAGGGTGAGGGTGAGGATGAGGGTGAGGGTGAGGAAGGTGAGGGTGAGGGTGAGGAGGGTGAGGGTGAGGGTGAGGAGGGTGAGGAGGGTGAGGGTGAGGGTGAGGAGGGTGAGGGTGAGGAGGAACATCCCCTCCAAGGGGATTATCTTCTTCGAGAGAATGATCTCAGTGTAAGACATCCCCATCCTGGGGGATAGGCACCCCATCCTTAGAGGGAAGTGCCCCTTCCTGAGGGGGCAGGAATCTCATTCTTAAGGCAAGAGTCATCATCCTGGTGAATAGGAATCCTTTCATATAGAAGAAAAAACAATCCTATGTGCACGTTCCCCAACAGTCCCCTTCCCATTATACGACCCCAACAGTCCCCCTCCCCATTATAAGACCTCAACAGTCCCCCTTCCCATTATAAGACCTCAACAGTTCCCTTCCCCATTATAAGACCCCAACAGTCCCCCTCCCCATTATAAGACCCCAACAGTCCTCTCCCCATTATAAGACCCCAACAGTCCTCTCCCCATTATAAGACCCCAACAGTCCTCTCCCCATTATAAGACCCCAACAGTCCTCTCCCCATTATAAGACCTCAACAGACCCCTCTCTCCCTGCCTATATTTTAGTTCCCACTCTCCCCCTCCCCCACCTTTTGTAGTCCCCTCTCACTCTTCCTCGTCCCCTCCCACTTCTCTTCTCCCTTCCCTCCTTGCTCCGCCTCTTCCTCTCCTTGCTCTCTCTTTCACACTTCCTTCTCTCCCACATTCCTTCCCTTCCTCTCCCACTTTTCTTCCTCCCTTTTCCACTCCTCCTCTCCCTCTCTCCCCTCCATTTCCCCCCTCCTCCCCTTCCAGGCCCATGTCCCATTTTTTATGAGGTCTTCCCTTCGACTCTTTCCTCCCAGCTTCACCGTCACCATCCTTCACCATACCCAGCTTCACCGTCACCATCCCTCACCATACCCAGCTTCACCGTCACCATCCTTCACCATACCCAGCTTCACCGTCACCATCCTTAGCTTCATCACCATCCTTCACCATACCCAGTCTCACCGTCACCATCCCTCACCATACCCAGCTTCACCGTCACCATCCCTCACCATACCCAGCTTCACCGTCACCATCCCTCACCATACCCAGCTTCACCGTCACCATCCCTCACCATACCCAGCTTCACCGTCACCATTCTTCACCATACCCAGCTTCATCACCATCCTTCACCATACCTAGCTTCACCGTCACCATCCCTCACCATACCCAGCTTCACAGTCACCATCCCTCACCATACCTAGCTTCACCATCACCATTTCTCACCATACCCAGCTTCACCCTCACCATCATTCACCATACCCAGCTTAATCACCATCCTTCACCATACCCAGCTTCACCCTCACCATCATTCACCATACCCAGCTTCATCACCATCCTTCACCATACCCAGCTTCACCGTCACCATCCCTCACCATACCCAGCTTCACGGTCACCATCCCCAGCTTCATCACCATCCTTCACCATGTGTTATGGGGTTCTTTTCATAGATTTGGTAATATTAACAGACGATGAGCTTGGTTTTGGTAGCGTTTAATGAGGCGTTGGATATATGGGAGCTGAGAGCCTATGCCTGTGTGTCTGTCCTGCACTGAGTCTGGGTGGTAACTGAACACTAGGCCGCCTGGCGCTGAGGCATTCAAAAGGCAGGCCTATCATTGGCTGATGCCAGATCACATGGGCAGAGGTTGGAAATCACGTGAACAGCCGTGATGCAGCCGTTATAAGTACAACCCGTACAGCTCGGGCATGCTACGTATGGCGTCTCGACATACAACTACACAAACTAAGGACAACAGGCAACAACTCTCAGCTGATTCTATACAATGTCAAAGTACACAACAGTTGAACATTATACTTCACATGGATATTATCGTGACGGAACAATCTACATTACTATATGATGCATCTTGATACATAGGAATTAATTAAATGAGCTCATTCAAGAATATCATGATAAAAGAGATAAAAAAAAATTAATTTGTTCGATCGAACTGTCTTCATGTGATCTACGAATTCTGAGGAAATAAATTACAAGAAGATAGTGATTAACAGACAAGGTAGATCTGGTGCACTCAAATCTATACTGTTAATTCTCAGAACTCGGAGAGAACGTGAACACACAAAAAAATTTGAGTGATACTAAGTAGATATTATAACACACAGTTAAACGCTTACTACATATTTATCTATACAGGTTAGTTACATTTAACCCCAACTCTGCTAGGGTGAGATTGATATAGGCTGTATAATTATCATCTCTGGGTGGATCAAACTCTGTTACAATAGGTAACTCAACTTCTGATTGAGGAGGATCTACACTGGTATCTACAAATGATACTTGAGGATTAATTAACACTTGTCGTGTACGTAGGGAATAACGACATTCAGGTATAACTTCATCCCAGGTTGAACTATTGGGATTAACAGTGGCTCTCAAGACATCGAGTACCTTTTTATTAGTTCTTTCTGCTAAACCATTGCTGGCAGGATGGTGTGGAACAATGGTAGATTTAATAATCTTATACAAGGCACATAGGTTTTCTAGAATCTCGTTACAAAATTCACCTCCATTATCTGTTATGAGGGACTTAGGAGTGGTATGTCTACAGATTATACGTTCCTTAAACGCTTTAGCTACTGTCCCGGCAGTCTTATCTGGGATAGGAACTAACTCACAAAATCTGGTAAAGTGATCGACCATCACACACAGATGTTTGTTTCCACTGAGGGAACAACAACTGGCACTCTAGTGAATACACTAGCAACAGAAACGGCTTTCTGCAATTGCTTTTGCATCAGCGAGAGATGCTATAACTCATTCAAGTAGTCTTTCTTCAACAAAGCGTCCCCTGGAGAGGAACTACTACTTGAACTAGCAACATTGCAAGGATAGACTCAGTACTCAAGGCGGTCCGGGATACCTCCGGCACCCTAGGCATCTGAACGCTATCTTGCATGCAAGATATTGTAGGGATTGAATTCCAGACAGGAGTGACAGTAATACTAGTTTCTTGACCGCTCGGCTACGTTAATACATAATGCACAAAGCTATCAGGACTGAATTTGAACTTCACATTCCGCAGAACTGTTATAACTCTCTGATACAAGCTGTGAGAACAAACACATTGCTCAAGAGCTAGATACTGTCTTTCAGTCGGTAAGGAACTATCAGGATCACGAAGAAAACTATAGTATTGACTCTGTGGCTGGGTAGGTCTAGCATTCGGTAAATGACTATCATGAATTTCAGCAAGGGCATTTGGAACATTAGAGCACTGAATGCCGTCATTAGCTACACTACTGTAAGGTAAGTGAGACATACTTGCAATGAAAATTGCACAAAGACTAATTCAGGTAAAAAAATGAGAATGGTAAAATATTCACAGTACACAATTAGTTAAAATGGAAAGTAAGAAGTCATTGAATTAGATGCAGAAAAGGGGTTAAAACAACTAATGTACACTGCATAAGAAATGACAACTCACTCACTGATTTTTGACTGTAAAAATTTAAGGAATTACTTTACAAATTGCAATAAAAGGCAATACTGACTACTGTATGGATTAACTGCAAAGATTATCTCTCTCTACTGGAATTTAAAACAAAAGTACTAGATGAGAAATAATAAATCAATGCAAAGTGGAAATACAATAAAAAAAAAAATTGTATTCAACTGGAAAAATACTAGAAAACAAATTTTCTAAGGAGAAAATGACACTAGAATTTAATATACATTGCTGGCTGAAGAATTAACTATGATGCTGACAACTTGCATTGAATTATTAGCAATTTTCAGGATAACACTGAGTAAAATGGAATAAAGTGCACAATACTGTATGCAAAATAACAAGAACAAGTAATCACTACTGTAGAATAATTTTAAAGTGTAATCAATGTATGGTATTGCATAAACAATTTACTGCATCAATTAAAAATCAATGTTGCACTGGGCACAAGGAGAATGAACACTTTAACTCTTAGTTCACTTACAGAAAACTAATGAAAATGAGTATAATGAATATTACTTTACTTTACATATGAGGGTTAAGAGTGAATTTGTTCAAGGAATTATTGATAAGATCAACACAAAGACAATAATACACAAATTGAAATAAGGGTTGAAAAAAAACTTACAGTTTTGCAGGAGAATACACAACACAACAAGATTCAGTCAGTGAATGTGATAGTTTATGCAATAAGATCTTGCATATGAAAGTATATGTATAAAGAGATAGTTCTTGCTGCTTCAGACAAAATATATTCGATGAACAGATTCTGCAAAATTTAAAAAAATGAGGCACAGGTTGACACAAAAATATAAATTGTCTGTTGAACTAAAACATGTGAGATACTGGCACAAAAATTAATGGGACACACTGAATGGCACACAGGAAAATGAAATATGCAACTAGGAACACTGGGGTATAAACAATAAGGAACTATGCACAGACACTGCATAAAAACACAAGGGAATGCACTGGGAAAAAAATGAAGGGACAGGGACTTAATAAACACTGCAATAATAACGAATAAATCAAATACTGCACTGAAGGACAAGAAAATTTATACACAAGTACTTACTGCATGTGTACGAGTTTACACAAGGAACATAGATATAAAATGAGACACGGAATACATGAAAAACTGAAAAAGTATTTGAAATAAATTTACACGAAACTGAAACACAAGTCTTTAAATGTCACTAAGAAAATTCACTGCTTAAATGTCTCACACACACGAATGTCTATAATAGAATAGAGTCTAATGATGAATGAACGACGGGTGTAGGTGGAGAAAATATATTCCTGGTCGTTGACTGCTGACAATCTTGAAGAATGCGCTTACCGAAGAACTCACACAGCAAGCTTTTACGTTGGCGCTCTGGGATGAAGGAAGACACTCTCGACTTGCTATGTGAGCCAGAAACAATGCTGCTGGTACCCCAGATAGGGTAGAAATACCACAAAATATTGGCTGGTAGAGGGTAGTGTGAGCAGGTGGTATCTTTGTTTACACCAGCGCGGGTGGTGAGTGGCGCGCGCGTGGATGACGTCACTGCTGCCTGACTCGCTGGCGGTGGGCGATGACGTCACGGGGTCCGGCCAGTACACTAGTTCTCACGGCCTTGGGACTACTAACCCAGGTGGCTTTTTGTACAATAAGCCACAGGAATGGTGAAGATCACTCTGACAAGCGTCCAACTTGTAGCACAGAGCGATTGGAGACAAAACTGCAAGGAATTGGCTTGCTGAAGAAACGACTGGCTTACTTGTATAACTGGCTTTCTGAAGAAGCTGGCTTAGCTCTTAGGACTGGTAAACCTGAATTCTCTTACTTGCACACAGCAGTGAAGAATTGGGTGGATGGCAGGAGACACTGGATGACTGTAGGCTGGCTTAGGCTCTTCCCATAAACTGGCTTACTTGTTGGCTTAATTGCAAAACCCAGATCAACTCTTCGGAGGTTTACTTGCAATTAGAAGCCAGAAGACTGGAGACACTGCTTCAGAAGAGTCTTGGATGACGACACGGGTGAGGGGAAGGTGAGTCGCTGGCGACGGTTGATATTGACGCTGGAGGCACTGAACACCGGCTCTTCCTCTTCTCTTTAAATCTGCCCAGATTACACAAAATCTAGGCCCACAAGCTGTCACCATTTGTGTTATGGGGTTCTTTTCATAGATTTGGTAATATTAACAGACGATGAGCTTGGGTTTTGGTAGCGTTTAATGAGGCGTTGGATATATGGGAGCTGAGAGCCTATGCCTGTGTGTCTGTCCTGCACTGAGTCTCGATGGTAACTGAACACTAGGCCGCCTGGCGCTGAGGCATTCAAAAGGCAGGCCTATCATTGGCTGATGCCAGATCACATGGGCAGAGGTTGGAAATCACGTGAACAGCCGTGATGCAGCCGTTATAAGTACAACCCGTACAACCATACCTAGCTTCACCGTCACCATCCCTCACCATACCTAGCTTCACCATCAACATCCTTCACCATATCCAGCTTCACCGTCACAATCCCTCACCATACTCAGCTTCATCACCATTCTTCATACCCAGCTTCACTATCACCATCCTTCACCATACCCATCTTCACCGTCACCATCCTTCACCATCATCCTTCACCATACCTAGCTTCACCATCACCATCATTCACCATACCCAGCTTCATCTACACCATCCTTCACCATCACCATCCTTCACCTTCATCCTTCATCACTAGCTTCATCACCATCCTTCACAATCACCATCCTTCACCTTCATCCTTCATCACTAGCTTCATCACCATCCTTCACTATCATCCTTCACCATCATTATCCTTCATCACCAATCATCAACACCGACCTTCACCATCACCATCCTTCACAATCACTATCCTTCACCATCACCATACTTCATGACCGTCCTTCACCATCACCAACCCTCACCATACTTCATCTTCACCATCCTTCACCACTACCAACCTTCACCATCACCATCCTTCACCATCAGCATCCTTCACCACCACCATCCATCACCAGCTGTCACCATCAACCACAACTCAACTACGGGTCACACCTCTTCAGTTTATTCCCCAACTCACGCAGGATGCAACTCCCTCTATTGTAGTCTCCCTTGCCCCCCTTCCCTTGGTCTCCCTTGTCCTTCCTCTCTTGGTCTCCCTTGTCCTCCCTCCCTTGGTCTCCCTTGCCCTCCCTCCCATCAATGGACTGATCACATTGACTCCAGGCTGAGGGACTCATTACCTCAAACTCCTTCTCATTGTCTCAATTCTTCTTTGTATAGAAATAAATTATGTAGAACAGGACGATAATAAACTATGCACTATTGGGGTAACTAGTGATATGGTCCTCAGACAAATAGAGAAATTAAAACCTAACAAATCCCCAGGTCCTGATGAACTGTTTGCAAGGGTTTTAAAGGAATGTAAAGAGGAACTTAGCAAACCTTTGGCTGATCTTTTCAATATATCACTACAAACTGGCATAGTGCCAGACAAGTGGAAAATGGCAAATGTAATACCTATTTACAAGGCAGGTGACAGTTCCTTAGCTTCGAACTATAGACCAATAAGCCTTACCTCCAGAGTGGGAAAATTTATGGAATCAATAATTACCGAGGCAATTCGTAGCCATCTTGAAAGGCATAAATTGATTAATGAATCTCAACACGGTTTTACAAAGGGGCGTTCCTGTCTTACGAATTTACTAACTTTTTTCACTAAGGTGTTTGAGGAGGTAGATCATGGTATTGAATATGATATTGTGTATATGGACTTCAGTAAGGCTTTCAATAGAATTCCACATCAGAGGCTATTGAGGAAACTTAAGGCACACGGAATAGGAGAAATTTTTTCCTGGGTAGAGGCATGGTTGACAAATAGGAGCAGAGAGTTTGCATAAATGGGGAGAAATCAGAATGGGGCACGTCACTAGCGGTATTCCACAGGGGTCAGTGTTGGGCCCCTTGTTATTCACAATTTACATAAACGACATAGATGAGGAATAAATAGCGACATAAGCAAATTTGCTGATGACACCAAAATAGGCCGTCCAATTCATTCTAATGAGGACATTAGAGCACTCCAGGATGATTTGAATAGACTGATGCAATGGTCGGAGAAGTGGCAGATGCAGTTTAATATAGACAAATGCAAAGTTCTAAATGTTGGACAGGAAAATAACCATGCCACATACTATAAACTAAATAATGTAGATCTTAATATTACGAATTGCGAAAAGGATTAAGGAGTTCTGTTTAGCAGTAATCTGAAACCAAGACAACAGTGGATAACTGTTCGCAATAAAGCTAACAGAATCCTTGGCTTCATATCAAGAAGTATAAATAATAGAAGTCCTCAGGTTGTTCTTCAACTCTATATATCTTTGGTTAGGCCTCATTTAGATTATGCTGCACAGGTTTGGTTACCTTATTACAGAATGGATATAAATGCTCTGGAAAACGTACAAAGGAGGATGACAAAGTTGATCCCATGTATCAGAAATCTTCCCTATGAGGATGGACTGAGGGCCCTGAATCTTCACTCTCTAGAAAGGCGTAGAATTAGGGTTGATGATATGATTGAGGCGTATAAATGGAAAACAGGAATTAATAAAGGGATGTAAATAGCGTGCTGAAAATATCTAGAATAGACAGGACTCGCAACAATGGTTTTAAGTTGGAAAAATTCAGATTCAGGAAGGATATAGGAAAGCACTGGTTTGATAATAGAGTTGTGGATGAGTGGAACAAACTCCCGAGTACCGTCATGGAAGCTAAGACGTTGTGTAGTTTTAAAAATAGGTTGGATGAATACATGAGTGGGTGTGGGTGGGTGTGAGTTAGACCTGACTAGCTTGTGCTACTAGGTCAGATGCCGTGCTCCTCCCTTAAGTGAATGTGACCTGACCTGACTAGGTTAAGACATTGGCTTAAGCCGGTGGGAGAATTGGACTTTCCTCACATGGGCTAGTAGCCCTGCTGCAGTGTTCCTTTTTTTCTTATGTTCTTAAGATGGAACACATTCTGAACTACGAACGAGAAATGGAAACTAAATACAAGAAATTATAATGTACAGCCTAGGTATCAAGTGTAACGAGGCTGTGGACAAATGTAATTGTAAGAAGAGGAGAATAAACATGAAACAGTGTTGGTGGTTTAACCAGGGATAAATGGTGACCAAAATGATGAGTAAACACGCAACTAAGGAATTCCAGAAAAAAATAAAAGGAAGGCGCACAATGGGAAGATGAGGAGAGGAGAAAGAAATATACAAGGCATGAGAAGGAAAACATAAACACCGTGTGAATGATATAACAAATGATTAAACGGAACTGCAAATAATTTAGAGCCACATGAGAAGGAAAATACCTGGGAAAGAACAAGTGTTAATCAGGGCTGAAAAAGAAATCAATACTGGCAAAATATGACAGAGGAGTATGCGAGGAACTCAAAGGAAGAGTCAGGCTATATTAATGGAGGAAATTGCGATGATAATAGAGTGGAAGCAAAGAGTGCATCAATGAATACTACGCAAAATGAGTATGACAAAGGAAGAAGTGATGAAGGTTTTGCAGGCAGGAGGGAAGAGAGTGTACAGACATCTATGAAAGAGGTGAAACTAGAATTTAACACAACAGCGAACATATCGCCAGAGGTGTACACGGATCAAGTCACCTCGACAGTGAGGCACACAAATCTCAGGACTGATTTTAGAGGTTTAAGGGGCACGTAAGTTCCCCTTAATAACATGTTTATTTTTCCACTATAATCTACCTTGTCCATAATTACTATCGCATTTGCTTTGTTTAGTAAGGTGAAGTCCAGGATCTTTCCTTAATTCATGGTATAACTTAACAAATCATTGATGACGATTGTTGTTGTAGAGGTGTGAGCTGTGCTCACACCTCTACAACATAGTAGGAAAGTGGAATATTGATAAGGAAGTGGACACAAGCACCATCCAGCTTCAAGGCCCAAGAGAAAAGTAATCAGTAATATCAGTCGGTATCGTCAAAATGGGGCCGGGAACTATAACATTTAAACCCCTGTCAGTAAATCGGTTATTACACACACACACACACGCCAGATAGATGGGACACAGGGAGTCGACCAGACATAGGGATTAGTAAGCCCCAGTCTCCATCCCAACACTCACCCCTCCAATTACTCCCTGCCACAAGTTGCAACTACCCCATTAGCAGACCCATCCCACTGTCTATACCATCCGCAACCACACCAGTACACCACCTTGTCCTCCTCTCCGAGCAACAATGACCAGAAGATGGAGACAAATGGAGCAAAGTCGAAGAGTGGTGAAAAAGACGCGGCTGCATAAGGAACTGCATTGAAACATTTCGCATGTTGACAGGTTTCTTTAGTCTGAAGACACTCCACGGGCGAAACGTCTCAATAAAGATCATCTCTGTAAAAGATACAAATCTTTTACAGCAATGACTAGAAGAAATTAAAATGACAAAGGGAGAAGTGAAAAAGCTTATTAGGAAATACGATACATCTAAAGAAATGGTAGCAGACAGAGTATCACCTTGGGGGATGTATGTAAGAGCGGCTAGAAAAACTGTGTTCCCAAAATGAGAGAAATAAGTCAAAATAAAGAGGGCAAACTCTCAGACAAAACAATATTAACAGACAAAAAGTATGGAACTTATGATCAGTTTGGGTGACTAGTATACTGACTAGAAAGATACATAAGACAGCCAACATGGGTTCAGATGTGGCAAATCTTGCTTTATAAATATCTTAGACTGCTATGACAAATTGAATTAAAAGCAAGACAGGAATGGCTGGGTAGACTGCATTTTATTAGACTGTAAGGTAACATTCATCACGGCTCCTGAGACTGATGTACATATTTGAAGTAGCAGGCTGGAGTAACAGGAAGATAATCACGAAATTATAATAATATGATTGAAAACAGAGAAACGGTGGGGTATGAACCCAGGCAAATAAGTTCTGAAACTTCAGGCCAGTGTGCAAGCCACTGGGCCAGCTGGTTATAACAAGATACATCCAACTAGGAATATTTCTATACACCATAGGGAGGTTAGCTTGGTTCCCACTGTCACCATATATGCAAGCTTTTAGAGATGAATCTCCCACCAGAAATATTCCTAGTTGGATGAATCTTATTATAACCAGCTGGCCGAGTGGCTTACGCAATGGTCTGGAGTTTTAAAAATTATTTGCCATGGATTCTAACCCCATCCGTACCGCGGTTTGTTTGGAATCATGTTATTACTATTTCGTGAGTCAAAAGCTCTTCACCAGTCTCAAGGGCACTGCCCATGGAAGGTGGCCTCAGTTGAGAGAGCATTAACATGTAATTCGCAGGCACCTGGGTGCCACAGTGGGGTGCCAGTGAGGTCGAGTCTCGCTGCATCTCACCACCTGTTTATGCAGTCACAAACTTATGCAAGTCTGGAGCGTAAAGAATTTTAATGCAGCTCTGAAGATTGCACGTTTCTCTCCTCATTGCAACTTTCATGTTTTTCTTCTCTTATTTCATTTTGTTTTTATTTATTTTAGATCTTTAAGTAAATGGTTGACGAATTAAATTGTCATTATCAGGATAAATTTAATTGGAAATTTGTTTTGGTTAATTTTTTTATGATTAAACGTAATATTTCTTGTTAAATTTTCTCTGTTTTGTCTCCGTCTTTCATGTCCCTCTACTTCCCTTTGCTGTTTCTGTATCTGCTGTTTATTTATCTATCTTTGTTCTCTTCCTCTCTGTCTCTCTTCCCGTTCGTAATTTCTTTTCTTCTATGTCTGTCTGCATAGAAATGTTTATCTTGTGTCACTTTTTCCATCTGTTTTTAGTCTCTCACTCTTCCTTTATTCGTCTCTGTCTTAATTGTTGTCTGCTTGTCTGTTTTCCTCTCCCAGAGTCTGCCCCATTGCCCCTCCCTCTCTCTCTCTCTCTCTCTCCTCTCTCTCTCTCTCTCTCTCTCTCTCTCTCTCTCTCCCTCTCTTTCTTCCCAACTCGTGCTGTCAATATTTCTCCCACAATTGTCTCTGAAGAGACAAACCAAGATTCACGATTTACAGAGGATGAATTTTTTATATAGTTTGAAATTCTGTTGTTACAGGTTACCAGCTGGATTCTCGAGGCGATGTTTTATTTTGTGTGGCAGTTCCCACTTCACACTGTCACATATAGTGTTAGAAGCGTCATATACATTGTTAGGAGGGTCTCGTGCATTGACCAAAATTTCATATAGAATGCAAGCAGTGTTTTATGCACTATAAAGAGGCATGTACTATAATAACAATGATGTATATAATGTCTTAAGGATCCTTGTAGACCAACACAATATATATATATATATATATATATATATATATAAGTACCACCTCTGGAACTGTGCTGGGGACCCTCATCCTCAGAGAAAAGAATAAACTTACTTCAGGAAAAACTCAAGGTTCTCCCCGAAGCTGTTTGAATATTGTCTTCTAATACCACCCCCTATATTCTATGTAGACTTTATTTAAAGACAAAATACATTGGCAAAAATGCAATAGGAGTAGAACAAAATAGATAATATCACAGAGCCTATATCTCGAATACGTCGGCCAGCTCCCCGACGGTGGGCTGCGTGTCCAGAATGCTGCATGCATTTTCCCTCCGGATCGCAACATTTAGTCTTTGAAAGAGGAAGCTGGCCGCTCTGTTATCCTTGGCTTCTGTGATGAGTTTTTCACCCAGCTCTTTGAGGAACTTCAGAGCACACTTGCCCCATGCTCCAAGGGTCTCCGACCCTATTGAGATGAAGTTATAGCAAGGGGGAAGGCCTTCATATCTGCGGGTCTTCTGGGTCTCCCTGTAGCTGGCGGCTCTACTCCCTTCAGCTTCAGAGTACGGCAAGTTGGTGTCCGCCAATGTGGCGGCACAGGTGTAGTCCCAGGCAATCTGCTTACCAACCTTCCAGGGTAGAATAGTGGCTCCATCAGGACGCTTTTGACTTCCGTCAGACCTCTGTACTTGGGGTTTTCGCTGAGCTGGGCAACGGGCTGTGGCAAGCTTCTTTTTATGTCGTTGACCTCCTCATGTCTAGCATACTTCCCTTCTGATGTGTGACACACGAGACCATGAAGTCAGAATTGACCAGCCGTCGCCCTGCCGCAAA
The DNA here is from genome assembly GCA_009830355.1 of Cherax destructor. Classification (NCBI taxonomy): domain Eukaryota; kingdom Metazoa; phylum Arthropoda; class Malacostraca; order Decapoda; family Parastacidae; genus Cherax; species Cherax destructor. The sequence continues at coordinate 753,581 of WNWK01000090.1, read as the reverse complement.
TACACCTATGTTCAGTGTGTATGGGTGCGGGTAGGCGAAGAGCAATACCAATCCGAATGGCCTGTGGGTCGAGTCGAGTGTCCAGGGAGGAATTGGGAACAGCTAAAAGGAAATCTCCTGAATGTGGTGCCGTCACCGCTAGGAGACGAGATCTATCCTTTCCTGAAGCGTTGGTGAGCATTGTTGGCGATTTTTTTCCATGATGGGCTTGTCCCAGTGGGAACTAGTCTATTGGAGGAGTCTGCAAGGGTGTCCCACCGCACGGCTGCTTCAATGAACCTGGGGGTCTTGAACTCCTAGCACACCTCTCAAGCGTTCAGGGACAATCTCCTTTACTAGGCCAAACACGAGAACAGAAATGCAGGTAAAGCTACCTGCGTTGCTTTGCGCACCCCTATACCTCCCAGTCGCGCTGGGAGGGTTGCCTGATCCCATTGCTGATCTCCCAGTGACAGATTCAGTGCCTTCTTAAAGATTGATCTCAGGAGTGAGTCAAAAGAAAGTGCGCACCTCAGGAAGTCAGTCAGTCTTGGCAGAGTAAGACACCTTGTGAGGAGATACAGGGAATCATGGGCATCAAGATCCCTTATTCTCTTCAGGTCATTCAGTTTGTGCTTGAGGACTGTGTCGATGGCCTAATGACCCAGCGGTGCTCCCAAGAGGTTATATATATATATATATATATATATATATATATATATATATATATATATATATATATATATATATATATATATATATATATATATGCTAGGAATTCGCAAGAATAAGCGAAATATTCACAAACACTGATCTCTGGCCGACGGAGACTCGAACCTACGAACCTTGTGACAAGGTACGCAGTGCTTTACCGACCGTACCACACTGGACCAATACCTTGGCGTCCAGCTCTCGCTAGACGTTGATCCAAGCCACGGGACACCTGAGTGCACAGAGTACTTTCAATAGCGTTGTCTGCAGAGGGCTCTCAGTAGTGTTGTTTGCAGAGTGCTTTCAATAACGTTGCTTGCAGAACGCTTTCAGTAGCGATGCCTGCAGAGTGCTTTCAATAGCGCTGCCTGCAAAGTGTTTTTTCTTTAGCGTTGCCTACAGAACGCTTTCAACAGCTTTGCTTGCAGACTTTTCGTGGGAACTGCTAATGTATTCGGGTCATAACAAGTGGTATGGTTGTGTTGTCAAGGAGTTGCTTGCCCGCAAGCAGTGTTCCAGATCCTTGTCGAAAGTTTATAGTGCACGTAAGTGCTTCTGCGAGACTCTCTCTGAGCCCTGAGTCGAAATTACTGAGAGCCTCTCGCTGAGCCCTGAGAGGAAACTGCTCCTGTGAGCCTCTCTCTGAGCCCTGAGAGGAAACTGCTCCTGTGAGCCTCTCTCTGAGCCTTGAGAGGAAACTGATCCTGTGAGCCTCTCTCTGAGCCCTGAGAGAAAACTGACCCTGCGAGCCTCTCTCTGAGCCCTGAGAAGAAACTGATCCTGCGAGCCTCTCTCTGAGCCCTGAGAGGAAACTGATCCTGCGAGCCTCTCTCTGAGCCCTGAGAGGAAACTGATCCTGCGAGCCTCTCTCTGAGCCCTGAGAGGAAACTGATCCTGCGAGCCTCTCTCTGAGCCCTGAGAGGAAACTGATCCTGTGAGCCTCTCTCTGAGCCCTGAGAGGAAACTGATCCTGCGAGCCTCTCTCTGAGCCCTGAGAGGAAACTGATCCTGCGAGTCTCTCTCTGAGCCCTGAGAGGAAACTGATCCTGCGAGCCTCTCTCTGAGCCCTGAGAGGAAACTGACCCTGCGAGCCTCTCTGAGCCCTGAGAGGAAACTGACCCTGCGAGCCTCTCTGAGCCCTGAGTCGCGAAAGGCCTCTGCAAGTCTGCCTGTCTTTGATCCCTGACACTGAGACCGAGGTACACATTCAGAGAAGTCAAACTAAAAAAAAAAACAAGATGAAAAAAATATATCACCGAGAAAACAAATATGCCTTTGAAAATTAACGAACTGAAAACCAGGAAGCATCTATGGAAATTCAAGCTTAAAATATACAACTGTCACCTTCAAACCTTCAGCACTGGATTACCAAAATTACATCTGAAAATTGTATATTAGAAGTGTGTAATAGATACCAAGAAACACAAAAGCAACAATTGGAACAACAAAATGACCACGTATCGTACCGTTCGATATATATATATATATATATATATATATATATATATATATATATATACACACGAACGGTACAATGTTCGTAGGGTCGAATCCTGGCCTGAAGCAGGTTGGTAAATGATTTAAAATCACTTGTTTCATGATTTCATTGCTATATATATATATATATACACGTAAAGAAAACGCCAAAAATGGTACGCAAAATACAGGACAAGAGTAAAAGCTGAAAGGGAAATTTAAGGAAAAAACCAGTAAAACTATGGAGAAAAAGTGGAAGCAAGGCAAGTATACGGGAAAGTTAATAGTTAAAACATGAATATTAAAAGAAAATGATAATACAAGGTAAAAGTAAACAGAATAAAAGGTAAAGGCAAAGAAAGAGGAGGCAGTAAACACGAGGAAATATTGAGTTGGGTGGAATAAGCACGCTCCTAAGATATTGGAAAAAGCAGCGAAGTGTATTGGTAGAAGAGAGAGAGAGGGAGAAGAGAGAGAGAGAGAGAGAGAGAGAGAGAGAGAGAGAGAGAGAGAGAGAGAGAGAGAGAGAGAGAGAGAGAGAGAGAGAGAGAAAGATAGAAAAATATTTCATAAATTGGATAGAGAGAGAGTCAAATGGCAACATTCAACTCACAATTAATTAAAAGCGTCAACGATGCATAAATAGAATATTAATAATTTCTGGCAGCATCTTGAGAGTGAGGAAGGTCAGGGGAGCTGAAAAATACACCAGGGACTCAAAAGTTCCACCCTGGGAGAGCTCTGGTGGGCAGAGCAGCAGAGAAGACAGCAGACAGGTGTTGATGGTGTGAAGCTTGGAGAGCCCAGGACTGCCAACCAGAGCACACACACACACACACAAAATTGTGTGTGTGTGTGTGTTCGTGTTAGGAAACTCTATCTTTAACATACTACAGTGGGCACGCATATCTTGTCATTGTTTTGGGAATCGATCAGCACTAGCGGGGCAGGAGACCGTCTTCAAGACGACTCAGGTTGCTCACGCTGTCTCGCCTTTATATCTAAAAGTTTTGCTTCGCTGCTGAGTTCTTATTGTGACTCTTAATTAAGAAAAGTTTTCGGACTTGAAGTTTGTAGAAGTGGTACTAAGGGTACTAAGCAGGTGAAGGTTTCTTCACAATATCCTGGTATCCTGGTGTGGTTTTAACTGTGGGATGTTCTAGTAAACACGATAAGGTTGTAGTGCTGAATGCCTTAGGAATATACGTATAGTGGTTCTGGTATTACCCTTAAAAATATTCGTTTAGTGGTTCAGGTATTACCCCTTAGGAATAAACGTATAGTGGTTCAGGTATTACTTTGTCTTCGTCCTCTTTTGGTAAGTTACTCTCTATCAAGGGTCTTGTACAGTCATCTTTATGTATGCAACGTTAGAATTTATGTTATAAGGTTATCTTGTGAGTTGTATGTGGCAATTACTGGATTTCCTGGCTGGTGTTATTGATAGTTTGTTGTGGATGTTCTTTATCGTGGATGTAAAGTTCCTGTTATTTGGTACAGTTGTTGTTCTTTGAGTTTGTTCAACTTCGCGTTAAAAGCCTGTTCTTTTCCCGTTCTTTCAAGAGGCACTAGAAGTTACCCGTAGATCTTAGTTTTGTATACCATGGAATTTTAGCATGTTACTCTTTGTTTGCCCGAAATGCTCAGCATATAAGGGGCTTTTGGCATGTACACTCAACTATTATATTCCTTTGTACAGCCATGTATCGTGTCAAAATAAATTTATTATTATTATTATTATTGTAAATGATAATAGTACAACTGAATATTCAATAGTTGGGTTTATTGTCATTTGACAAATAACTTTCTTGACAGGGTTGGGACTCGTTTAAGACGGTGTAACGGATATATATTGGCTCAAGGTACATTTACTTCAGTCTTAACATGATGAAAGCTTAGAGGACTCTCAGGAAAGTCATTCAAGACTCTACATATACGTGTCAAGCATCGTAGAGTCTGCAATGCAGTAACTGAACTCAGGCTTAGTCAACCGTGTACAGAAAATAAAGAGTGCGCAGGGGTTTGCAATGGAGTGTGCAGGGGTTTGCAATGGAGTGTGCAGGGGTTTGCAATGGCGGTAGAGGATTAAAGTGCAAAAATGAGACTTCATTGTAATATAAAAGATACTAAAAGAACTTGATATGGTAGGCGAGTACAAAATACCTATAACGAAAGCAGAGGTGAATTAAGTACAGTAAAAGATAACTCCGTAAGTACAAAGGATTCGAGACTTTTCAATATATTCACTTCATATACATGAGTATATACCATTAACTCTCCTCATGAGGACACTCGCTAAGTTCCTGAAAAACAATTCTGACCAACCAAGCTGTGGAGTTTGTGCCTGGCTGTATGCAGAAAGCACCAGCATCCTCGTCTACGACCCACACAAACTCCACAGCCTGGTTGATCAGATTGATTTTACAGGAAATTTACCACTTTGAAAAAATAGTGGTTTCCCAAGTGCTTGGAAATTCATTATTTTTTTATAGTGTTTATTTTGAATATTGTAATATAACCTGTCTACTCCGATATATATATATATATATATATATATATATATATATATATATATATATATATATATATATATATATATATATATATATATATATATATATAAATGTTTATACACACACATATAAATATATTTCTAATGTTTGAGTGTGTATGTGGATTTTACTGGAACATAAAAACTGTTTTAATTCTAAAGTCTAAATAAAAAATTCTGTAGTTTTGTGTGAGACTCATTATTCAATTCTTTTTCTTTCCATTAATTTAGTTTATTTCTCTCTCTTTTCTTTCTCTATCATCCACAGCTGCTTCTATTTTTTATTGTTCTTAGTAGTGTCTGTTACAGTGACTCTTTTCCTCCTCTTCCCCCTTCTGATTCTCTTATTTTCTGATTTTTTTTCTCATTTCTTTTATCTCTTTTCTTTCTATTCTTCCTTGTCTTCACCTCGTCCTCCTCTTTATTTTCTTCTCTGCGCCTCCACCTCCTCCACCTTCACTCCACTTCCGTCCTTTCCCAGTCGACCTTCTCTCCCTCCACACCCCTCTCTACTCCTCTCTCCACCCCCTCTATCCTTTCTCCACCTCTTCCACTTCACCTCTCTTCCTGCTTCCCAGTCTCTCTTCCCCGTCCTTCTCCTTCTCCCTGTCCAACACTTTTACTCATCTTCCTGTCTCACTCTTCTTCTAATCCCACTCCTTCCTCCTCTTGTTTCGTCTCCTCATCCCGCTTTCTCCTTCAATTTACCCTCCTACTGCCCCCTTACCTTTACCCTCCTCTCTCGCCATTTTCTTCCTACTCTTCCTGCTGCTGCTACTGCTGCTGATACTGCTGTTGATGCTGCTGCTACTGCTGGTGCTACTGCTGTTGATGCTGCTGCTACTGCTGGTGCTGCTGCCGCCTCCTGCCCACAGCATCCTCCTACTCTCACTCACTTCCTATTAGTGTCATCTGGCCGCGTCTCTGTGTCGAGCAGCCTCTCACTTGTCCACTCTTACACTCCAGAGGTACTCTCCTGCCTCCTGCTTCCTCCCTCATCTCACCAGCCTCCTGTAGCTTGTCTTCTGCATTCTGTCTACTCTCTTTTATCTTCTGCTTTCTTTGATCTGCTTTCCTTCCTCCTGCCTCCTCTTCCTACCTCCTACTGTCTGTCTTCCCTCTTCTGCCTTCTACTGCTATGTTTCCTTAACATTATGCACCAGCAGATGCCTGCTGAGGGCGCAGACACAGGAAGCAGGCACAGTGAGCAGATTCAGGGAGCAGACACGATGAGCAGACTCAGGGAGCAGACACGATGAGCAGACTCAGGGAGGTTTTTGCACTATATATGCGTCATAATGTGTCAAAAATCATTCCTTTAAAGCACCCAAAGTGCTCAGGCGGTAGTTTAAAGCCCTAACAGCTCCCTCCACTGCAGTTGCCAGTGCCCCCACCCCAGACCTAGATAAGTGAACCCCATCCCTGGCATACATGTCATTTCTGCCATAGAAGAGGTCCCAGTTGTCAATGACTGTTACTGCATTTTCCTTACAGTATTTGTCCAGCCAGCAATTGACACCAATTGCCCTGGACCATATGTCAGCCTGAGCTGACACATTTCGGCACTGAGGATGAGGATATCGTCAAAATATTTCATTAAGGGTTCATCAACTACGACAGCTTCAAGGGTTTCGTTCCAGCAGAGTTAATATTAACCATACCACGGGTGGGGTTCGAACCATGATTGTGAAGAGAGTGGAGAGTTATGCTGTGGCCCTACTGGGCTGAGGTGGATAGTAGAGGTTCTGGTACAGAAGTCGATGGTTGTACTGGAGTGTGCATAAATTCTGTAATGGATTTCTATTATATTTTACCCTGCAGTACATTATACAGCTGACAGTAAGTCACTCTCCCTGTCTACCTACAACCTTTCTTTCCCCTTCCTGTCTACCCACAACCTATTCCACTGCACTAACCCCACTCCGTCCCCTCTAATAGTAATAATTAATGATAATAAAGAACAACACACAATTTACATTTTCTCTAATTAGCAAAAATCTGCTGGTTACACAGATCTCTCAATTGGACCAGTTAGGTGACGTGATTCAGTGGGTTTTAGAGTGAACCTCACTCAGTCAACGCTGGTTATAAGGTCGCTCGAGAAGGCACGTCGTCTTAGTGGTATTTGCCAATTGCAATAATCAGGTCTAGCGGGAGTAATTAGACCCGTCAATTAGTCCCTAATTACCTATGCCATGTAAGTTTGAATTGAGGAAGCGAAGTTGCCAGTGTGTTATGACAAGGGTTAAGTGTACGGTTTCTGTCTGTGTGTGTGTCTCTCTGTCTGTCTGTCTCTGTCTATCTCTCTCTCTCTCTCTCTCTCTCTCTCCTGTCTCTGAATTTGTGTTGCTTTGTATAAAAACATTTATAAGTACACAAATAACCCGCACATAGTAGAGATAGAAGTTTACCACGACGTTTCGGTCCTACTTGAACCATTTACAAAGTCACAGTTAGTGAAAGTCTAAGTTATTTGTGTATTGTTCCAGTCATGGCACTGTGCCTCTTTGGTCTTCACTTATAAGTAGTTCTGACAGTTTCAACAAAGGTGTAAGTTCCTTTCAACTAACATAGATGCTCTTTCAAAATTTTTAGAATATTAGTTGTGGGTCTCATAGTAAAAAAAGAAAATAATTCTTGCCATCTGTAACACGAATCATAAAATTTCCAAATTTTTTACTTTCTCGTGTTTTTCGCCGATGCATTTTAGCGTCATAAATTATTTTGAATTTAAAAGATTTAAAGTATATTAGTTGCTAGTGAGATTTTTCAAACTGATTTAAAAAAAATCGAGAAATATTATCATGTATAAATATAAGAACGAAGAAAATTGCAGTTTAATCAATCTTGTGTCCACGAGCGCATCTAATTCTAAGTGAAATAGAAAGAAAATAGCGTGTGGCATTATTAAGAGACGCTTGTTATTATAGTTGTTGCGTGTCGTGCAGTTCTAGTATACAGGCAGCGTACACAGGCAGCGTACACAGGCAGGAAACAGTTTTCAAAATCCTGGCAACCATTCTACGCAGATTATAATGTGTGTGTGATGGGACATCATTGTATTTTTTTCCTGTGCGATGATTAGGTATTTGTTGTCTGAGGTTTTTTACATTAAGGTTTCACCATCATCACTGCACGACACTGGAAGGCTGCTACAGTGATTGTTTCACCATCATCACTGCACGACACTGGAAGGCTGCTACAGTGATTGTTTCATCATCACTACATAACACTGGAAGGCTGCTACAGTGATTGTTTCACCATCACTACATAACACTGGAAGGCTGCTACAGTGATTGTTTCACCATTATCACTGCACGACACTGGAAGGCTGCTACAGTGATTGTTTCACCATCATCACTGCACGACACTGGAAGGCTGCTACAGTGATTGTTTCACCATTATCACTGCACGACACTGGAAGGCTGCTACAGTGATTGTTTCACCATCATCACTGCACGACACTGGAAGGCTGCTACAGTGATTGTTTCACCATTATCACTGCACGACACTGGAAGGCTGCTACAGTGATTGTTTCACCATCATCACTGCACGACACTGGAAGGCTGCTACAGTGATTGTTTCACCATCATCACTACATAACACTGGAAGGCTGCTACAGTGATTGTTTCACCATCATCACTGCACGACACTGGAAGGCTGCTACAGTGATTGTTTCACCATCATCACTGCACGACACTGGAAGGCTGCTACAGTGATTGTTCACCATTATCACTACACGACACTGAAGGCTGCTACAGTGATTGTTTCACCATTATCACTACACGACACTGGAAGGCTGCTACAGTGATTGTTTCACCATTATCACTACACGACACTGGAAGGCTGCTACAGTGATTGTTTCACCATCATCACTACATAACACTGGAAGGCTGCTACAGTGATTGTTTCACCATCATCACTGCACGACACTGAAGCTGCTACATATTCTTCCTCTCATCACTCACTGACACTGGAAGGTTGCTACAGTGATTGTTTACACATCACTACATAGACACTGAAGGTGCTACAGGATGTTTCGTCCACTACATTACAAACACTGGAAGGCTGCTACGTGATTGTTCCACCATCACACTAGACACTAAGGCTTGCTACAGTGATTGTTTCACCATTCACTTCACTAACACTGGAAGGCTGCTATCAGTGATTGTTTCACCATATCATAACACTGAGGTCTGCTACAGTGATTGTTTCCACCATCATACTACACGACACTGAAAGTTGCACAGTATTGTTACTCATCATACATAACACTGATTTGCTACAGTGATTGTTTCCAATATACATAACACTGGAAGTGCTACAGTGGATTGTTTCACCATCACACAAACACTGGAAGGCTGCTACAGTGATTGTTACACCATCATACAGTAACACTGGAAGTGCTGCACAGGATTGTTTCACATCACTGACAAATAACATGGAAGGCTGCTACAGTGATTGTTCACATCACTACATGCAGACACTGGAAGGCTGCTACAGGATTGTTTCACCATCACTACATAACACTGGAAGGCTGCTACAGTGATTGTTTCACCATATCATAGACACGGGAAAGGGCTGCTACAGTGATTGTTTCACCATCATCACTGCACGACACTGGAAGGCTGCTACAGTGATTGTTTCATCATCACTACATAACACTGGAAGGCTGCTACAGTGATTATTTCACCATCACTACATAACACTGGAAGGCTGCTACAGTGATTGTTTCACCATCACTACATAACACTGGAAGGCTGCTACAGTGATTGTTTCACCATCACTACATAACACTGGAAGGCTGCTACAGTGATTGTTTCACCATTATCACTGCACGACACTGGAAGGCTGCTACAGTGATTGTTTCACCATCATCACTGCACGACACTGGAAGGCTGCTACAGTGATTGTTTCACCATTATCACTGCACGACACTGGAAGGCTGCTACAGTGATTGTTTCACCATCATCACTGCACGACACTGGAAGGCTGCTACAGTGATTGTTTCACCATTATCACTGCACGACACTGGAAGGCTGCTACAGTGATTGTTTCACCATCATCACTACATAACACTGGAAGGCTGCTACAGTGATTGTTTCACCATCATCACTGCACGACACTGGAAGGCTGCTACAGTGATTGTTTCACCATCATCACTGCACGACACTGGAAGGCTGCTACAGTGATTGTTTCACCATCACTACATAACACTGGAAGGCTGCTACAGTGATTGTTTCACCATCACTACATAACACTGGAAGGCTGCTACAGTGATTGTTTCATCATCACTACATAACACTGGAAGGCTGCTACAGTGATTGTTTCACCATCACTACATAACACTGGAAGGCTGCTACAGTGATTGTTTCACCATCACTACAAACACTGGAAGGCTGCTACAGTGATTGTTTCACCATCACTACATAACACTGGAAGGCTGCTACAGTGATTGTTTCATCATCACTACATAACACTGGAAGGCTGCTACAGTGATTGTTTCACCATCACTACATAACACTGGAAGGCTGCTACAGTGATTGTTTCACCATCACTACATAACACTGGAAGGCTGCTACAGTGATTGTTTCACCATCATCACTCACGACACTGGAAGGCTGCTACAGTGATTGTTTCACCATATCACTACACGACACTGGAAGGCTGCACAGTGATTGTTTCACCATCATCACTACGACACTGGAAGGCTGCTACAGTGATTGTTCACCTCACTACATAACACTGGAAGGCTGCGATTTTCACCATACACATAACATGGAAGGCTGCTACAGTGATTGTTTCACCATCATCACTACACGACACTGGAAGCTGCTACAGTGATTGTTTCACCATCACTACATAACACTGGAAGGCTGCTACAGTGATTGTTTCATCATCACTACATAACACTGGAAGGCTGCTACAGTGATTGTTTCATCATCACTACATAACACTGGAAGGCTGCTACAGTGATTGTTTCACCATCACTACATAACACTGGAAGGCTGCTACAGTGATTGTTTCACCATCACTACATAACACTGGAAGGTGCTACAGTGATTGTTCACCATCATACTAACACTAGTGCACGTGATTCATCATACAACTGGAAGGCTGCTACAGTGATTGTTTCACCATCACTACATAACACTGGAAGGCTGCTACAGTGATTGTTTCACCATCACTACATAACACTGGAAGGCTGCTACAGTGATTGTTTCACCATCATCACTACATAACACTGGAAGGCTGCTACAGTTATTGTTTCACCATCACTACATAACACTGGAAGGCTGCTACAGTGATTGTTTCACCATCATCACTGCACGACACTGGAAGGCTGCTACAGTGATTGTTTCAACATCACTACATAACACTGGAAGGCTGCTATAGGGATTGTTTCACCATCATCACTGCACGACACTGGAAGGCTGCTACAGTGATTGTTTCACCATCATCACTGCACGACACTGGAAGGCTGCTACAGTGATTGTTTCAACATCACTACATAACACTGGAAGGCTGCTACAGTGATTGTTTCACCATCACTACATAACACTGGAAGGCTGCTACAGTGATTGTTTCATCATCACTACATAACACTATAAGGCTGCTACAGTGATTGTTTCATCATCACTACATAACACTGGAAGGCTGCTACAGTGATTGTTTCACCATCACTACATAACACTGGAAGGCTGCTACAGTGATTGTTTCACCATCATCACTACATAACACTGGAAGGCTGCTACAGTGATTGTTTCACCATCACTAGATAACACTGGAAGGCTGCTACAGTGATTGTTTCATCAGTAACACTCAATTCAGAGAGCTCCACTAGTAACCCACACGTTGTACATGTTACTTGGTAAAGCTCTACACGGAGCGTAACGTTGTTCCAATAATATTGCTTTTTACTTCGCCATTGTTGGCATTGCATCATGTGGTTGCATCTTTGAGTGAGTGAGGTGGTGGTCTGGCAGTCCTGCAGAGATGATGCCTACTAAAAAACAAAGCTAAAATGTGACCAAAACAGGTCAGAGGGAGAAGTAAGCGTGGGGGGAAATCGCTCGGTGAGAATGGTAGAAATCAGTCATCCAGGAAGGTACTGTTGTCTTGCCATGTGGAGCCGAAGATTGTTGAGGACCTAGTAGCGACCAGCAAAGAGGTTGGGCAAGGAGCTGTAAATCGACCCCTGCAACCACAAATAGTTGAGTACACACACACATACACTCACTTGAACACAGAAAACTTCCGTCTCGTTCATCAAGGCCCACGTTATCTTCAAGCTTTTTTGCCTTCCTCTCCATTCTTCCCCACATTCCCCGCGTTTTGCCCATCCACCCCCCTCCTCTCTCACTCTCTCTCTCTCTCTCTCTCTCTCTCTCTCTCTCTCTCTCTCTCTCTCTCTCTCTCTCTCTCTCTCTCTCTCTCTCTCTCTCGACACCCACCATGCCCTTGGGCTAATTAGACGGGATATCTCGTGCTGATAACTGTGTCCTACTTCGACAAACTTTGATATTATTCTCTGTGTTGAGTGGTTTCACTCTTCCTCGAGTGGTTTCACTTTCCCTCGAGTGGTTTCACTTTCCCTCGAGTGGTTTCACTCTTCCTCGAGTGCTTCCTCATACGCCCACGAAATTCAGACTCGCTAAAGTTTATATTTATTATTTTTTATTGCTTGATACTTAGAGAAATTGTTAATGTGAGTTTGTAAACAATTGTTTGTAGCAGAGTTGAAGGAATTTATATTGGTCTTAGAAGAGTTGTAGTAGTTTAGATTGTTTGTAGAAGAGTTGGAGGAGTTTAGATTGCATTTAGAAGAGTCGAAATAATTTACATTACATTTAGAAAGGCAGAAAGAATTTAGATAGCATTTGGAAGTGTTGAAGGAGTTTAGATTGTCTTTAGAAAGGGTTGAAATTTTTAAAATTATATTAGTAGAATTTATTAGAGAATATGTCTGGAACAGTTGAATTTTTTTTTTCTCCAGCATAATATTTTGGGTTAATTGTATCTAGAAGGTCTGATGGAATTAGGGATATTTTTAAATACTACTATGCTACAACTACTACTACAACTACTACCATAAGAAGTACTGTAGTAGGCCTACTGGTCCATGCTAGGCAGGTTTTACTCAGCAAATCATTCCAACTTAAATATCTGTTAAATTTATTTTTAAAACTACCCAAGCTATTAGTTCCGTTGATAAAACTTAATTTGCTTCAGCGCCTCTGTTGAGAAACCGCTTAGTTATGATATTAATATTAATGGATGACGATTGAAGCCGCGGCCCAAAACGGAGCTGCCGTACTGTGCCTCTGCCCAGTACGGCGGTGCCACAATGACAGGAGATAGCTTCCTACCTACCCTTAGATAGTGGGTTGGTAGACAGCAACAGCCCAGGGAGGTACTACCGTCCTGTGGTAGTAAGTTGGTAGACAGCAACCTCCCAGGGAGGTACTACCGTCCTGTGGTAGTAGGTTGGTAGACAGTAACCTCCCAGGGAGGTACTACCGTCCTGTAGTAGTAAGTTGGTAGACAGCAACCACCCAGGGAGGTACTACCGTCCTGTGGTAGTAAGTTGGTAGACAGCAACCTCCCAGGGAGGTACTACCGTCCTGTGGTAGTAGGTTGGTAGACAACAACCACCCAGGGAGGTACTACCGTTCTGTGGTAGTGGGTTGGTAGACAATAACCACCCAGGGAGGTACTACCGTCCTGTGGTAGTAGGTTGGTAGACAGCAACCACCCAGGGAGGTACTACCGTCCTGCCAAGTGAGTGTAAAACGGAAACCTGTAATTGCTTTACATGATGGTAGGATTGCGGGTGTCTTTGTTCAGTCTAATAAACACACAAGGTTTCAGGTACTTCTACTTACACTTAGGTCACACTACACATTCATATACAAGCATATATCTACACCCTCTGGGTTCTCTTCTGTTTTCTTACTAGTTCTTGTTCTTATTTATTTCCTCTTATCTCCATGGGAAAGTGGAACAGAATTCTTCCTCCGTAAGTCATGCGTGTCGTAAGAGGCGACTTAAATGCCGGGAGCAAGGGGCTAGTAACCCCTTCTACTGTGTACATTACTAAACTTAAAAAGAGGTCACCCTGCCTCGGTGGGATGCGGCCTGGTCGTTGAAATTATATGAATCATATCAAAATATTATTTCTTTCGTGCTTTTTTTTATATCTCTGGTTTCACATTTTTCATTTAAGTTCTCGTGAATTTCATCAAAACGTCTTTAACTCATTTAAATTTTCCAGAGAAACGAATTCATCCCTAAGATGAATATGTCTTATAGGCAATTACGTCTTGTTAATGTTGTGAAACAGCTGTAAATAAGGTGCCAGGCACTGTATCTTCCTCAGCAGTGACTCAGGTGGTTGGCATTATCATCCATGAGTGATTGTAATATATGAGTCATATTACCCGCCACACAGGTAATTAGGTTCACAGTCGGGTTAATATAGTGTAATGTATGCCACAATTTTGAGATTGGTGAGGTCGTTCACCTCTAGAATTTAAGCATCCGGGGATGTAGATATGTAAGTAATTACATATTACAATAACCGTAATGTGGAAAAAGTTATTACTACTTGTTAACAATGGTTAAGATGATGTGAGAAAGTTGGGTGACCGTGAGGTGAAGCCTATGTCTTCAAGACCGCCTCTACATCTTCTGGTGTCACTTATCCACGTGTTGGTCTCAGCATCTCCAAGACCGCCTCTACATCTTCTGGTGTCACTTATCCACGTGTTGGTCTCAGCATCTCCAAGACCGCCTCTACATCTTCTGGTGTCACTTATCCACGTGTTGGTCTTAGCATCTCCAAGACCGCCTCTACATCTTCTGGTGTCACTGATCCACGTGTTGGTCTCAGCATCTCCAAGACCGCCTCTACATCTTCTGGTGTCACTGATCCACGTGTTGGTCTCAGCATCTCCAAGACCGCCTCTACATCTTCTGGTGTCACTTATCCACGTGTTGGTCTTAGCATCTTCAAGACCGCCTCTACATCTTCTGGTGTCACTTATCCACGTGTTGGTCTTAGCATCTTCAAGACCGCCTCTACATCTTCTGGTGTCACTTATCCACGTGTTGGTCTTAGCATCTTCAAGACCGCCTCTACATCTTCTGGTGTCACTTATCCACGTGTTGGTCTCAGCATCTCCAAGACCGCCTCTACATCTTCTGGTGTCACTGATCCACGTGTTGGTCTCAGCATCTCCAAGACCGCCTCTACATCTGCTGTAATATATATATCCTCAGGGCGTTACAACCCAGATCAACTGACAGTGCTGGAAATATTGTTCTCGCGGGTGTGCTAGGCGACATATCAGTGTCCCAGCTGCTCTTCTTGCAAGTTTTATCGCTCTTGTGTCTAACCAACCATTCTCATGGATCTTCCTCAACTGAAACTTTCAATAAGTACCCAGCAAGAGTACCATGAATAAACAGAATGCTGGGCTAGAAGTCGAACCGTGGTCCTTGCTCAAACCAGGATCAAGGCTTGAATCACTCAGCCACGGCGCTAACAATAGGATGACTACTATAACCAGCACAGTGTAATTTGTTTATTGACAGTCGTTCATTACGACTTGTCTTGGGTTTATACGCCGTTCTACATTAATAAAGAGGATGCCTGCGATAATCTTCCTGAATTTTAGAGACTGAAACAATATTAAGAGACTTGTTCCACTTAACGTAACTTACAAAACATTGTAACACTGGTACAATGTTGTTCATACTGTCTCCAATTTCCCAAGCGCTGTATATCTTACATCTCTCATGTATCTCAGCATCATATATCTCAGCCAGGAGGACACAGTTTTCAATACTGCCAGCAGTTAATCTGAGAAACTGCCTGATAACACGTCAGTTACGGCGGAAGACGCGCAGGTGGAGCTGAGGAGGCTGACGCAAAGACGCAGGTGAAACTAGAATTTTACAGTATCGCTAAAGCAATGAATCAAGTAAGGAATATTGATGACCTCAGACACGTGAGGTCACCCTCAGCGGCTACGACAATGTTCTACGTCATCTGGGAAACGTACATCAAGGATACTTCCGTAGATCTGACTCGGTCAAGATTTGATATGTTTCGTAGTCTTGTCCTCGGCTAGGGGGGGGGGAATCAGCTGGTTGATGATTGTTCGTAGATGGCTATGTTGATAGATGGCTATGTTGATGGATGGCTATGTTGATAGATGGTTATGTTGATAGATGGCTATGTTGATGGATGGTTATGTTGATGGATGACTAGGTTCATAGATGGATATATTGGTAGATGGATATGTTGGTGGATGGCTATGATGGTAGATAGCTTTGTTGATAGATGGATATGTCGGTAGATGACTATGTTGGTAGATGGCTAGGTTGGTAGATGAAGGTATAACTTGGAGAGTGAGGTAAGCACCTGACGGATGTAAGTCTCCTCAGGTCCACTTTACTGAACGTTTGTAATCAATTATTTACTAAACTCTATTAATACGTGTTTGTTTGAGAGAAAACAGGTGAAAACAGTGTAGTATTTAACCACTGTTAACGTGTGTGTGTCCTTATACTACACACATACACACATTATATATATATATATATATATATATATATATATATATATATATATACAAGAATGTTATATTTGTTATATTTATTCTGTTGCTTTTCAAAAATCTGAAAACTCTGAGCGGAGGTCCTTCTAAGTTTGAGCTAACTCTGTTTGTAAACTCCAATGTCATTACTGCAGTTGTCCCTAAAGTTACACCTGATAGAAGACGTTTGTTTATCTCTCCTGAAACTCCGTATGGAAAAGACGCTAAAATTTGTCACTGCTTGCTGAGTAAATTCTTTACTGAATTCCGTCCTATGCTGTTATGATCGTAATACTTTTCTTAGTTTCTTAGAAACAAATAGGTTAGACAAATATATGGGTGGAAATAAATGAGTGTGAGAAGGACCCACCCAGCGTGGGGCAGGAGCTCTACTACGGTGCTCATATATTAATTTATGTGAAAAATATTTGACAAATTTCCTAAAATAACTTCCAAGGTCTTGATAATGTGAGAAATTACGAAAGCGCTTGGTATTTCACTATTTTTTCACAGTGGTTATTTTGCATATTGTGATATCACCTGTTTACTGTGATTTTACTGCATATAACACACACACATAGGGATGTTAGGAACTATTTCTTCAGTCATAGAGTTGTCTGGAAGTGGAACAGTCTAGAGCGTGATGTAGTGGAGGCAATGTCCATACATAGCTTTAAGAATAGGTATGATAAAACTCATACAGCAGGGAGAGAGTGGACCTAGTAGCGACCAGTGAAGAGGCGGGGCCAGGAGCTATGACTCGACCCCTGCAACCACAATTAGGTGAGTACTAAGAATACACTATACATAGGAACAACAATAAAAATATATTTACTCTACACAGACGCAATAACACTAAGGATACATACACTATACATAAGAACAACAACACTAAGGATACATAGGCTACACAGAAGCAACAACACTACACAGGAACACTGGGAAGTACCTTATGAACGTCCCAGGTATAAGATTTATCGTCATAGAAAATGACAGTCTCAGTAAATTATGTTTTACAAACCCCAGTAATAACCACAACTAACAATATTGATCAAAACTCAGGATCACTCACAATCTCTGAAGTTCTGGCCAGGCTTATTGTCCCAGTACGTGATGCTGTGTTGACCTAACCTCACTTACTGGGCGGCCTATTCACATGTCGAGACCTCAGGACCTCGTTTTTCACCCTACGACCTCTCTCTCTCTCTCTCTCTCTCTCTCTCTCTCTCTCTCTCTCTCTCTCTCTCTCTCTCTCTCTCTCTCTCTAATCCCTAGAAACACCAATGTCTCGGTGTTCTCTGTGTGAATTGATAAAGGCAGCCTGTGACCAGGAAGGCATTAGGAGAGCAGCAGGTGGCCAGGAAGGCAGCAGATGGCCAGGAAGGAAGGTAGCAGGTGGTCAGGGAGGAAGGAAGGTAGCAGGTGCCCAGTTAGGAAGCAAGTAGATGGCCACTTAGGAAGGAAGTTAGTAGGTGGCCAGGGAGCAAGGAAGATAGTAGGGGGCCAGTTAGGAAGGAAGGTAGGAGGTGGCCAGGAAGGAAGGAAGGTAGCAGGTGGCCAGGAAGGAATGAAGGTAGCAGGTGGCCAGGGAGGAAGGAAGGTAGCAGGTGGCCAGGGTGGAAGGAAGGTAGCAGGTAGCCAGAGAGGAAGGCAATAGGTGGCCAGGAAGGAAGGCAATAGGTGGCAAGGAAGGCAGCAGGTGGCCAGAAAGGCAGTAGGAAAGGCAGGCAGGAGAGGTTCCAGGAAGTATTGTGGTAACATTCAAGGCTTCTGCTTTCAGCTTTACTTCATACAATCTCCTCCAACAATTTTGCTGAGCGCCAACACAAGGTGTTGCCGGGCTGATGGAGGGAGGAAGAGAAGGAGGAGGGAAGTACTGGGGCGCGTGAAGGAGGATATGAAGAATGGTAAGAGGGAGATGAATGCGGTGGAGAGAAGAGACGAGGAAGGGAAGGAATTGCAGGAGGAGGAGGAGGAGGAGGAGGAGGTAGGGTGTGGGGAAAGGCGAGGTAGGAGGGAGAATGTGTGTGAAGGAGGGAGTGGGGAAATCTAAGATGGTGGACGGAGGATGGGAAGGGGTGGGCAAAATCAATTGGGTAGAGAGAAGAAAGAAGAGAGACGTAAAAGCTAAGTATATGGAGAAAGGGACGGAAGGAAAGAGGGAGGGAGGGAGGGAGTGATGGCGGGAGAGAGAGAGAGAGAGAGAGAGAGAGAAATTTAATAAAAGTTTTTGCATTACAAAAAAAAGTCAAAATTAAATTTTATTTCTTTCTATATTTAACTTTTGTAAACAAAAGCGACCGATGTTGCAAAACCTATTTCATATTTAACATTATTTGTATCCGATATAACGCATCTATTGGCACTAGAGTGCCGTTAAGAGTTGGCACTAGAGTGCCGTTAAGAGTGTTGGCTCCAGAGTGCCGTTAAGAGTGTTGGCTCCAGAGTGCCGTTAAGAGTGTTGGCTCCAGAGTGCCGTTAAGAGTGTTGGCTCCAGAGTGCCGTTAAGAGTGTTGGCTCCAGAGTGCCGTTAAGAGTGTTGGCTCTAGAGTGCCGTTAAGAGTGTTGGCTCCAGAGTGCCGTTAAGAGTGTTGGCTCCAGAGTGCCGTTAAGAGTGTCAGCTCTGACACACAAGTTCTGTCAACATTCTTACTAGACCAGATTGTTGGTCTGTCTGAAGCTAACTAGTTGTACAATTGCATGATGCGTTTTGGCTTGTTTAAGCTAATACCAGGACGTTTAACCTACTTGATTACCTGGATTTGTAAGTCAGTTGGTTACCTGGACTTGTAAGTCAGTTGGTTACCTGGACTTGTAAGTCAGTTGGTTACCTGGACTTGTAAGTCAGTTGGTTACCTGGACTTGTAAGTCATTTGGTTACCTGGACTTGTAAGTCAGTTGGTTACCTGGACTTGTAAGTCAGTTGGTTACCTGGACTTGTAAGTCAGTTGGTTACCTGGACTTGTAAGTCAGTTGGTTACCTGGACTTGTAAGTCAGTTGGTTACCTGGACTTGTAAGTCAGTTGGTTACCTGGATTAGTAAGTGACTTGGATAACTGGACTTAAAGGTTATTTGGATACCTTTCAAAGCATACTGTAAGCTTTAAATATTTCTCCTTGGCCATTTTTAAATATATTTTCGCCATGAGAATTTGTTCAAAATTTATACCAACACAATCTGTTTTTTTTTTCAAGCAAAACTACAAAATATTTACAAACGTATTTGGACCTACGTGATTATATATGGTGCCAAATAGGTAAAATTGGTCAATTAGCAAGAACTCGTTTAAAGTTAAGTTCTTTCTAATATTTTATCTTGTATGTTTAAAGATATACTTTTTTAATTTATGTTAATGTAAAAATTAATAATTTTGTACCAAAAAAACCTTAGAAAACTTACCTAACCTTATTATAACAAGCGCAATTTAATTTAGCCTAATCCAACTAAATATATTTTAGATAAGTTTACAATAATTTAATATTAAACAGTGAAATATATTTTTTTCGTTAGGTTCAGAATGATTTTTGCGAAATTATTGCATACACAAATTTTTGCTTGCCTTATTCGGCAAGAAGAGAGTTTTACCTTTTCGGCACGACATACACACACATTATATATATATATATATATATATATATATATATATATATATATATATATATATATATATATATATATATATATACGTTTGTGTGTGCATGCGTTTGTTCGCGCGTGTGTGTGTAAAGGAGTTTTACGAAAAGTAAGTGATATTTGAGAGAGGATTGGAGTAGTGTGTGGTAGGTGGACACTTGCTACGAGGCACAAGGGAGTGCTGGAGTGTACACTAACTTACCTCCACTCTGCTGAGTTTTGCTGCTAACCAGAAATATGCAGGTATTTTCTGCTTCCCTATGCACTCCCAACATTGTGTTGGGGGGGGGGATGGGCAGTGGTGGTGGTCGTATTGTTGGTGGTCATGGTATTGGTGGTGATGGTGACGATAGCTGTAGTGTTGTTGTTATTGCTGCTGCTGCTGCTGTTGTTATAGGGGTGGTGGACTACAAGGACTACATTAACTCTATGAACAAGTATCTACAATACTTGTACTGTAACTTACTTGACAACAGAAACAAATTAAAAAAAAACCATGCAGGAGTCAGGTGTCAACTGGTACAATCCTGTTAAAGACCAGTTGCTCACACACACCTGTGTCTCGATCACACACACCTGTGTCTCGATCACACACACCTGTGTCTCGATCACACACACCTGTGTCTCGATCACACACACCTGCATGACACTCACTCAACACTACCAGCAGCCACGAAGCAAACTCTCCCCTGGGGTGGAGGTGGATTTACCAAATAACCCCACACTTCTGTTTTACAGTGTGAGGGAGTGTGAGTGAGGGAGTGTGAGTGAGGGAGTGTGAGTGAGGGAGTGTGAGTAAGGGAGTGTGAGTGTGTGTGTGTGTGTGTGTGTGTGTGTGTGTGTGTGTGTGTGTGTGTGTTTGTCGGTATCGCTGTACCAATTCCACCATCCGTGTTTAGCAGGGATTTATGTTGTGTGCTTCTCCTGTCCTCTTCACCTCGACACCTTCCTTAAATTATAAACACTAGTTAATTTTCAAGGTGTCTGAAAAAAATGAATTCCTGTAATTTGTGCTTATTTAATGGTAATGCATTTGAAATTTCTGGTAGGTAAGTTATCAGTAGGTAAGTTATCAGTAGGTAAGTTATCAGTAGGTAAGTTATCAGTAGGTAAGTTATCAGCAGAAGAGACTCGAGTCGGTAGGTAACTCAGTATTAGGAGTCAGGACCGAGGTGGTGGATGCTCAGACGTAAATCTACCAGAATATCGGGTTAACCATCTACGCTCCGCACAAAATAATGTTATGGAGAATATAATTAGTACTGGCTTTAACGTGTTAGCATCAATTAATGGACGGTTATAACCTCCACTAAATTTTCATTTCTCAAAAGATAGTGTTACACATTTACTTGCCTTTTTCCCTGGTGTTATAAATTTATATTCCTTCATAAAAGTGGCATCATATTATATGCCTTGAAATTAGGTGTTAATATGCCTTTATAAAATTGATTACCTTATCAGTGTTCTGGATATGGTGTCTGCCAGAATGCTACTCTCAACTCTTATGGGATAAATTAGGATAGTATATACGCAGAGCCCAGCGCATAAAGTGCGTATTTCCATTTTTTTTTTCATAGAGTGAATACAGGTGAATGTGTTAATACCATGGCAAACAGCTTTCCAATGGTGCTATGATTTTTATGATGCGTCTTCAGTTTAGTCATTCAGCTTCCACTGATTTCTGAAGGAGAGTGAAACCTTTATCCACCTCATAATGGATTACTAAGAATGGAGCTTCATCCACCTCATAATGGATTACTAAGAATGGAGCTCCGCGGAAAGCTGAGCTCCATAGCAAGTCTCTTCTCAAACTTAGTAGACTTGATAGGGACAGTTAAGGACTAAGCTCTACTGAAAAATTCGCCGATAAAATTCAGCCATGACAAGAAATAGCATTGCAAGGTTTTTGGTAATATGGACCTTGATGTTACTGAGGGCTTCTACCTGTAATATGGACCTTGATGTTACTGAGGGCTTCTACCTGTAATATGGACCTTGATGTTACTGAGGGCTTCTACCTGTAATATGGACCTTGATGTTACTGAGGGCTTCTACCTATGCTGTAATAGCCGAGACTTCGCCTTATCCAGTGTCATGAGGAATATTACGTTCACTTACCCCAGTTTCACTGTTTACTAATCTGGCGTAAAATAGTGATGAATTAGCCTTGCAAATGATAAAGATGAGACCGTCCAGGAATGCTTCCACGACCTGCAACCCTTTCCTGAGCTGTGTTATTAGGAACCTAATCATTACAGGTACATTTGGCATTCCAAATGACATTATCCTATAATTACACAACATAATCCCCTTCCTTTTATAATTAAAAGCTGAGAAATATTTCACCCTTTATGTTGAGGGGATCTAATAGTGTCCCTTCAACAAATGCAGTGTGGACACATACTTCAAATGTCTCACCAGGTCAGTGATGTGTATCCTGGCTCACTGGCTTAGTGACCCTGAAGTAATCTGTGCATATGTTCTTCGTACCGTCTGGCTTAAGGGAGAGAATACGGGGAAAGACCCATAAGATATTAATTCTATGAGTTCATTTTTCGGTAGAAAATATAACTTTGCCTTTAATAGGTTGATTTTCTTCTGGGTTAGCACATGATATGGATGCTGATTGATAGGAACTGTATTAATAAAACTGTATAGTGAAAATTCAGTGTACTCGTATATATCCGAGGTGCATATCCAAATATATAAATAAATAAATAATACACACACACACAAAACGACCAATTGTTACCACTTGATTGGCTTTATTCCAGAAAGCCTAGACACCAACCTATCTGGATTACCTGGAGTCTACCTGGAGGGTGTTCCAGGGGTGAACTCCCCTGATCCATAACCAGACATATAATCTGTGCAATCAATTCTATGATTCACAATCAGGGTCCTATTGAATTCATGACAGACACGCACGTTACAATGTTATATATTTTTTAAGATGATTAATGTTGTATATTCTCTGGGAACGTCGTTTGTTAGGCGTGTGTCCCTCATGAATCAAATCACTTAACTTCACTTTGACGTTAAAGGGATCTACCAAGCACTGGTTACTAAGTCTGGGCCAAGTCGCTCGCTGAAGGTTCGTGGCACGAATGATTTATCCTACAAATGCTTCATCACCCGCTGAGCTGCTCTTATATATTATACAGCTGTATCACGATCCTGGTAGCGTTTATCCCGAAGAAGGGAAACGTCATGTGAGGAAGTCTTGTTACTTTGTGAGTCAATCCTCCTTGAGAAGAGCTAGAGGCCCTTTGACAGAATGGCCATATTTAAGCTATGTGGAATTGTGACCAACCGACCCTTGCAAACATTTTATCATTGCAAATTATAAAGGTACTCCCCGTCCCAATTTGACTTATGGTTAATTAAGTACGCTCTCAACATGCTTTTAAGAGTCTTTCTATAGCACTTAGTGGTTACTCCCAGTTAAAAAAGAATTAAACGAAAGATCCTAGACTTGAATGTCGATCACTGGTCTGACTGGAATACACTCGGCGCCCCTACTTCTGTGAAGACTCTCATCAGTGTCTGCACAATAGAGCGAGCATTGATGCGTCGTAATGGTATTGCTTCAGGATACCTAACCGAGGTACATACAATAGTTAACAGGTAGTCATTTCCGTTATGCATCCCTGATAAGGGATAACCAGCCTAGACAAAGGTTCACCAAGTGCTGATATGGGAAATAATTGGAGCTATCTCTATTGACCTGCTTTTCCTATAATAATTTGACTCTTTGCACATGTTCTGGCACTGCAAGACACATTTACTGCTATTTTTGGCCAGATTTGTTTTTGGGGCTACTGTTTTCGAAAGTTTTTTTTTCACCCAGAATGCCATCCATAAGATTATTGTGTACTGTGTCAGTATATGTCTGGTACACATTGCAAGCACAAGTACATATTTAACCTTCCATACCTGATATTTTCCATATCACGTAATGAAATCTTTCTCACTGATATATTGACACGTGTTATATAATAAGTTGTGTTCTTATCTTCTGCTTAATATTCTGAGACGGACTGTGTACGAGCAGACGCAAGTCTGCGTCCCTGTAATTGTTGTGGCAATATATCAACAACAGCCTCAGGAGTGATGGTAGATAAATACCTCTTGTGACTTCTGAGAGCGGTATTTTGGACGTGATTGTTGTATGAGAGAGACAACCGCATCTGTTTCTCATTAAATAGGCCCAGGTTACCGTCATGAGTTTGATTCTGTCTTATGTCGCAGTGCCTGTGCGATACGCATTGGCCGTGTCAAAACCACCGTAAAAATTAAGTTCTGGTAACGAACTTTGTGCCCGTTCCAGAACTTTTTCTGCTAGAACTGAAGGTTCATCACAAATTTTATCCAACTTCAGTGAATGCTTTCCGACCAGTAGCTGTGGGAAATTCGCCTTAAAAGTGCCGTGTACTCTTATAACCTGTGAAATATTTTTCAATAAAAATGATCCATAAGGAAACTAGATATAGCCTGGTCATGAGCATATAATAAAACATTAACTCTAATGCAAATTAAAGATAAAACAGTTAAAACAGAAGACCACAACAAGGTATAATAAGCAAATGAGTCCCTGAAGATAACTTCAGTTCAACAGTGTCTGTCTTACTGCAACTCCGGAAGTGCCCTGAAAAAGACCACATCGATGTTCCACTGGTACATATCCTGAGCGTCAGTACCAGCCATGACGGTACGATGACTTATGTTCTCGTCGACCTTGAACATCTTTTAGTTCATGAGTTTCTTGTATCGTCTGGTCAAAGATGAGGCAGGTCCGGAAGTGCTCTGCTTTGTATATTTCAGCACTGATTGTAAATTCAGTGACTGCGCAGAAAAGCGTCTGCCCTTACACGAGGAAAAAGTCATTGAACCCTCATTAATATATATTCAAGAAAATTTCAGTCTCTGGAGGGGAGAATGTAGCAAGTTATATAGCAAAGTTATATAGCAAAGTTATATAGCAAAGTTATATAGCAAAGTTTGAAGTGAAGGAACATATTTAGACACCAAACTTATCAGACTAAGGTAAATTAACAATACAGTTGTAGAAAATTTACTTGTGTTCTGAGCACCATCATGATCCAGTAGGCCTACTGCTTTTTTATCTTGATTTTCTTTGAATTACTACCCCTATACATGATACAGATGGTAAGGTCGGAATTTGGCTTAAACCTCCGAGTTGTGGTGGAACGAGAGATTCCCAGTATGAATGTTCAGTCGACAAATCTGCAGTAACTGCATGATGCTATGTGGATACCATGGACCAGCATCTCTAAGAAATATTTTCAGAACTGTGTTGAATCCATGTGACGAAGAATTCAGGCTGTTCTGGAGGCAAAAAGAAGACCCTACCCACTACTAAAAAGGTGTATCTAATAAAGTGTCCACTGAGTGTATATATTATCTTGATACATTAAAAAACTATTGGATTAATAATTCTCCCGAAAAATGCTGATGGCTGTATCTACAGGATTCTCTGTACAGAATGCAATAAATTTTATTTCTGAAAAAAAATGGAAAAAGTCTTGAACTAAGAATACAACATAAATATGGCAGTAGATCTGGGCAAGAGTCGAATTCTCATGCAATAGACAGTAATAACTTAACTGATTTTTCAATATGAGGAGAAAGTTGCATCTGTCAAATCCGCGGTTGCACGAAATATAACAGAATTGAGCTTTATAAAAAAGAAAGTATTGACTGCAATATCAATATGAGTTCAGGATTACATAAATTACACTCATTTATAATGAATAGACACAATTCCCCTGACATGTCACTGTCAAATGTTACCTCATATGACCTGACTAAAAAACTTCACAACACTGGAAAGGCATTCACAAGTGAGGTCATATCTCAGCTTTTTAAGTCTTTTGATGTCTTATGTTTACTGATCCTTGATAATGTCATTAATCACGAAAGTGCATGGAATATTACTGTTTTTCATTGTATATTATATATATATATATATATATATATATATATATATATATATATATATATATATATATATATATATATATATATATATATGTATATATATATATATATATATGTCATGCCGAATAGGTAAAAGTGGTCAATCAACAAGAACTCATTTAAAATTAAGTCTTTTCTAAAATTTTCTCTTATACGTTTAAAGTTATACTTTTTCATTTATCTTAATGTAAATAATAATAATTTTGTACCAAAAGAACCTTAGAAAACTTACCTAACTTAATATAAGAAGCCCAATTTAATTTGGCCTAATTCAACTAAATATATTTTAAACAAGTTTACAATAATTTAATAATAAACAAACACGACGAAATATATTTTTTTCGTTAGGTTCAGAATGATTTTTGCGAAATCATTGCATACACAAATTTTCGCTTCCCTTATTCGGCAAGAAGAGCGTTGCTATTTAAAAAAAACAGCAAGATTTACCTATATATATATATATATATATATATATATATATATAGTGTGTGTGTGTGTGTACTCACATAGTTTTGGTTGCAGGGGTCGATTCACAGCTCCTGGCCCCGTCTCTTCACTGGCCGCTACTTCTGTCACTCTTCTCGCTCCATGAGCTTTATCATACCTCTTCTTAAAGCTGTGTATGGATCCTGCCTCCACTACATCACTGTGTGTGAGTGTGTGTGTGTGTACTCACCTATTTGTACTCACCTAATTGTGGTTGCAGGGGTCGAGACTCAGCTCCTGGCCCCGCCTCTTCACTTATCGCAACAGGGTCCCCTCTCTCCCTTCTCCATGAGCTTTATCATATCTAGTCTTAAAGCTATGTATGGTTCCTGCCTCCACTACATCACTTGCTAGACTATTCCACTTCCTGACTACTCTATGGCTGAAGAAATACTTCCTAACATCCCTTTGACTCATCTGAGTCTTCAACTTCTATTTGTGACCCCTTTGTTTATGTTCCCCTCTCTGGAACATCCTGTCTCTATCCACCTTGTCTATTCCACGCAGTGTTTTGTATGTCGTTATCATGTCTCCCCTAACCCTCCTGTTCTCCAGTGTTGTCATGCCGATTTCCCTTAACTTTTCTCGTAGGACATTCCCCTTAGCTCTGGGACTAACCTTGTCGCAAACCTTGTGTGTGTGTGTGTGTGTGTGTGTGTGTGTGTGTGTGTGTGTGTGTGTGTGTGTGTAAGTGTATGGGGCAAAGGGATTTTTATTTACTATTAAATATATAAAGTATAAATAATGTTTATATTAGACGTACTCGTATATTTAAACACTGATGAAAATCAGATTAAACATTTGCTAAGATAAATAAGAGAGGTTTGAGCGAGGCTGGATCTAAGAGCACTCACACTCTATGGCTTGAAGTTCCTAAACCTGTACTCTCTAGAACGCAGGCGGGAGAGATACATTATTATATACACATGGAAAATTCTCGAGGGCTTAGTACCAAACTTGCACACAAAAATCACTCCCTATGAAAGCAAAAGACTCGGCAGGCGATGTAACATCCCCCCAATGAAGAGCAGGGGTGCCACTAGCACGTTGAGAGACAACACAATAAGTGTCAGGGGCCCAATATTGTTCAACTGCCTCCCAGCATACATCAGGGGGATTTCCAACAAACCCCTGGCTGTCTTCAAGCAGGCACTGGACAGACACCTAAAGTCGGTACCTGACCAGCCAGGCTGTGGTTCGTACGTTGGACTGCGTGCGGCCAGTAGTAACAGCCTGGTTGATCAGGCTCTGGTCCAACATGAGGCCTGGTCACAGACCGGGCCGCAGGGGCGTTGACCCCTGGAATTCTCTCCAGGTAAACTCCAGGTAAACACACTCTATGGATCTAAGAGCACTCACACACTCTACGGACCTACCTACCCACGTTTCACTTTCTTTTTGTTATATCTGTAATTGAATGGTTTTCTGAAGTTGATACTAATGTGAAACAGAGAGAGAGAGAAAAAAAAAAGAGAGAGAGTGAGAGACAGAGAGACAGAGAGAGACAGACAGACAGACAGAGAGAGAGAGAGAGACAGACAGAGAGACAAAGAGAGAGAGAGAATGAATGAATTACGCAAGATATCACTCCTTTCTCATTCAGCACCATTGACACTCCCAGCACTACACACACACATACACACATACACAGGGATGTTAGGAAGTATTTCTTCAGCCATAGAGTTATCAGGAAGTGGAATATTCTGGAAAGTAAGGTAGTGGAGGCAGGTAGAATACAGAGTTTTAAGAAGAGGTATGATAAAGCTCATGGAGAGGGGCCAGGAGCTATTAATCGACCCCTACAACCACAATTAGGTGAGTACAATTAGATGGGTTCACACACACACACCACTGACAGCAATTACCAAGGCATCGCCTATAATTTGAAAAAAAAATATATAAACAAAATCCCATTAACACGAACAAGGACACCAGTAGTACGATCAAGGACACGATAAACAAGTACAATAACAAAAACAAGAACAATATACAACAAATAAAACAGCCCTTAGCCAAGTGAAGTGTGTTTGCACGCCATGGCGGGAGCCCTGATGCTGCTGGAGGTCTCTTGATCCAAGGAGTTGGAATTGCTTTCCCCTTGGATGAAATCCTATTACCTCCCAGTCCCAGGGGGGGGGGCTATATGTTACCCATGCGGGTTTATCGCCTCCCTGTGACAATATACAATGATATTCTCTCTCGCTAAACGTCTGTTTGTCTCTTGATATTTAGTGTTTATTGACATGTGTAACATGCAGTTGTCAGGTGTTGGGATCACAGGTGTTGGCATTACAGGTACTGGTATTGACATTACAGGTGTTGGCATTTCAGGTACTGGTGTTGACATTACAGGTGTTCGCACTGCATGTGTTAGAATGGCAGGTGTAGGCGTTGCAGGTGTTAGCATTGCAAATGTTAGCATTGCATGTGTTAGAATGGCAGGTGTAAGCGTTGCAGGTGTTAGCATTGCAGATGTTAGCATTTTATGTATTAGCATGGCAGGTGTAAGCGTTGCATGTGTTAATATAGCGGGTGTTAGCATTGCATGTGTCGGCGTTGAGGGTGTTAGCGTTGCTAACACCCTCACATCACTCCCAGTCTCTCTACCTCTCTCCCTCACCTCTCACCTATCCCTTTTCCTCCATATTTCAGTATATTCTCTCTCCCGGACACCCCCCGTCTTCTGCTTCCCCTTTCTCATCTCAGGTCTGGATTTATTACTGCCTCTTCCTCTCCTCTTCTCTGAGTAACTGGTACTGTGAATGAGGAGACACCAAGAGATAGAAATTGGACGGTGAGAAGAGCTTTCCATCACTACCACAACTTTCACCACCACTACAACCACCGCCACCACCACTACAACCATCACTACAACCACCACCACTACAACCACAACTACAACCACCATCACTGCAACCACCACCACTATAACCACCCCCACTACAACCACCACCACACCATATTTTCCCACCATGTTCCCCTCACACTCCCACCACGTCCCACACAACTCTACCACAACTCCCAACTTTCCTTACCATTCCCCCCCCCTACATCCCCCTACCACACCCCCTCCTTCAGTATTACAACCACCATTACCGCCAATAGCGCCGTTCATCAATACATATTACGCTTAACAGTTATGAAAGGTCTTACCCCCTCACACACACACACAAGTATTTCTTTTCTTTCTTTACCGTTGACTTGTAAACAAGAAAGGAAGTGACGCTGGCACAGTGACCACAACACGCACGCAAAATTAACCCCCTATATTAACAACCTTTTCTCTCTAGCCTGCTAACCTGGGGTCCAATGCTACACTATATGAGTTCCAGAGCAACACAGTCGAGATCTTGGTGACGTAAACAGGATCGAATAGCTACAGCCGTAACAAATGTAAAACAATAACATCTGGGATGAGTATAAACACAAGACTATGAAGATGGGATGAGTGTAAACAAATCTCTAAATATGAGATGAGTATAGAAACATGACACTGCGTATCTTAAGAAGCACCAGACCAAGAAAGTTAGAGAAGCAAAAATAAAACCAAATTATCTTGAATGAGAAAACAATTAGTTTAGATCATAGATTAAAAACGTAATATATATATAGGAAATTTAATGTGACGAGTAACCCCGTATTAACGACTTCTATTCTGAGTAAATGCTACATAATAATCACATATGACTACAGAGAGACAGGAAGAGATATTAAAACACAGAGAATAAGTAGCCTTCACATGGTTAAAATAGAGAGAGAGAGAGAGAGAGAGAGAGAGAGAGAGAGAGAGAGAGAGAGAGAGAGAGAGAGAGAGAGAGAGAGAGAGAGAGACTAAACATTTATACATCAAATTGGCCACGTGAACTCTCATCCAATATCTTAAAAAAAAAAAACATACTAAATTGATTGATTGTTTGTCAATCTAATGTTTGGGGAATTGATGAAAGATGGTAAAATATTTAAGACTGGAAATAAGCAAATATTACTATTAATATTGAAGAAGGTAGAGAGGACCTGTGCTTCATGTCCTGCCTGCCGTCTCTTCTCTACTCTCTCTTGCCTTCTCTTCTCCTCTCCTGCCCTTTTTTTCTCCTCTTTCCTGTCTTCTCTTCTCCTCTCCTGCCTTTTCCTCTCTCCTCTTTCCTGTCTTCTCTTCTCCTCTCCTGCCTTTTTCTCTCTTCTCTTTCCTGTCTTCTCTTCTCCTCTCCTGCCTTTTCCTCTCTCCTCTTTCCTGTCTTCTCTTCTCCTCTCCTGCCTTTTTCTCTCTTCTCTTTCCTGTCTTCTCTTCTCCTCTCCTGCCTTTTCCTCTCTCCTCTTTCCTGTCTTCTCTCTCCTCTCCTGCCTTTTCTCTCTTCTCTTTCCTGTCTTCTCTTCTCCTCTCCTGCCTTTTCCTCTCTCCTCTTTCCTGTCTTCTCTTCTCCTCTCCTGCCTTTTTCTCTCTTCTCTTTCCCGTCTTCTCTTCTCCTCTCCTGCCTTTTCCTCTCTCCTCTTTCCCGTCTTCTCTTCCATCTCTTCTCCCTCCCTTATCTCTTACTTTCCCCCCTCCTTCCTAACCTTACCTTCCCTGCTCAACTTTACCATCTCCTGCCTTACCTCTCCTGCTTTACCTCTTCTGCCTTACCTCTCCTGCCTTACCTCTCCTGCCTTACCTCTCCTGCCTTACCTCTCCTGCCTTACCTCTCCTCTTTACTGGCCCTAATCCCCCCTCTCCCACGTTCCCTAATCTCCACTTGTGGATGAGGATGGGGGACGGAGTCGGGGGGTGGGGTCGTGGGTGAGCACGGGGGATAGAGACGGGAATAAGGCTGGGATCGTAGCGAGAGTAATAGGTTGGCAGGTGTGCAGATTAATGACCTTAGATGCTATTACGCTTCCCTCAATAACATCCGATTCGTCAGCCTAAACCCCTCCTAACTACCTGTGTTTAACAAGCCTCTACGGGAAGGGGAGAAAGAGAGGAGGGGGGAGTGTTTGAGGGTGAGGAAGGAGGGAGAAGTGGGGAAAGGAACCAGAGTGGAGATGGAGGATGGCAGGGGGAAGAATGAAGAAATGAGAGGGGAGGGAGGAAACGGAGAGGGAATGGTGTGAGAAGAGAGTGGGCTCAGTATGTTGAGGGAGCTCCTGATCTTTCGTCAAATTCTCTACGATCCAGAAAGCTAAGACCTGTGAAGAAATAGCCCAGCTGTGCTCCAGCGTGCACAGCTGCAGCTGGGACTGCCACTGTGTGCCTTCACTGGAGACGGATCTTGGTGACACTCAGAGAAATAAATCATGTGTAAAGTCGAGGTTGGTGAGCAGGGCTTAGCGTGTTGTGTTGCCTGGCGTTCCACTTGCTTATGAGTGCCAGCACATCACTCTTCTTACTTCATTGTATGTGGATACACAACTAGAAGCCTGGAATAACTGCATGAAAGCTTAAGCAGGAACGAGAGAGAGAGAGAGAGAGAGAGAGAGAGAGAGAGAGAGAGAGAGAGAGAGAGAGAGAGAGAGAGAGAGAGAGAGAGAGAGAGAGAGAGAGAGACAGAGAGAGAGACAGAGACAGACAGACAGACAGAGAGGGGGATGGTGGCCTGTGTATTCCTAGATTTCAAGCTTATCTTTTATACTAAACCTCATCACATGATAAAAATGTAGACTACAATAACAAGAATACAAGAGTAGACTGCAGAATGTTAAGATTCATTGAAGATAATGGAGGATATATGAGTATGTGCAGACATACATACATTATACATTATATATATATATATATATATATATATATATATATATATATGACACTACCGTACATTAGTAAACGTAATGTCATGTATTTTATAAATATTAGACAAATAGTTTATAAAGGAATTCTTACCTATTATTTTCTTAGTTCTCATTGACTAAATTATTGTAAGTGCTTACAACAACACGCAGTAATGATCACTGACGTTAATAAATCATAATAGTGAGGAGTTCCTTGAATTAAGCTTTCATGAAATATAGGAGATTCTCGGAGAGAGTTGGAGGATTTGTAAATTGTGCTTGGTGTGGTGCCTGGTGTGGTGCCTAGTGTGGTGCCTAGTCTGGTGCCTGTGATGCCAAAGGATGTACGACCCTCCATATCTCACCTCTCCTCACTTACCTTCCTCATCTATTGGATTTTTATTACCGACTGTGGTTTATTGACAGTGTTAAGGAAGAATATTGACCGTCAAGGAACAATGTGAATTTTCGCGAGTCACTCAGTCAATAGTCAACACCTAGTCTCTCCCCTCGAGTACGACCCTTCCTTAACCTCTACGTCAAGATCACTTGTTTAAGTGTTCATGCCGCTACTTAACTCTTTATTAAACTGTTGATTTCTTTCATTCCAGTTCAATCACACATTGAAAGTTTGTGATAGTTTGTACAGTCACTTTACTATAGAGTAACGAGCCTGTAAACCAAGTCACTGACCTTCCTATGCCATGCCAGGATTTCGTCTATCCGATAGAGTAATGCACACGCTAAAACTGCTTCGGCTTTGAAAGCAATAAATACGAACAAGAGTTTTGGCCTCAGTAAGAGCTCTTCCCCTCAGCACCGTCTCAGACTATCTAATTACGAAGAATTTACACTTCTAGAGGTTAACAGTATGTAGACCACCATAGTTAACTTGGTCATGCGAGTGAGGTACGTGGACGATGTACTATTCATTATTCCTCGGAGTCTTGAACGTCCTTCACATCATTAATAAAGTAAAGAGAAATAAGACAATATCTTACCTTTTCTCGACGTATTGCTCTAGACTGGAGGGAATAGACTATTGTTCAAAGTGTACAGAAAACTATATAAAAATTCAAAAATAACTCGAACTTAAGAAAGTGAAACTTATGAGTAGATTTAGATCCTTCATAGATCATTAACTGGTCACTGTTCTACATCCATGTATTGGGGTGCGCCCCTCTCTCTGGCTTCACTATGTAGACGTGTCTTTCCCAACCATTTCTCGATGCTCTTAACAATCTCGCTCCTTCCATTAAGTTCAAAGTTGCACATGTCCATCGCTCGGCGACAGGCTTTTCTTTTTCTGTTCATCACAAGCCAATGCACAGTGGTATGTACATTCACTACTTGTCTTACCAAGATCCCTCTGTTAAGAAAATAGTTCTTTTTTCCTCTATTTCTCCGAGGTCTCCGCATCTGTGACACCTCAGTCGTTCGTTCGTTCAACTTGGCTATTCTTCAGTTTCGTAAAGTCTGCCGACTCGCATGCTAAAGGGACTTTCATCTCTCCCAGATTCTCTTCTGTGAAATTTTCTATACTTTATCTTCCATATATTTTCAGTTTCCAAAATATTAACAGCACTCTCCGTTCTTGAGACAACAAATTTTCTATTCGCCAAACTACCACCCTTCATAGTAATCTTGTTCGTACCTCTCCTCCTTCCATTGATGCTTCCGGAGTCTACTCCATTTCCTGCTCCTGTTGTCCTCTCCAATACTTTGGAGAGGACTTTGTAAATGGGTTGTTTATTGTTACAGTCACAGTATTGGGCCTTCTTGTTTTTTACGTCGGGATGTGGGTGTTTCTCAGTGTGTATGTTCTGGTCATTATGCAGATAATATATCTCTCCTATGATATACACTATAGTTTTGCAGTAACTGATGTCTGGTATCTGATTGTCCAGACCTGATATCTGTGTGTCCAGACTTGGTGTATGCGTGTACAGATCTGGTATGCATGTGTACAGATCTGGTATGTGTGTGTTCAGACCTGGAATTCATGTGTTCAGACCTGGTATGTGTATGCACTCTCCTCTATCCAGTTCTTCTCAGCTTACTTTTGAAGCATCAAAGTAGACACACACGTAGTAAGTCTACATTAACATGTAAGGACATATACCCTCACCTCTCCCTGGTCAATGATAATATAGTATATAGACTCTCGCCACTCCCAGCTTACTTCAGGATGATATAGTGGACCCCCGAGTTTCGTAAAAACTTCACTCCTGAAGTCTGCTCAAGTGCCATTACCGAACGAATTTACTCCCTTAAGGAAAAATTTCACGTAGGTTAGTCTATTTCAGACCCCCAAAAATACACTTCCACAAGAACTTACAAAATTATACTTACATAATTGCACGATTTCCGGGGTATTCGTTAACCGAGGGTCCACTGTATATGTATTCCCTCACCACTCCCAGGTTAATGGATGATGGTATGTAGTATATACGAGGTGCTATCAAAAAAATTCCCCCGACTCGAATTTTCGGGCGCTTCGTGGGTGAAATATGGTAGCAGTGTAGATCACGTTCACACTCTTGTGTGAACTAGGGTGTCGAGTTTCAGTGCGATCGGTCATTCCGTTGAGGTTAGACAGACATTTTTTTTTGTCGTGTTAGTGCACTGTTGTGATTTTTTTTTGTTTAATAGAATGGAATCTTTGAAACAGCAGAGTTTTGTTTCAAGCTCAGTAAAAGGCTGGTGAAACTCGCAAAATGTTTCAACAAGCATTTGGCAACGAAGTAATGGGTCGGACACAGTGTTTGAATGGTTTTTCTCGATTCAAACGTCATCAACGTCAGAAACAGACGCCAATGTTGAAAAGGTGATGAAGGATATTCATGAAGATCGTCGTCAGAACATTCACGACATTGCAAATGCTGTGAAAATTTCTTACGGGTCGTGTCAAAGCATTTTGACTAAAACCTTGAAATTAAGGTGAGTGGCAATGAAATCTGTGCCCCGCTTGCTGACTCAAGACCATCACTTTCTGTTCCAAAACAACATGGTGGTGGTCCCCCACACTCCCTACTTCTCAGATCAAGCCCCTTGGGATTTCCTTCTCTTCCCAAAAATAAAATGGCACTCAGAGCGCCGTTATAACGACGTGGAGGAGATTTAAGCAGAATCGCAGGTTACGCTAGTCGCCCTTTGGAAAGAAGAGTTCCAGAAATGTTTCGAGAAGTGGCAGAGACGCTGGGGTCAGTGTATAGCCTCCCATGGATAGTACTTCGGGGGGAGACAACTTCAACTAGGTGATTAAACCTACTACTTACTAGTAACTGGTCGACGCACACATGATTGCCTACGCGATAACTAAGCAACACGCGTTAAAGACACGATAATGACAGTAATAATAATAATATTCACAATAAAAAATAATAATAAATTATTATTGTAACGCTGATATGGCCAGTGTGTTCATGTATAAGAATCATTTACTCACGGAAAAGCGTTCAACCCGTAGGAATCATTCAATACGTGGAGTACAGGAGGTAACCAGGTTAGAGACCATTAGGAGTAGCAACACCAGTACGCACACTGAAACAGACGGCCATCAGCAAGTTGTGGAGCGAAACGTTGCTCGCGAGAGGCAAAACCTGTCCCGGGAAGGTTTTCTTGCATCTGCTCACAGCTGTACAGCTGAATATTAAACTACTGCAGGTTTTTCATCTTTTGTTATCCCACTCTGAGAGACTGTCGCGCCTCCTCACTTGCCCACCATGAAGCGCACATCACTACTGACAATATATATAATGGATTAACCTGTCAGATCACCCAAATTTGCGCCTTTAATCATTAATATGCGTTTATTTACCTAGACTGGAACAGGTGATATTGGCAAAAGCATCAGTCTGAGGACATGTATTGATGTGTTGCTTAGGTTAGCTGAGACAGAAACATGACTCTAAGGACATATACCGTTGTGTGTGTTTAGTAAGCTGGGACAGGTAATATTGACAGATGTCGATGGGATTTTCGAGAAATTCGTAATATAGTGTTCAATATATATTGTCTGTTGCATGGTTATGTTTGTGGACACCCTTGATGTTTGTGGATACCCTTGATGTTTGTGGATACCCTTGATGTTTGTGGATACCCTTGATGTTTGTGGATACCCTTGATGTTTGTGGATACCCTTGATGTTTGTGGATACCCTTGATGTTTGGTGATACCCTTGATGTTTGTGGATACCCTTGATGTTTGTGGATACCCTTGATGTTTGTGGACACTCTTGATGTTTGTGGATACTCTTGATGTTTGTGGATACCCTTGATGTTTGTGGATACCCTTGATGTTTGTGGATACCCTTGATGTTTGTGGATACCCTTGATGTTTGGGGATACCCTTGATGTTTGTGGACACTCTTGATGTTTGTGGACACCCTTGATGTTAGTGGACACCCTTGATGTTAGTGATACCCTTGATGTTTATGGACACCCTTGATGTTAGTGGATACCCTTGATGTTTATGGACACCCTAGATGTTAGTGGACACCCTTGATGTTAGTGGATACTGTTGATTGCTGATACCTTCATCATTACTATTAATATAGAGAAATAAATCTTCATGAATAATATAGTGAATAATAACGTATTTTGAATATCGTAAAAAATATCGCAATACTAACTTGAAAAATATCGTGAATTACGAAATATTGTGAAAATCTTAAATAATATCGTGAATATCGTGAATAATATGGTGAATGTTGTAAATGTGAATATTGTGAATAAAAAACTTGAATATTATGAATAATATCTTGAATAATAATGTAAATGTTATTATTAATATCGTTAATATGATCGTGAAGAATATCGTGAATAATATCGTGAATACAGTGAATAAATATGTCGAATACGTAAAATTATGGAGGGTAATATCGTGAATAATAACTTGAATTTTATTGAGAATAAAATTATAAATATTATCGTGAATAATATCGCAAATATCATGAATAATATCGTCAGTGGTATCGGGAACATTATCGTGAATATCGTGATTATGTATATATATATATATATATATATATATATATATATATATATATATATATATATATAATTTCTATGAAATTTTCCTCGGTATAAATCATCTAATAATCGCTTGTAACTCACAATTAACAGAAATTGAACTTCATACGAGAGATTGAAAAAAAATACGAACAGCGATATTGAACAGCTGAATAATTTTGGAGTGTAGAATGTAGACGTTGAGTTGGGTTAGTATTATAATGGTAGGAATTAATGGAGAATGGCAGCAGTGTCTGGTGATATCCTGGATAATGGTTATGGCAGACGACGGGAACAGGTGGCGTACATGGTAATGGTTGTGGTAGTGGTGGTGATGGAGTCGGTAGTGGTGGTGATGGTGGTAGTGGTGGTGGGGAGGAGATGGAAGTGGTGGTGGGGAGGTGAAGGAAGTGGTGGTGGGGAGGTGATGGAAGTTGTAGCGGGGAGGTGGTGATGGGGAGGTGGTGGAAGTGGTGGTAGGGAGGTGGTGGTGGTGGTGGGGAGGTGATGGAAGTGGTGGTAGGGAGGTGGTGGTGGTGATGGGGAGGTGGTGGAAGTGGTGGTAGGGAGGTGGTGGTGGTGGTGGGGAGGTGATGGAAGTGGTAGCGGGGAGGTGGTGATGGGGAGGTGGTGGAAGTGGTGGTAGGGAGGTGGTGGTGGTGGTGGGGAGGTGATGGAAGTGGTGGTGGGGAGGTGGTGGTGGTGGGGAGGTGGTGGAAGTGGTGGTGGGGAGGTGGTGGTGGGGAGGTGGTGGTGGGGAGGTGGTGGTGGTAGTTTGTAGTTGTGATATGCTTCTATGTGAGACACATGCAGTTCTAAAACCTTAAGTGAGGAGACGTTTCGCCCACAAGGGGGACTTTATCAGTGCAATATATAGAACAAGAAGAGTACAGTACATGAGTAGAGTGAGATGAGTGAGGTGATGCAGGTGATGAGAGTAGAGTCAGGGTGATGGCAGTGTTCAGCTGAGGTAGAATGTAAGTGGCCAGTATTTTCGATATTCTGAATCAGCCTGAGTTTTGATGAGTGGTGTTGGTGGTAGTGATGAGTTTTGATGAGTGGTGTTGGTGGTAGTGATGAGTTTTGATCAGTGGTGTTGGTGGTAGTGATGAGTTTTGATCAGTGGTGTTGGTGGTAGTTATGAGTTTTGATCAGTGGTGTTGGTGGTAGTGATGAGTTTTGATCAGTGGTGTTGGTGGTAGTGATGAGTTTTGATCAGTGGTGTTGGTGGTAGCGATGAGTTTTGATCAGTGGTGTTGGTGGTAGTGATGAGTTTTGATCAGTGGTGTTGGTGGTAGTGATGAGTTTTGATGAGTGGTGTTGGTGGTAGTGATGAGTTTTGATGAGTGGTGTTGGTGGTAGTGATGAGTTTTGATCAGTGGTGTTGGTGGTAGTTATGAGTTTTGATCAGTGGTGTTGTTGGTAGTTATGAGTTTTGATCAATCGTGTTGGTGGTAGTGATGAGTTTTGATCAGTGGTGTTGGTGGTAGTGATGAGTTTTGATGAGTGGTGTTGGTGGTGGTGATGAGTTTTGATCAGTGGTGTTGGTGGTGGTGATGAGTTTTGATCAATCGTGTTGGTGGTAGTGATGAGTTTTGATGAGTGGTGTTGGTGGTAGTGATGAGTTTTGATCAGTGGTGTTGGTGGTGGTGATGAGTTTTGATCAGTGGTGTTGGTGGTAGTGATGAGTTTTGATCAGTGGTGTTGGTGGTAGTGATGAGTTTTGATCAGTGGTGTTGGTGGTAGTGATGAGTTTTGATCAGTGGTGTTGGTGGTGGTGATGAGTTTTGATCAGTGGTGTTGGTGGTAGTGATGAGTTTTGATCAGTGGTGTTGGTGGTAGTGATGAGTTTTGATCAGTGGTGTTGGTGGTAGTGATAAGAGAACAATTCTAACATCATCTCCAATTTACATCTGATTTCTGGATGGCTAGTGCAGCTCCTGGGAACTTTGTGGAGTGATTATAGGTGTTACGTGAATGATGATTGTAGGTGTTGCGGTGTATGATGATTGTAGGTGTTGCGGTGTATGGTGATAATTGTGGTGTTGCGGTGTATGGTAATTATTGTGGGTATTGCGGTGTATGGTTATTATTGTGGGTGTTGTGGTGTATAGTGATGATTGTGGGTGTTGTGGTGTATAGTGATAATTGTGGATGTTGTGGTGTATAGTGATGATAGTGATGCTGTGTATGTTGCAATCACTGATTAGATCGTCCCATTGACAAGTATATTAACGCTCACTAATGCAGTGTTGTTGGCGCCTGGTTATCACACGACCACACATGGAATAGTATAGATTCCTACCAGTGTTGGATTCCCGGTGTTGTGTGTTCCTCTGATGTAAACAATGGTGGCTACTTGACTACGACTATAAAATGTCTCTGCCTCCCGGTTGAAATATAATTTAGCATCACTTTATATATTTTTAACAAATTTGAAGTATATTTCTTATTTTATATTTTGGTGTTAAGAGTTGATATTGGGGCATATTGTGTGTTATATTCACAGTGATTCTCTGTTCTCTGAGATTATCGTCCTTGCGGCCCAGTCTCAGACCAGCCCGCCTAACATGGCAAAGAAATGCAACAGGAATGAAAGTTATTAAGATAGAGTTTCAATGCCGATATTTCCTACGTGATAATGTGTTGGGCGATTGGTATCAAACTTCACGGACTCACTCGATGATTATCGCTCTCATTTCTTACGCTATATTAGCAATAAAATCTGCCTTTTAGAAAGGCTATATTGATCTGGGATCTGTCTATGTCTGCTGGGATCTATGTTTTCTAGCATCTGTCTATATCTTCTGACATCTGTCTATATCTTCTGGCATCTATGACTTCTGGGTTCTGTCTATGTCTACTGCTTCTTCAATCGTTGAAAGGATGTACTGGGTCTATGTAATACAGTGCATCATGGCGCAGAAAATCATATTCGTTTGTGTTTTTATTTTTTTGAAGACTTTAAATCCTATTTTTCAGTCGTTCGTGAAATTTAAAACATTGAAAAACGATAGGTAATTATTCCAGTCTTCCTCCAAGGTGAATCTGACAGAGGGTTGCCCACTGTTGATGTTCAGAGGTGTGACAGAGGGTTGCCCACTGTTGATGTTCAGAGGTGTGACAGAGGGTTGCCCACTGTTGATGTTCAGAGGTGTGACAGAGGGTTGCCCACTGTTGATGTTCAGAGGTGTGACAGAGGGTTGCCCACTGTTGATGTTCAGAGGTGTGACAGAGGGTTGCCCACTGTTGATGTTCAGAGGTGTGACAGAGTGTTGCCCACTGTTGATGTTCAGAGGTGTGACAGAGGGTTGCCCACTGTTGATGTTCAGAGGTGTGACAGAGGGTTGCCCACTGTTGATGTTCAGAGGTGTGACAGAGTGTTGCCCACTGTTGATGTTCAGAGGTGTGACAGAGGGTTGCCCACTGTTGATGTTCAGAGGTGTGACAGAGGGTTGCCCACTGTTGATGTTCAGAGGTGTGACAGAGGGTTGCCCACTGTTGATGTTCAGAGGTGTGACAGAGGGTTGCCCACTGTTGATGTTCAGAGGTGTGACAGAGGGTTGCCCACTGTTGATGTTCAGAGGTGTGACAGAGGGTTGCCCACTGTTGATGTTCAGAGGTGTGACAGAGGGTTGCCCACTGTTGATGTTCAGAGGTGTGACAGAGGGTTGCCCACTGTTGATGTTCAGAGGTGTGACAGAGGTTGCCCACTGTTGATGTTCAGAGGTGTGACAGAGGGTTGCCCACTGTTGATGTTCAGAGGTGTGACAGAGGGTTGCCCACTGTTGATGTTCAGAGGTGTGACAGAGGGTTGCCCACTGTTGATGTTCAGAGGTGTGCTAGTGTATAGACGTGTGGGCACAGTAACCAGGATATCGTCCACATACTGTAGCCACGTTTCACCTTGGGAAGTTTGATGGTGAAGTTTATGGTGTTGATGATGTTGATAGTGGTAGTTGTGGTGGTGGTGATGGTGATAGTGGTGGTGGTGGTGGTGATGGTGATAGTGGTGGTGATGGTGGTGTTGTTGTTGTTGGTAATTATGATAATCCATCTTCTCACTTACATATTTGTTCCTGGCAGCTGTTTTTTTCTCCTTCTGACACTCTTTGATTTAATTGCTTTGTCTGTGGACCACAGACGACTCTGTGGACCACAGACGACTCTGTGGACCACAGACGACTCTGTGGACCACAGACGACTCTGTGGACCACAGACGACTCTGTGGACCACGCTGCAACTTCTGGTTTTTACTGTTACTTTCTCCTGCTGCTGCTGCTGCTGCTGCTGTCACTTGCAACATGCGCTCCATCATCTTCTTCATTGTCTTTTCTTCCATTTGTCTTTCTTAATATAGTTCCTCTTAGGAAAGCTCCTCTCATCCGTGTGTGTGTGTGTGTGTGTGTGTGTGTGTGTGTAGGTGTACACAGTTATACACAAAGCCACACAGTCGTAGCTACCAAGTTGCTGGAACTTCACTTTACATATTCTGTCAATAACAAGTGCATACTCTCCTCCGTCGCCCCCCACCAGTACCTCGACCTGGCAACATCTGGTCCCAACTTAATTGACACTCCATGAAATAATAACAACAACGTTCATGAACAATTATTTTGATGTTCATGAGCATTAAATATATGGCTGGCTGCCCCAGCGAGTGGTATAGGTAATGTGGGAGGGTCCATCAAGCAGGGCAGCTTATTGTGCCTTACCATCGGCGTCACCGTAAGTCACTGTAAGTCACCGTAAGTCACCGGTTGCTGTTGTTAGTTTGGTCGTCAGGAAAGTACCCTGACACAGGTCGGTGTGTCGCCGCTACAGCGGGGACGCGGCAAGACCTTGTCTAATGACCCGTGAGGGTGGGATAGCTGATGGTCTTATGGTAAACCAGAGATCGCTGACTTACCCGTGAGCTATGGGCACAGAACAATATTTTAAACCAAAGATCTCATGTGCTTTGAAGAGTATGATCACTGGCTTGATTGATCTTGTTATGAAGTTCTCATAATAGAATGTCTTTTCACTGTCTTTTGTTACATTTGATATAGTGACATTATTAGTCTTAAGCATTTTACCTTTTACTATTACCTATTCCATGAGATGGTCTGTGTGTTTTGTATCATGTGATCGTTTGGTGTTCTAAAT
Source organism: Cherax destructor (assembly GCA_009830355.1). Lineage (NCBI taxonomy): Eukaryota > Metazoa > Arthropoda > Malacostraca > Decapoda > Parastacidae > Cherax > Cherax destructor. The sequence goes on along the minus strand of WNWK01000090.1, from coordinate 711,239 downwards.
TCTTTCCTTCTCTGTTTGTAGTTTTCCGTATTTTCTTCTGAGATAACTATCATGCATGTTTAGGTGTCGTCTGCCAAAAACGGTAGACAGCTGTGGTAGTGTCTTTGTTTATATCTGCTGTGAGGATAAGACACGGTGAAAGTACCAAGTCTCTGTCTTGCGGTACCAAAATATTAAATTTACTCAGACTTGATTTCATTTCGCTTACTTTTACTCGTTGTAATCTGCTTGTCAGAATTTCAGTATCGACGTCCCTACTTTACCTTCTGTTTTCACATTTACTCTCTAGTCTAAAGACAGTTGTTTAAACATGTCTGGTAAACAGGTATATGTGAGTGACAGTGTGGCGTGTACTTTACTTGCCCACTGCCATGCGTGTTCTTTTTTGTGAAGTCCGTCTTCGTGTATATGAACACCAACACATTATTTTAAAACACGTCCTGGACTTACTGCAGTGGCTGGTAATCCTGGTGGTAATCCTGCAGGAGGTTGGCAGCCTCTTAGCGTTGCTCGCTACCTGCTGGAAATCCTGGTCACTAGTGGGTGACTCAAGTTACATTTCACTCTGGTGTTATCTTCTGTTACTTTCTGTAGGCGCTACATCGGCTGGTATAGATATTTTATACCATTTGATATATATTTTGATATTACTTTTATATTTCTTATAATGGGAAGTGTGTTCATATTACATATTCTTTAGTTAAGAGCTGCTTGGCTTAGAGCCATTGTCTGCAGTGGTTAATTCTGTCAGATCCACAGTGAGTCTTGTTAATGTTCCCGGGGATCATCGCTCCCGCGACCCGGTCTCAGAACAGACTACCTAAAAATGGGAAGGAAATGTAACAGGAATGAAAGCTTTTAAGAAACAGTTCCAATCCCGATATTTCCTGTGTTAATTTGTTGGGCGAAATTATGTGAAACTTCAAGAGTTCACTGAATGATCGTTCTCACTTCTCACTCTGAGAAACACACTCACACACACACACGCACACACACACACACACACACACACACACACACACACACACACACACACACACACACACACCACACACACACACACACACACACACAACTTGGATAAATGCCATCTATTTATAGTGATATTAGAGCGATATATGTAAGCGATATCCCAAATATGCCTAGGAAAATATTTATGGAAGATTTTTGGGTAAAGAAAAATTATAAGCGTTGTAAGAGGGCAATAGTTCAAAACATAGCTATGACTTTACCCCAAAAGGAAAGCAAACTAGTGGAGGGTCTAGACTCATGAAATAGAAAGAAAATCAGACAAAACGTAAAGGACTACAGTAAAAGTAAAGAAGGAAAATGCGACTTGGAAGACAATATAAATAATAAAAGTTTCAAAATAACATTCAGAAAAGACTAAAAAGGCAAAAGTTGCAATAAACTAAAGAGATGCGATAGACCAGGAATTGGTAATATAGAAAGATTGATGTAAAAAAAAGGGAATAAAATGCTTGGAAGAATACACACCTAAATGAGACAATAGTAATGAAGGTATATCAAGAAAAGAAAGACAGAACTAAAATAACAAATGCAGGTTGGTCAGAATAGATCATATAAATTTAACAAGTGTTTTGAGACCGAGAAGGAAGTGCTAGACGAATATGAAGCTAAAACAGTAGTTAGTTATACCAAAATCACGTTGGAAAAGGCTTAGGTAGAACAACAGGTGGTAACTGCGACGGTGTTTACCACCAGGGCATCACTTGTTTTACCAAAAAAAAAGCTGATTGCAAACAATTACGAACTTTTGAGGGAGACTGTTGATGGAGCAACGGCAGTCATTACTTTGGGCTGAGATGATTGCAAACAATTCTAACCTTTTGATGGAGATTGTTGACAGAAAAAAAGGCGGTTATTGTTTGTGGCTATGCAGGACAAGTCAATAAAATAAAAAACCCAGAAAGAATCAAAGTAGAAAAACGACAAATAAATGAGACAAGAAAATGCTCCTTGTTTGTTAACGAACAAGAACACAAAGTTGAATTTAAGTCCCAAAATACGAAAAAGACAAGAACAAATCGCTAAGGAAAACCCTTACGCAGATGAAGCATAAAGAATTGCTCAGGAGAATTAGGGAGATAAAGACACCGGAAGGCTCTCAAGATATACAAATTAGACGAGATCTTTCAAAAATGGGCAAGGTAAAGAAAGACTGAAAAACACTGCTTAGAGGTTAAATGGGGATAAAAACGGTTTCTCAAAGTAACGCGCACAGGACAGATCAAAGTAGAGAGAGAGAGAGAGAGAGAGAGAGAGAGAGAGAGAGAGAGAGTAGGGGAAGGGATGACCTCACCCCAACACCAAAATCCAATAACCCTTAAATTTTTGGGCACTCTTGATGAATCAACAATTCCCGGCGTTATTTTCCTGACAAAAGTTTTCTTGGCCGCGCTGCCTGCTGTATAGCGGGCAACACGGTCCAGAATGTTGCCTGCTGTATAGCGGGCAACACGGTCCAGAATGTTGCCTGTTGTATAGCGGGCAACACGGTCCAGAATGTTGCCTGCTGTATAGCGGGCAACACGGTCCAGAATGTTGCCTGCTGTATAGCGGGCAACACGGTCCAGAATGTTGCCTGTTGTATAGCGGGCAACACGGTCCAGAATGTTGCCTGCTGTATAGCGGGCAACACGGTCCAGAATGTTGCCTGCTGTATAGCGGGCAACACGGTCCAGAATGTTGCCTGCTGTATAGCGGGCAACACGGTCCAGAATGTTGCCTGCTGTATAGCGGGCAACACGGTCCAGAATGTTACCTGCTGTACAGCGGGCAACACGGTCCAGAATGTTGCCTTCTGAACAACAGGCAACACGGTCCAGAAGGTTGCCTACTGTATAGCGGGCAACACGGTCTAGAATGTTGCCTGCTGTACAGAGGGCAACACGGTCCAGAATGTTGCCTTCTGTACAACAGGCAACACGGTCCAGAAGGTTGCCTGCTGTACAGCGGGCAACACGGTCCAGAATGTTGCCTACTGTATAGCGGGCAACACGGTCCAGAATGTTGCCTGCTGTACAGCGGGCAACACGGTCCAGAATGTTGCCTACGGTATAGCGGGCAACACGGTCCAGAATGTTGCCTGCTGTACAGCGGGTAACACGGTCCAGAATGTTGCCTGCTGTACAGCGGGCAACACTGTCCAGAATGTTGCCTACTGTATAGCGGGCAACACGGTCCAGAATGTTGCCTTCTGTACAACAGGCAACACGGTCCAGAAGGTTGCCTGCGGTACAGCGGGCAACACGGTCCAGAATGTTGCCTGCTGTACAGCGGGCAACACGGTCCAGAATGTTGCCTTCTGTACAGCGGGCAACACGGTCCAGAATGTTGCCTACTGTATAGCGGGCAACACGGTCCAGAATGTTGCCTACTGTACAGCGGGCAACACGGTCCAGAATGTTGCCTGCTGTACAGCGGGCAACACGGTCCAGAATGTTGCCTTCTGTACAACAGGCAACACGGTCCAGAAGGTTGCCTGCGGTACAGCGGGCAACACGGTCCAGAATGTTGCCTGCTGTACAGCGGGCAACACGGTCCAGAATGTTGCCTGCTGTACAGCGGGCAACACGGTCGGTCCAGTATGTTTCCTGCTATATATGTTGCCTGCTATATAGCAGGCAACACTGACCAGATGAAGTTGACAACAGTTACTTGAAACCTGAAAGAAAAAATATTACGTGTTGTATGTTATGCAAATAATAAATTTAGAGAAAAGTTAATAATAATAATAATAATAATAATAATAATAATAATAATAAAATAATAATAATAATAATAATAATAATTTCTTATTATAGTCACAAGAATGGGATCACATTGTTACTAATGTGTTTGTGTGTTTGTGTGTGTGTGTGTATGTTTGTGTGTGTGTGTGTTACACCGGGGGGGGGGGACCTCAGGTGGACACACGCTGTGTTGATTTAACCATCATCTTACTGACTGGGAGAACTGTTCAACACCTGCATGTTCTTCGTCCCCACCTGCAGAACCAACATTAGCTGGGTCTTCCATCTCTCTACGCTGGGTGTTCGATCACTTAATGTTGTACCAAGACCAACTACACAATTCTTACTGAATAATTGATTATCTGGCATTCTCATAACCTGCCTGAGGGTGGTGGCTCCATACAGCCTGAGCAGTGTCACACCTGCCACTCACACAACCTGCCTGAGCAGTGCCACACCTGCCACTCACACAACCTGCCTGAGCAGTGCCACACCTGCCACTCACACAACCTGCCTGAGCAGTGCCACACCTGCCACTCACACAACTTGCCTGAGCAGTGCCACACCTGCCACTCACACAACCTGCCTGAGCAGTGCCACACCTGCCACTCACACAACCTGCCTGAGCAGTGCCACACCTGCCACTCACACAACCTGCCTGAGCAGTGCCACACCTGCCACTCACACAACCTGCCTGAGCAGTGTCACACCTGCCACTCACACAACCTGCCTGAGCAGTGCCACACCTGCCACTCACACAACCTGCCTGAGCAGTGCCACACCTGCCACTCACACAACCTGCCTGAGCAGTGCCACACCTGCCACTCACACAACCTGCCTGAACAGTGCCACACCTGCCATTCACACAACCTGCCTTAGCAGTGTCACATTTGAATGCTATTATCAGTGTCAACAATTCCCCTCACAGTATTACCAACCTAATACTCTGACTTTTCTCTTGCAGGCTGAGCTGAATTGCGATACACCAAGGTAGGTCTCAACCTCAACAGGTATTGGTAACACGGCCTGTGCCCGGAGTCAGGTGTTCCTTATATACTCTACAGTATACAGAGTATATATTGTACAGTATATACCGTTCAGTATATACTGTAAATCGGGGGACCTTTAATTTTTTTTACGCTTAAAGACCCCCAATGGTACACTAAGAGAAAACACCATGAGTGTCCGGGGCCCAAGACTGTTCATTAGCCTACTACTGAGGGACTGACTACCTCCAAGTTACGTCTTCAAGACAGAGGGACTGACTACCTCAAAGTTACGTCTTCAAGACTGAGGGACTGACTACTTCCAAGTTACGTCTTCAAGACAGAGGGACTGACTACCTCAAAGTTACGTCTTCAAGACTGAGGGACTGACTACCTCAAAGTTACGTCTTCAAGACTGAGGGACTGACTACTTCCAAGTTACGTCTTCAAGACAGAGGGACTGACTACCTCAAAGTTACGTCTTCAAGACTGAGGGACTGACTACCTCAAAGTTACGTCTTCAAGACAGAGGGACTGACTACCTCAAAGTTACGTCTTCAAGACTGAGGGACTGACTACCTCAAAGTTACGTCTTCAAGACTGAGGGACTGACTACCTCAAAGTTACGTCTTCAAGACTGAGGGACTGACTACCTCAAAGTTACGTCTTCAAGGCTGAGGGACTGACTACCTCAAAGTTACGTCTTCAAGACAGAGGGACTGACTACCTCAAAGTTACGTCTTCAAGACTGAGGGACTGACTACTTCATATCTGCATCTTCACTGTTCAGTAGACTTCTTCGACTGAAGAAACCTGCTGAGTAGGCGAAACGTCTTGGTCATAAAGATGTCAAAACGTTGTACATGCGTCTTAATCTTAATCTACCTTAATCTTACCTTTCCGGATTGAACCCTGACAATGCAGGTGTAGAGGTGTGGGGTTGTCATCATGGTGCAGGTGTAGAGGTGTGGGGTTGTCATCATGGTGCAGGTGTAGAGGTGTGGGGTTGTCATCATGGTGCAGGTGTAGAGGTGTGTGGTTATCATCATGGTGCAGGTGTCGAGGTGTGTGGTTGTTATCATGGTGCAGGTGTAGAGGTGTGGGGTTGTCATCATGGTGCAGGTGTAGAGGTGTGTGGTTGTCATCATGGTGCAGGTGTAGAGGTGTGTGGTTATCATCATGGTGCAGGTGTAGAGGTGTGTGGTTGTCATCATGGTGCGGGTATAGAGGTGTGGGATTGTTATCATGGTGAAGGTATAGAGGTGTGGGGTTGTTATCATGGTGCAGGTATAGAGGTGTGGGGTTGCCATCTAGAAGACACTAGTTCGAGACACATGGCTCCTTGTTTATACAAGTATTTATAGTATAGGTGGTGTGACTGGCAGTCAGAGAGATTCTCTGACTGTATAACTTACAATCAATTCGATTCGGTATTCTCTTTATCTGGTATTCACCGGGAGTGTTGACTATCGTGGTGTAGTATAAATCACCTCCAGGAAAATAAAAATGTTACGGAATCTTCTCGGACGAGTCAGTCCATCAGTGTCAGAATAATTCAGCAAGGGACCAGTGAAAGCAGCAATGCCATGCCTAGCAAGCACCCAAGCTTTCCATGCTACTGTCATTTAGCGTTGAAATGCTCAAAGTAGTCATGTCACACTTAACAATAACACTCGCTCTGAGTGCTTCCATGTAGAGTGTATCTAGTAGTTTGTATCTAGACTAACAAATAAGTTTGTTTTGAATATTCCTGTGTAACCTAACCTAGGAAACATGCTACTGTAGCTTCAATAATAATCTCTTCAGACAATGCTAAACTACTTTGAGGAGTTTGATAGTGTACACAAGGGAACCATGTAACTCGTGCTGTTAATGTATGGATTAAATGATAATATGTTTTTTATGAGGAGACTGAAGCCCTGGTGAGGAACAAGGTGTAATGTTTTTATGAGGAGACTGAAGCCCTGGTGAGGAACAAGGTGTAATGTTTTTATGAGGAGACTGAAGCCCTGATGAGGGATAAAGAGGTTTAATGTTTGCGTGGAAGTTCAGTGTCCTCTTAGACGAGAAGCTAAAAAAATGAATGCTGGAACTGGGGCCTTTTAAGTATTTTAGTAGTGGACCACAAAACCAGAAATCCATTTGTGTGTGTTGTCCATATGAAAGTTTTTTTCTTTAGGGATAACAACTGTGAAGTATTGCCAGGCGCCAGACTGGGTTATCCACCAGGCGCCAGACTGGGTTATCCACCAGGCGCCAGACTGGGTTACCCACCAAGCGCCAGACTGGGTTATCCACCAGGCGCCAGACTGGGTTATCCACCAGGCGCCAGACTGGGTTACCCACCAAGCGCCAGACTGGGTTATCCACCAGGCGCCAGACTGGGTTATCCACCAGGCGCCAGACTGGGTTACCCACCAAGCGCCAGACTGGGTTATCCACCAGGCGCCAGACTGGGTTATCCACCAGGCGCCAGACTGGGTTACCCACCAGGCGTCAGACTGGGTTATCCAACCAGGCGCCAGACTGGGTTACCCACCAGGCGTCAGACTGGGTTATCCACCAGGCGTCAGACTGGGTTACCCACCAGGCGTCAGACTGGGTTATCCACCAGGCGCCAGACTGGGTTACCCACCAGGCGTCAGACTGGGTTATCCACCAGGCGTCAGACTGGGTTATCCACCAGGCGCCAGACTGGGTTACCCACCAGGCGCCAGACTGGGTTACCCACCAGGCGCCAGACTGGGTTACCCACCAGGCGCCAGACTGGGTTACCCACCAGGCACCAGACTGGGTTACCCACCAGGCACCAGACTGGGTTATCCACCAGGCGCCAGACTGGGTTATCCACCAGGCGCCAGACTGGGTTACCCACCAGGCGTCAGACTGGGTTATCCACCAGGCGCCAGACTGGGTTATCCACCAGGCGCCAGATTGGGTTATCCACCAGGCGCCAGACTGGGTTATCCACCAGGCGCCAGACTGGGTTATCCACCAGATACAGTGGGCATAGTTTCATGGAACTTTGATACATCATAGTCTTTGAGTGTTTCACATTCTACACATTTGGGTCCATCTACTGGGAACTACATTAGGCCCATGGCCTCCAAAGGGCTCACAAGATTATTCCAAGGACAGGATAGCTTCAATTCCTTGGGTCAAGAGCCCTTCACTAACACTGAGGCAAACCCTCTTCCCTCGTTATCCTCCATCAGTTTTCTTGTTCTTCTCTAAGTGGCACCTATTTTGGACTTCCAAACTCAGTGCCAAAAAACTTTTAAAGTCTATTTGGGTGCCTGACGTTGCCTCAACTTGTGCCACCTTCTTTAAATACTTTTCACTTTGACAACGAAGGTTGAAGCATCTTACCTATATTTCTCATCAGTTTTTCCTGTTCTCTTCGTCAAAATTACGTTTTCTCATCTGATTCGCATCTGATTATCACTTACACACACACACACACAATATATATATATATATATATATATATATATATATATATATATATATATATATATGTGTGTGTGTGTATATACGTACATACATACATACTTAACAATTCGCAAAGTACAAGTACAGTACTTTATCCACTGTGTACTCTGATGCAGAGTTTTCAAGTTCTAATCCTGCTGTTGATTGAGAGATAATGTTTGTAAATACAATCACCTATATCTGTTTCCATCATGCTGTCTTTTTTTCGGTACTTCTCTGTATCTCTCTCTCTCCCATGAATTATGGGACACAAATCAAGCTTTTTAGGGAAAGAACTGATAAGAGAAACAGCTGTTGCCGCAAGATTATCGCAGAGAACTGGATTCCAAGAGAGAGTTGGATCCCCAGTTTTATGGGATTCAATCCTTCACCAAGCAATGGTTAAACATCGCAGAGACATTCCATCAATTATTTTAAAGATCAAAATCATCTATAATGGCTGCCATGCTGATGTCTCAAACCTTCTCTTCGTAACTGGCTACGTCTGTCCTCCTCTTAGTCTAATTGAGTTTAGGAGGAAGAAAAGGCAGGTAGACCTGAAATGTAGGTCTGTGATCTCCAGCACAAGAAGCGTCTCAGACCCTCATTACCATAAGTAACTCACAGGAATTGTGCGGTAAGAAAATGTGGACCGATGCTGGGAGATCTACGTCAGGCAGCGAGGTGGAGATTTTGAGATTATTACCATCGTCATTAATATTGTTTAATTATTTCTATTTTAATTATATTTTATATTGTAATTATTTACTAATATTATTGATATTATCGTTATAATAATAATTATAAATTACTGATATAAGTTATTATAAATTATTGATATAAATTATTATAAATTGATATAAATTATTATTATTATTAATTTACCTAGAATACATCATAAACAAAATCCGAAAGAATTCTTTAAACTCCTGAATGCTGTTTCGTGTTTCTATGGTATTGCGCATGCTCCTGGCCTTATATGACTGATGTGATAGGCTGGGTGTCATATCAACCCACAGATCCCATTCTTTCTCTGATATATGGCGCCTCAAAACCCCCTCCCCCACCCCACCCCACCCCTCCCTCCCTTTTAATGTTCTCTGTCTCTGATCTTCTCTCTTTCCTTTTACTCTCTGCAAGACCAGAGTTCTGCTGAGGTAGAGCTTCAACGGGCACTTGTTGGACGTCATCTGCAGCCTGTACAGGTCGCCCTCGAGCCTGCCTCTGCTCCCTCCTGTTCTTCGACCCCCCACCCCAACCCCTTATTAATTTTACATTACATGTAAATTGAGTTACAAAGGATTTGATCCATTCTGGTAGGTTATTTACATACATTAGGAACAGTTGTGGTCACAGTATTGATCCTTGTAGGATCCCACTCGTTACGCTCATCCTTTTCTCTCATTCCTTACTGATACTCTCTCCTTTATATTTTTATTATATGTTCAGTATCCTTGTCTATTATTTTAGTGTACTCACCTAGTTGTACTCACCTAGTTGTGGTTTGCAGGGGTCGAGTCATAGATCCTGGCCCCGCCTCTTCACTGGCCGCTACTGGGTCACTCTCCCTGTGCGTGTGTGTGGTTTAGTCTCTGGTGTGGTACCATGTCGACTCCTGTCTTGTAGTCCAGGAAGATACAGTGTGTTCCTCCCAATTTATCTTGTTTTATTTAAAACTTATCTAAAATATATTTAGTTGGATTAAGCTAAATCAAACTGCGCTTGTTATAATAAGGTTAGGTAAGGTTCTTTTGGTACAAAATTATTAATTTTTACATTTACATAAATGAAAAACATACATCTTTAAACGTATAAGAGAAAATTTTAAAAAGGACTTAATTTTAAATGAGTTCTTGCTAATTGACTAATTTTACCTATTCGGCACACACACACACACACACTACACACACACACACACACACACACACACACACACACACACACACACACACACACACACACACACACACATATATATATATATATATATATATATATATATATATATATATATATATATATATATATATATATCCAAGGACTCAAATCCATGTTTTGGCCCGCCTCATGGTGAGCTAAAACCACATGATGCTCTAACCCACAGGGCCACCAAATCCTACAAGAATTATGCACCCAGCAGAGCTAGGTGTTTTACCGTGATCCGAGGACATACTCTGGTGTGGATGCCTCTGAGCTAATTTCATTCTACTCCCCGTTTGGTGTACTAGCCTCAACGAGCAGCATTTTATATTATTGTAACCACGAGAGTAAGGTGTGAGTGACATAGTGACCTGAAAAATGCCATGTTTGAGATGAGGTCAAGTAGACAACGAGGTCATGTGATTCCTGTGTGCCGGGTCGAGTATCACGTATGCTCAAGTTTTTTATTCTATGGTGTCGGTGACGGCGATTTATCGAGGCTTCCAGACATCGTCTGGAGTTTTCAAAACTCTAGTAGATTCGTACGAAAGGATTTCCCATTTTTAAACCCAAGCTGTTTTTTTTTCCTCTGGCCCATTTTCACCTCTGTACGTGCTGCAACACTCTTGCACTTGCAGACTTCTCTATAAGTTGTGAGAATACTCATATCAGTGTCTCGTGTCTCTTCCTGTGTTTTATAGAGACCAAGTTGGCAGTTTTTTAGTTCTGTTACTTCTGGGTCGACTTGTAGAAGATCTCCTGTCCATCACAGTGGTACGGGTGCTGTGCCTGCTCACTACTGTCACATCACAGAGTGGTGACAGGTGCGTGCTTGCTCTCGTCCGTCAACAGTGGTGCATTGGCTGCTCACTACTCGGTCACAGTCACACAGCGAGTGGTGACAGTGGTGCTGTGCCTTTGCTCACTACTCGGTCACAGTCACACAGCGAGTGGTGACAGTGGTGCTGTGCCTTTGCTCACTACTCGGTCACAGTCACCAGTGGTGACAGTGTGTGCCTTGCCACTACGGTCACAGTCACGATGGTGACATGGTGCTGTGCCTTGCTCACTCTCGGTCACAGTCCGCAGTGGTAAGTGTGTGTGCCTTGCTCACTACTGGTCACATTCTTCTGTAGCTCTAGCCTTGTGTACTCACATTGTACTCACCAATGTGTGCAGGTGAACTCGCCTGGCACCGCCTCTTCACTGACCGCTACTGGGTCCTCTCTCTCCCTGCTCCATGCGCTTTATCATACCTCGTCTTAAAGCTATGTATGGTTCCTGCCTCCACTACATCACTTGCTAGACTATTCCACTTCCTGACAACTCTATGGCTGAAGAAATACTTCCTAACATCTGTGTGTATATGTGCGTATGTATGTGTGTGTACATGTACATTATATTGTAATAAGCGTCTAAGATAGATTTTGTGTTATGTTTTATTTAATGAAAACACATAATTTTTAATTAGAATGAAGTTAAAATACAAATGAATTATCTAGAAATGCTTAACAAATTCTAAAAAGTGAAAATAGATGTTTTAATTTTAAACTTATGAAGATTTTGTTAAATTTTCTCCTTCAAGATAAAACTTAAGAGCAAATTTAATTATAAATTATATATTTAAATGAGGTTATTAAATTAAATCAGGAATAAAGGTGACACTTATAATAATAATAATAAATACATCAATAATATAAAATAAAACAAAACATAATTAATGTTATTTTCAATAAATTATTTTAATTAATACTTTTAAATCATTAGTCATAATAATTATATCAGTAATAATTACAACACCAAGGATGCAAATAACGAACATAACGAAGTAGCGAAGACTGACGAAGGTTGGCTAATGATTCAAGAAGCTGACATAACGAAGATTAACGAACACTTGCGTAAAACCCAGGAATATATTAGTCCGCTAATGCTATGTGATGATTGGTCGATTCTCCAGAGGAAATTGCGTGGAGTATTGGAGGGGGCGGTGGCGGGGCAGGCGGTGGCGGGGCAGGCGGTGGCGGGGCAGGCGGTGGCGGGGCAGGCGGTGGCGGGGCAGGCGGAGTTGTGTGTTTGGTGATGACGTTAAATGTGTATGTGTTCGTACTCACCTGTTTGTGGTTGCAGGGGTCGATTCATAGCTCCTGGCCCCGCCTCTTCACTGATCGCTACTAGGTCCTCTCTCTCCCTGCTCCATGAGCTTTATCATACCTCGTCTTAAAACTATGTTTGGTTCTTGCCTCCATTATTCCACTTCCTGACAGCTATATGACTAAAGAAATGCTTCCTAACATCTCTTAGACTCATCTGAGTCTTCAGCTTCCAATTGTGACCCCTTGTTTCTGTGTCCCATCTTTGGAACATCCTGCCTGTCCACCTTGTCTATTCCACGCAGTATTTTGTATGTCGTTATCATGTCTTCCCTAACCCTCCTGTCCTCTAGTGTCGTCAGGCCGATTTCTCTTAACCTTTCTTCGTAGGACAATTTCCCCTTAGCTCTGGACTAGTCTTGTTGCAAGCCTTGCACTTTCTCTAATTTCTTGAAGTGCTTGACCAGGTGTGGGTTCCAAACTGGTGCTGCATACTCCAGTATGGGCCATGGCGTACACGGTCTACAGAGTCTTGAACAATTCCTTACTGAGGCGTCGGAACGCTATTCTCAGGTTTGCCAGGGGTCCGTATGCTGCAGCAGTTATCTGGTTGATGTGCGCCTCAGATATACTCGGTATTATACTCACCCCAAGATCATTTTCCGTGTGTGTGTGTTTGTTTATTTTTTTCTTATTAATTGTAGATGAGTCGTGGCTTATTTCCCCCCCTTCTCCTCACCTCTCCTCTTAATCTGGAATTGTTTCTCTGCCTCAACACGTTATTCTGATATCCTTTCTCCTGACTGCCTTGCTCTCCAGTCTTGCCTTGGCTTCAACACCACCTTGTAAGTGTCCCGTGTTTGTTTTTAATGCAAGTTTACTTTCCTTGCATCTCTAGTTCAACTATGGGCCGTAGTTCTCAGTTCCTTCCATCTTAGTAGTGATGAATTTATGAGCTATCTCTCAGCTTTTATATATGAGAAAGTGAGATATTATATTATGGCTTGTGGAGCTATCACACTTGGTTACACTATTCCACTGAATCTTTCTATTTTTGCTTTGGTTTCCTGCATACATTTTTCTTCTTGTCCTCTTCCCTTTCTCTTCGTTTGATTGCCTCTCCTCTGTCAAGTATCTGAAAGCCAACACAAGACATATTTAAGGTAAATACAAGGTCAGGTCTGGTTGGTTCGTCTCTCTACCTCATTCACACGGGCGACACAATGTGTTAGCTCATGGTGTTAATACAAGGCTTATTATGGTAGAGTGTTGACGCCCCATGGGAGTCCAGCTCGCCCTCTCGATTTCTTTGACTTTAATGTCACCCATATCAGGAATCTTGCACTGCTTCTAACTGCACTCCTTCTCTATTATGTATAAGATATGTGTAACACCTGGGTAGTTTTCACTGACGAATACGTTTCGCCAACAAGTGGCACTGGCTAGCGAAATGTCACTATTAATAAATGTACCTATTGTTACACACGTGTCTAATTCATTAACACCCATAACTTCACGGAACCTATTCCCCTTCTGTTCACATATCCTTGTAATCCTCGTCCCCATAAGATCCCTCCCCTCACATGTTCCCTTTCTGCCAATCCCTACATCATCCCCACTATTTAAAATCTACCCTCACCTTCAGTCCAGGTCACCCCTGCCCATCCCAGATCAGTCATCCAGCCTAAACGTCACCCCAACTACAAGAAGTTTGCCACAGAGAGGAGCCAGAGTGCCAGAAGGCAGGCTAGGACGAGTATCAAAGTAATGTACACAACTTTTGAGCTGAGCTGAAACAGGTAAGGAATATAAACAATCTCATTGAGAGAGACAGAACGTTTTGCTATTAGTTACAGATTTTATCTCAAAGGGGATACCAAACAATGAGGGATTACAAAAAATATAAAGGGAAAGACAAGTGATCTTGTTAGTAAGCAACCAGTGATATTCAGTATGGGAAATTCAGAACAACACTGTCTTCCTAGACTTTACTAAAGAAATGTTAATACCTTTAAACACCTGTTTCTATTCCACGTATAGTAGAAACCAAAAAGGTTCCAGGACGAAAATGTACTTCTCGTGTGCTTCTTCTATGTTATTTAATGCTACCATATTTACGGAGGCTTGTCAGAGCGTGAGTCCAAATTTCTTTCCATTTAGCCAACTAGTTTTCTCGTGATGTCCTTCCTTGCTTTAGCTACACTTTGTCTGCTTAATTTATACTTTAATTTTTTTTCGTCTGGTCTTCCGGTTGTCTGTCCTTACCACATGAATAAATACATAATGGTGGATCATATAAATAAATTTCGCTCCATCGTCTCTCGTGTATCCGCCATGTGTCCATCCCCCATCCACTCTTTTTGCCTTGCTGTTCATGGTTGTTAAATCTTTTCAAAACTCTCTGATCTATATCCGCGGCACATCATCATCTCCCTCTACTGTGCCTTCACATCCTGACTCGTCCATTACATGTTTGCATATACTAGTCTGTCATCCTTACGAGGTGACGGCGCTGAAAACTTTGGTTCAACTCTTTCCTTCTTTAGTTTAATCTTTATGCTGCTTGTGTGTTTTAGGTCAGTCACTACACCTGTTACGTGTGTTAGGTCAGTCACTACACCTGTTACGTGTGTTAGGTCAGTCACTACACCTGTTACGTGTGTTAGGTCAGTCACTACACCTGTTACGTGTGTTAGGTCAGTCACTACACCTGTTACGTGTGTTAGGTCAGTCACTACACCTGTTACGTGTGTTAGGTCAGTCACTACACATGTTACGTGTGTTAGGTCAGTCACTACACCTGTTACGTGTGTTAGGTCAGTCACTACACCTGTTACGTGTGTTAGGTCAGTCACTACACCTGTTACGTGTGTTAGGTCAGTCACTACACCTGTTACGTGTGTTAGGTCAGTCACTACACATGTTACGTGTGTTAGGTCAGTCACTACACCTGTTACGTGTGTTAGGTCAGTCACTACAGTTGCTTCACTACAAGTGTTGTGATTCAGTTCACTGTTACGAATCTAGAATACTACAACGTGGGTGTCTGAGTTTTAATTAAAGTTTGCTGCCTTAGCTTAGAAAGCAACGATTGTTTTTGCCAGACAAAAATTAAAGAGGGAAGTGTATGGGAACACCGAGGAGTTGTGGGTAATTAAGAGACTAAAGTAACAAGTGAAAACATGAACATAATAATGATATAAAATACTGACAGTTTGATATGTAAGACAGTGAGGTAACTTTAATCAGGAACGTTTCGCCTATACAGTAGGCTTCTTCAGTCGAGTACCGAGGAGGCAGTAGAAGCAGTAGAGATGTAAAGACGATGTAATCAGTCCACTACCCTTCAAGGGTTCTCGTGTCGTGGATGAGGTGAAACTGTTTTTGGCCTGGATTAGTATTTTTGAGATATTTCTGCAGCATTACTGGTAGGGGCAAGACGCGTAACACCAACACGCTGATAAACAGACACTAGTAGCAGAAGAGTAACCTTCATTGAGACAACATTTCACTTGGAGGCCAAACGTTTTCAAATCTAGAAAGAGTACATGGTAAACATTAGTACATAAGGTCGGGGAAGCAGGTGACAAGGCGGCGTGAGGCGCTAACCTCTATATCAGGTCAAGAGCCTGTGCGTGCTGAGGAGCATGTGAGCCAGGGGTCCTGCCATGAGCCAGGGGTCCTGCCATGAGCCAGGGGTCCTGCCATGAGGAGCATGTGAGCCAGGGGTCCTGCCATGAGGAGCATGTGAGCCAGGGGTCCTGCCATGAGGAGCATGTGAGCCAGGGGTCCTGCCATGAGGAGCATGTGAGCCATGGGTCCTGCCATGAGGAGCATGTGAGCCATGGGTCCTGCCATGAGGAACATGTGAGCCAGGGGTTCTGCCATGAGGAGCATGTGAGCCAGGGGTCCTGCCATGAGGAGCATGTGAGCCAGGGGTCCTGCCATGAGGAACATGTGAGCCATGGGTCCTGCCATGAGGAGCATGTGAGCCATGGGTCCTGCCATGAGGAACATGTGAGCCATGGGTCCTGCCATGAGGAGCATGTGAGCCATGGGTCCTGCCATGAGGAACATGTGAGCCATGGGTCCTGCCATGAGGAGCATGTGAGCCATGGGTCCTGCCATGAGGAACATGTGAGCCATGGGTCCTGCCATGAGGAACATGTGAGCTATGGGTCCTGCCATGAGGAGCATGTGAGCCAGGGGTCCTGCCATGAGGAACATGTGGGCCATGGGTTCTGCCATGAGGAGCATGTGAGCCAGGGGTCCTGCCATGAGGAGCATGTGAGCCAGGGGTCCTGCCATGAGGAGCATATGAGCCAGGGGTCCTGCCATGAGGAGCATATGAGCCAGGGGTCCTGCCATGAGGAGCATGTGAGCCAGGGGTCCTGCCATGAGGAGCATATGAGCCAGGGGTCCTGCCATGAGGAGCATGTGAGCCAGGGGTCCTGCCATGAGGAGCATGTGAGCCAGGGGTCCTGCCATGAGGAACATGTGAGCCAGGGGTCCTGCCATGAGGAGCATATGAGCCAGGGGTCCTGCCATGAGGAGCATGTGAGCCAGGGGTCCTGCCATGAGGAGCATATGAGCCAGGGGTCCTGCCATGAGGAGCATGTGAGCCAGGGGTCCTGCCATGAGGAGCATATGAGCCAGGGGTCCTGCCAACTGGAAACTTGCCTGGTGATCGGTGATGGCGGCTGTGCTACGAATAAGAGCCGATTTAAGACTGTCTTCAGATCCTTCCATTTTCTGGCTCAACTAACCTCCGTCTGGGCCAGCGC
The DNA here is from genome assembly GCA_009830355.1 of Cherax destructor. Lineage (NCBI taxonomy): Eukaryota > Metazoa > Arthropoda > Malacostraca > Decapoda > Parastacidae > Cherax > Cherax destructor. The sequence continues at coordinate 694,233 of WNWK01000090.1, read as the reverse complement.
CTGTGATGTGAAGCCTTGTCACGGTGTAAAACACGGCGTTGTTGATGTTACTGGTGCGGCAACACTATTTGTGCTGGTAGACGCGTGTGGAGAAATCCACACAGGTGTTTGCCAGTGTTGAAGATGACGATGGTGGTGTTTTAACTAGTTCTCCTAAGTAATGAAGAAGGTTCTCAGGTACGGTGGAAGTAGGTGTTAAGTGTTCAATGTTGGCTGTTCTCAATGTTTTGTATGTATCCCTCTCTCACACTAGTTGCTCCCATCCACTGTTCTTCCCCCATCTCCATTATGCACCACTGCTATCTTATCAACCATTTTCATTCCCAACTGTCTCCCACCCGGTCTCATATTTCACTCCCACCACTATACTTCCAAATCCCACTTTCATCTCACCCCATCTCTCCTGCTCCCGACAGTGAGTCAGCTCATGAGCCTTAGCACCTCATGCTATCCTCTGCCATGCAAGTGGCAGTTTTCACGGCATTGTTCTTCTAGACAGTGGCTGCATTGTTGCAGACTCTTCTTCCAGCCAGTTGTTGCGTGAGACACTGCTTCATCCAGCCCAGCGTGGCGTCGTATGAATGCTTCTCCAGTCCCAGCTGCTGGAGCTGATAGTCCAGCCCACATGTTCTCAGCCCAGTTGTTACAGTGCTAGCAACCCTCTTCCAGTCAATTGATTGGTGTTGACTCACCAGTACTCACCTAGTTGTTGCAGGGTAGCAAGCTCCTTTAGTTCGTGTATGTTGCTAGTGTATGCATGTTGTTATTTTGTGTTTGTTGGGTATGAACACTTTCTTAATAATATGTCACATTCCTAGTTACAACACTCTTTGACTCGGCTTGTTCAGTGTATATAACTTTGTAATTCCATTTGTGTGAGGTCTGCACGCAACTTCCAGCACAGGTGTTGCAGTGTATGCAACCACTGCTTCTTCCAGCACAGTTGTTGCAGTGTTTGCAACCACTGCTTCTTCTAGCACAGTTGTTGCAGTGTATGCAACCACTGCTTCTTCCAGCACAGTTGTTGCAGTGTATGCAACCACTGCTTCTTCCAGCACAGTTATTGCAGTGTATGCAACCACTGCTTCTTCCAGGACAGTTGTTGCAGGGTATGCAACCATTGCTTCTTCTAGCACCGTTGCTGCAGTGTATGCAACCACTGCTTCTTCCAGCACAGTTGTTGCAGTGTATGCAACCACTGCTTCTTCCAGGACAGTTGTTGCAGTGTATGCAACCACTGCTTCTTCTAGCACAGTTGCTGCAGTGTATGCAACCACTGCTTCTTCCAGCACAGTTGTTGCAGTGTATGCAACCACTGCTTCTTCCAGGACAGTTGCTGCAGTGAATGCAACCACTGCTTCTTCTAGCACAGTTGCTGCAGTGTATGCAACCACTGCTTCTTCCAGCACAGTTGTTGCAGTGTATGCAACCACTGCTTCTTCCAGCACAGTTGTTGCAGTGTATGCAACCACTGCTTCTTCCAGCACAGTTGCTGCAGTGTATGCAACCACTGCTTCTTCCAGCACAGTTGTTGCAGTGTATGCAACCACTGCTTCTTCCAGCACAGTTGTTGCAGTGTTTGCAACCACTGCTTCTTCCAGCACAGTTGCTGCAGTGTATGCAACCACTGCTTCTTCCAGCACAGTTGTTGCAGTGTTTGCAACCACTGCTTCTTCCAGGACAGTTGTTGCAGTGTATGCAACCACTGCTTCTTCCATCACAGTTGTTGCAGTGTATGCAACCACTGCTTCTTCCAGACAGTTGTCAGTGTATGCAACCACTGCTTCTTCCAGCACAGTTTGCAGTGTTGCAACCACTGCTTCTTCCAGCACAGTTGTGCAGTGTTGCAACCACTGCTTCTTTACACAGTTGTGCAGTGTTGCAACCACTGCTTCTTCCAGCACAGTTGTTGCAGTGTTGCAACCACTGCTTCTTCCAGCACATATGTTTGCAACCACTGCTTCTCAGCACAGTTTGCAGTGTAGCAACCACTGCTTCTTCCAGCACAGTTGTTGCAGTGTATGCAACCACTGCTTCTTCAGCACAGTTGTGCAGGTATGCAACCACTGCTTCTTCCAGCACAGTTGTGCAGTGTATGCAACCACTGCTTCTTCAGCACAGTTGTGAGTGTATGAACCACTGCTTCTTCCAGCACAGTTGTTGCAGTGTATCAACCACTGCTTCTTCCAGCACAGTTGTCATTTGCAACCACTGCTTCTTCAGGACAGTTGTTGCAGTATCAACCACTGCTTTTCCAGCACGGGCGTGTATGAAACCTGCTTCTTCAGCACAGTTGCGCAGTATGCAACCACTGCTTCCAGCACAGTGTGCAGTGTATGCAACCACTGCTTCTTCCACCAGTTGTTGAGTGTGCACCACTGCTTCTTCACAGTTGTTACAGTATGCAACCACTGCTTCTTCCAACACAGTTGTTGAGTGTATGCAACCACTGTTCTTCCAGCACAGTTGTTGCAGTGTTTGCAACCACTGCTTCTTCAGCACAGTTGTGCAGTGATGCAACCACTGCTTCTTCCAACACAGTTGTTGCAGTGTTTGAACCACTGCTTCTTCCACACAGTTGTTGCAGTATGCAACCACTGCTTCTTCCAGCACAGTTGCTGCAGTGTATGCAACCACTGCTTCTTCCACCACAGTTGTTGCAGTGTATGCAACCACTGCTTCTTACAGCACAGTTGTTACAGTGTATGCGACCACTGCTTCTTCCAACACAGTTGTTGAAGTGTATGCAACCACTGCTTCTTCCAGCACAGTTGTTGCAGTGTATGCAACCACTGCTTCTTCCAGCACAGTTGCTGCAGTGTATGCAACCACTGCTTCTTCCACCACAGTTGTTGCAGTGTATGCAACCACTGCTTCTTCCAGCACAGTTGTTACAGTGTATGCAACCACTGCTTCTTCCAACACAGTTGTTGCAGTGTATGCAACCACTGCTTCTTCCAGCACAGTTGTTGCAGTGTTTGCAACCACTGCTTCTTCTAGCACAGTTGCTGCAGTGTATGCAACCACTGCTTCTTCCAACACAGTTGTTGCAGTGTATGCAACCACTGCTTCTTCCAGCACAGTTGTTACAGTGTATGCAACCACTGCTTCTTCCAACACAGTTGTTGCAGTGTATGCAACCACTGCTTCTTCCAGCACAGTTGTTGGAGTGTTTGCAACCACTGCTTCTTCTAGCACAGTTGCTGCAGTGTATGCAACCACTGCTTCTTCCAACACAGTTGTTGCAGTGTTTGCAACCACTGCTTCTTCCAGCACAGTTGTTGCAGTGTATGCAACCACTGCTTCTTCCAGCACAGTTGTTGCAGTGTATGCAACCACTGCTTCTTCCAGCACAGTTGTTGCAGTGTATGCAACCACTGCTTCTTCCAGCGCAGTTGCTGCAGTGTATGCAACCACTGCTTCTTCCAGCACAGTTGTTGCAGTGTATGCAACCACTGCTTCTTCCAGCACAGTTGCTGCAGTGTATGCAACCACTGCTTCTTCCACCACAGTTGTTGCAGTGTATGCAACCACTGCTTCTTCCAGCACAGTTGCTGCAGTGTATGCAACCACTATGTCTTCCAGCACAGTTGTTGCAGTGTTTGCAACCACTGCTTCTTCCAGCACAGTTGCTGCAGTGTATGCAACCACTGCTTCTTCCAGCACAGTTGTTGCAGTGTATGCAACCACTGCTTCTTCTAGCACAGTTGTTGCAGTGTATGCAACTACTGCTTCTTCCAGCACAGTTGCTGCAGTGTATGCAACCACTGCTTCTTCCAGCACAGTTGGTGCAGTGTATGCAACCACTGCTTCTTCCAGCACAGTTCCTGCAGTGTTTGCAACCACTGCTTCTTCCAGCACAGTTGTTGCAGTGTATGCAACCACTGCTTCTTCCAGCACAGTTGTTGCAGTGTTTGCAACCACTGCTTCTTCTAGCACAGTTGCTGCAGTGTATGCAACCACTGCTTCTTCCAGCACAGTTGCTGCAGTGTATGCAACCACTGCTTCTTCCAGCACAGTTGTTGCAGTGTATGCAACCACTGCTTCTTCCAGCACAGTTCCTGCAGTGTTTGCAACCACTGCTTCTTCCAGGACAGTTGTTGCAGGGTATGCAACCATTGCTTCTTCTAGCACCGTTGCTGCAGTGTATGCAACCACTGCTTCTTCCAGCACAGTTGCTGCAGTGTATGCAACCACTGCTTCTTCCAGCACAGTTGGTGCAGTGTATGCAACCACTGCTTCTTCCAGCACAGTTCCTGCAGTGTTTGCAACCACTGCTTCTTCCAGCACAGTTGTTGCAGTGTATGCAACCACTGCTTCTTCCAGCACAGTTGTTGCAGTGTTTGCAACCACTGCTTCTTCTAGCACAGTTGCTGCAGTGTATGCAACCACTGCTTCTTCCAGCACAGTTGCTGCAGTGTATGCAACCACTGCTTCTTCCAGCACAGTTGTTGCAGTGTATGCAACCACTGCTTCTTCCAGCACAGTTCCTGCAGTGTTTGCAACCACTGCTTCTATTTATACTCCCCAGGATGGGATTGGTGAGTCATTAAATACGACTTAACAACCCACGTTTTGTCGACAGAATTTTTAAGCCTTACAAACTGACTCTTCGTTCAATGCGAAATTGTTTATTTTGTAATGACTGTATTTTTAATAGGAAGAAAACATAGTTAGGGGAGACCAGCAGATTAATGGAAGCTTAACGTAGATGATGTAGAGCAGTGAACAATTAACATATTTGGGGCAGGTCCCACAGTTACTTCAGAACCAGCGTAGTACACACGTATTTCCTACTTTAGCTTGTCAGAGACTATATATATATATATATATATATATATATATATATATATATATATATATATATATATATATATATATATAGGGGTTGCTTCGGGATCCTTATTTAATTTATACTTAGGAATATTTATCAGTTTTATCTAAAAACCTGTCTACTGTTTTTCACTTACCATTGTTATATTTGGTGCTTATTAAGCGTGTTCTTATACTCTCTTATTAAAAGAGAGACAGGTAACACCACCAGCACCACCGCCACCACCACCAGCACCACCGCCACCACCACCAGCACCACCACCAGCACCACCACCACCACCAACACTGCACAATAGTGGTGTAAGCCATACTATTTATTCCTTGGTAAATTAGACACATATGCAACACTTGGGTATCTTTATTGAGGAAACGTTTCGCCACACAGTGGCTTCATCAGTCCATACAAAGGAGAATCGTGAAGAACAGGAGGAGTGTGAGGTTGTCAGGCCCTCAATCTTCAGACGATGTTGTCAGTCCATCAATCTTGAATAGAATAACAGCATATGAGCAGAGGAACCTTATATACTGTAGACAGGAGAGGTGCAGCAGTAGTAGGAGGTGTCACATTTGTTCAATGTGGAAGTAGGTCGTGCCCAAGGAATAGGCAAGCGAAGAAATCCCTGTATTAAGATACCAAGATGTTGCAGTGTCAGACAGGATGTGAATGAATGGTTCAGAGAACCGACGAGTTGGTAAATTAGACACATATGCAACACTTGTGTGCATATGTGTCTAATTTACCAACTCGTCGGTTCTCTGAACCATTCATTCACACTATTTATTCCTTGTTTTACATAAACAATGTCTTTACTGATGTGTATATTAGACTGTGATTAAAAAAAAATTATTTCTCCGGACTTCATGCTAAGTTACGAGGGTTAAGTAAAGAGTTTGCGATAATTCAGGAATGTCTATTAAAGTAAGCGATGCACAAGTTGGGCCGTAAATATGTAAATAAGAGAAGGAAGTTTCTTCGTTAAAGGAAGAGATTACCCAGACTTCCTGGCCTCGGGGCGAAGATCAAAACATCACTTTTTATCTGGTGTTCCCTATCGAGAAGCATTCTGAATACCATCATCAATACCACTGATATACAGGTGTCTAGTGGTACATATATGGTATAAAATATTGATAAGATGAAGAATTAGACATGTGCAACATCTGGGTATTATCTTTATTTTTTTAGACGTCTACAAATAAAGATAATACCTAAAAAAATAAAGATAATACCCAGATGTTGCACATGTGTCTAATTCAGGTGTGTCATTCTTCAGGTGTGTAGTAGCCCTGGTATTTAAGAACATAAGAACATAAGAAAGGAGGAACACTGCAACAGGCCTACTGGCCCATACTTGGCAGGTCCATGTCAAAACCAACCCACCAAAAACCAACGAAGCAAGAAGCCCCGACAACCCCCCCCCCCAAACATTGTGCAAGTCCCGTTCAAATCCTACCCCTCTCACTCACAACCCCTCTCACTCACAACCCCTCTCACTCACAACCCCTCTCACTCACAACTTCTCTCACTCACAAGAACACAGAATGTTAAGTAAAAGGACACAAATGCAACCAATGAGACACTTTATTGTGGCAACGTTTCGCTCTCCAGGAGCTTTTTCAAGCTGCTACAAACAATGCATGGACACACAGGGTATATATAGGTTCAATGAAACAATAAAATGTCTCACCAGTTGCACTTGTGTCCTTTTACTTAACATATTGTCGGTAATTCTACCAATATTAATACAAGAACACAGAAATAAGGAACAATGCAGCAAGCCAACTGGTCCACACTAGGTAGGTCCCCCTATAACCCAAAACCAATCTCACAAACAAAAACTCCTACCCAACCCATCTACTTCATCTATGGAATATGCTTTGATAATTAGGGCACTATAAAATAGGGTACTTTTGCTTGTACTCTACGAATACATCATTGGAAAAGGACACTTGTGTATTGTTACTTGAAGAGTGTTTTCGGGGGTCAGCGTCCGCGCGGTTGGGCCCCAAACCAGAACTTCCGGTGGGTTAGGGCCTGATCAACCAGGTTGTTACTGCTAGTTGTTACTGGTGTTACGAACCACAGCACTGCTGATCAGGAACCGACTTAAACGAATCCAGCTCCACCTTGAACCGGACACGTTCAGAACTTTCATTTCCTTTAATAAACCTTCTGAAGTACACACAAGTGTCCCTTTTTTCACAGTCTGTCGGCGTCACCACAACAGTTATAACCCAAGTCGCCAGAGTTTGATATAAATCAAGTTTTGATAGAAAGTCGCAGGTGCCATGACAACACTCCCTCCCACACAGTAACAATGTCACACAGCTGCCATGACAACACTCCCTCCCACACAGTAACAATGTCACACAGCTGCCATGACAACACTCCCTCCCACACAGTAACAATGTCACACAGCTGCCATGACAACACTCCCTCCCACACAGTAACAATGTCACGCAGCTGCCATGACAACACTCCCTCCCACACAGTAACAATGTCACGCAGGTGCCATGACAACACTCCCTCCCACACAGTAACAATGTCACGCAGCTGCCATGACAACACTCCCTCCCACACAGTAACAATGTTACGCAGCTGCCATGACAACACTCCCTCCCACACAGTAACAATGTTACGCAGCTGCCATGACAACATTTCCTCCCACACAGTAACAATGTTACGCAGCTGCCATGACAACATTTCCTCCCACACAGTAACAATGTCACACAGCTGCCATGACAACACTCCCTCCCACACAGTAACAATGTCACACAGCTGCCATGACAACACTCCCTCCCACACAGTAACAATGTCACACAGCTGCCATGACAACACTCCCTCCCACACAGTAACAATGTCACGCAGCTGCCATGACAACACTCCCTCCCACACAGTAACAATGTAACGCAGCTGCCATGACAACACTCCCTCCCACACAGTAACAATGTAACGCAGCTGCCATGACAACACTCCCTCCCACACAGTAACAATGTAACGCAGCTGCCATGACAACACTCCCTCCCACACAGTAACAATGTAACGCAGCTGCCATGACAACACTCCCTCCCACACAGTAACAATGTAACGCAGCTGCCATGACAACACTCCCTCCCACACAGTAACAATGTAACGCAGCTGCCATGACAACACTCCTCCCACACAGTAACAATGTAACGCAGCTGCCATGACAACACTCCCTCCCACACAGTAACAATGTCACACAGCTGCCATGACAACACTCCCTCCCACACAGTAACAATGTCACGCAGCTGCCATGACAACACTCCCTCCCACACAGTAACAATGTCACGCAGCTGCCATGACAACACTCCCTCCCACACAGTAACAATGTCACGCAGCTGCCATGACAACACTCCCTCCCACACAGTAACAATGTCACGCAGCTGCCATGACAACACTCCCTCCCACACAGTAACAATGTCACGCAGCTGCCATGACAACACAGCTTCCTGCCTTTTCAGGTATTATCCTCAATGCTCGCTAAAGCCACTTTATGTATCCATACTGGCTCTCGTTGATACATGTATCCATACTGGCTCTCGTTGATACATGTATCCATACTGGCTCTCGTTGATACATGTATCCATACTGGCTCTCGTTGATACATGTATCCATACTGGCTCTCGTTGATACATGTATCCATACTGGCTCTCGTTGATACATGTATCCATACTGGCTCTCGTTGATACATGTATCCATACTGGCTCTCGTTGATACATGTATCCATACTGGCTCTCGTTGATACATGTATACATACTGGCTCTCGTTGATACATGTATTCATACTAGCTCTCGTTGATACATGTATCCATACTAGCTTTCATTGATACATGTATACATACTAGCTTTCATTGATACATGTATAAATACTAGCTTTCACTGATACATGTATACATAGTAGCTTTCACTGATACATGTATCCATACTAGCTCTCGTTGATACATGTATACATACTGGCTTTCATTGATACATGTATACATACTAGCTTTCACTGATACATGTATACATACTAGCTTTCACTGATACATGTATACATACTAGCTTTCACTGATACATGTATACATACTAGCTTTCACTGATACATGTATACATACTAGCTTTCACTGATACATGTATACATACTAGCTTTCACTGATACATGTATCCATACTAGCTCTCGTTGATACATGTATGCATACTAGTTTTCATTGATACATGTATACATACTGTCTCTCATTGATACATGTATACATACTAGCTTTCACTGATACATGTACACATACTAGCTCTCATACTCTGATACATGTATACATACTTGGTCATACTGATACATGTATATATACTTGATCATACTGATACATCTATACATACTAGATATATTCTGATTCATGTATACATACTAGATCATACACTGATACATGTATACATACTAGATCATACACTGATACATGTATACATACTAGATCGTACACTGATGCATGTATACATACTAGATCATACACTGATGCATGTATACATACTACCTCTCATACTCTGATATATTTCATAGTGGGGGTTGAGCTGCTGCAGGGGGGGGGGAGCGAAGATATTTACATAATCATACGAGGTATGATCAGCTGACTGACGCACAAAACATAAATAAGAAACATGTAACACTTGGGTATATTTATTGATTTCAAGTGAAGGAGAGTGTTGCGTAGGAGGAACCTGTCGGAGATAACGATGGCCAAGTGTTGCAACCTGTATGTTATGCAAGAGTCTAAAAGTGTGAGAACACATAAGCAAAATTCATTAAGAATGAATAACATCTTTGAATGGGCCAGTAGGCCTGTTGCAGTGTTCCTCCAGTTTTATGTTCTAAACAGAAATGTTAAAACTCATCAACGAAGAAATCTTAAAGATAAACAATGGAAGATCGACGAGGATGGTTTAACAGGTTTAACAGCAAGGTACGTAAGCCTTCAAAAACATGCAGTATACTGACCACTCAAGCCACAAATTCAGGATATTTCACGCGGTTTCCACTCTCGTTTTAAGAACATAAGAAAGAAGGAACACTGCAGCAGGCCTACTGGCCCATGCGAGGCAGGTCAAATTCTCCCACCGTCTTAAGCCAATGCCTTGACCTAGTCAGGTCAGTCAGGATGTCACAAATTCGGAGATGTAAACAATAACACTCCAACTCTCGTGGACACGAACCCTCGGAGAACAAGTCAGAAAATAAATTTGACTGCAACAAAGCCATTATTAAGAAATTTAATGGTAAGGGAGTAACCACAGATCTTAAGTTTTATGCAAAATAGACAACATTAGCAAGAAGTTTGTTCAGGGAAGATGATTTGTTCCTGAACACAGTGTCAAGGGAACACTGGAATACATTTTATAAGAACAAATTTGGGAAGAACATGTTTTGGAAAGAACTGGAAGATTTAACACTTAGAGAAGGACTGGAATGTTATTATTATTGGTTATTATAATCATTATCATCATTATGAAGAAGTTCCAAACCCGTCAGAGTCATACAGCACCTTGGAAATATGAGAAAGTAGGAGGTAGTTTTAATTACTTTTAAGATCTCTTGACTGTAATCACACGACCCATTTAAAAGAGAGAGAGAGAGAGAGAGAGAGAGAGAGAGAGAGAGAGAGAGAGAGAGAGAGAGAGAGAGAGAGAGAGAGAGAGAGATAGACAGAGAGAGATAGACAGAGAGAGAGAGAGAGAGAGATAGACAGAGAGAGATAGACAGAGAGAGAGAGAGAGAGAGAGAGAGAGAGAGAGAAGTACACAAGTGTGATTAGTATGAATATGAAGTGCATGAATATTAGGAGTATGAATGAGAGACAGCCACATTCAGTCTGGTTCTCAATTTGAGCCAAAATTAAAACTGAAAAATCCAGCCAGCAGATCAGTCCAACTGTTTTTTTTTTTCATACAAATGCACATAGTATATTCCCCCCCCCCAAAAAAAAAAAAAATGTTACTAATTAACGTCAGGCATTCTCAACATTCCCGGATATTAGCGCTCTCGAGCGAATCATTTGTAAATTTCATCAAACATATACAAAAAGAATCGGTACTGACTGGATACCATATTTTCTGGTAGTGGCATCACTTACTACGTTACTGTGATTCTGAACGTCACTCGGAATGAAATCTAAAAAACAAAGATGAAGAAGCGTACGACACTGTACGTCGAAAATGGATGTGCGCGTCGAAAATCGATGCAACGAGATCATGTAGCAAGAAGGTAAATGATCACTAAATCTGGTTGTGAATGTCATGGAGTCACCGACAGACTGTGGAGAAGACCACCACTTGTGTACAGTTCAAGAAATCCTGTTAAGGGAAACCGTTTAGCCACGAGTGACTTCATGGGTCCCGACCGATGAAGTGTACACACGTGGTGGCCTTTTCCAGACATCAGTAAAACATCGCCCGAGGCAGCTTACAATTCTTCTCAACACAGCAAGAACAAAGACATCCTCTTATAGGACGATATAAAATAAATAAATACTACTACTTTTGCCTCCCTTCATCCTGTCCCTTTCTATCTCTTGTGCCACTTAATCTACTCTCTCTACTTTCCACCACCACTATTACTTCTACTACTACTTCCACTACCACCATTATCACTACAACTTCTTCCTATCTTTGTCCTGTCCTTGCCCCATCCCTCGCCTATATATACTGGCTCCTTCACTCTTTTGTGTTAGTGTGACTTTGTAAATGGTCCAAGTCGGACCGTCATACGCTTCTCTGTCCTATATGGCAGTTACAGTGGACCCTCGGTTTTCGTTGAAAATTCTTTTCAGAATGCTGTTCAAGTGCCGTTACCGAACGAATTTGTTCCTATAAGTACAAATGTAAGTTAGATTAGTCATTTCAGACCCTCAAAAATACACTTACAAAAGCTCTTACAAAAATACACTTACATAATTGTTCGAGTTTGGAGGTGAACGAAAACCGAGGGTCCACGTATTTGTGTATAGCTAAATGATAACGAGTCAGTAATAATGAGTAATTTCAATAATCCTCAGGCTAGTCTGATTAATCTAGCAGGCGATCAAGAATGATAGAAACTTAACACAATATCCCGACTCCAACTTTCGGTAAAAAATCTGTGATTGAATTTTGTTTTCACGAGGATATTAATGTTGACACTAATTAAGCCATAGAAGGAAAAAGTGGAGAACCGTGAACTATATAATAATCCAAGTGGAAATAATCACAAACTTGGAAGGATTTCAAGAGGCAGAGCAACAGATTATTGTAATCATGGGGAACGCTAAACCCGTAGAGGTCACACGGGGGCCTGTGGAATGGGAGGCAATCAGGTTCGATCCAATTAAGGGGAGAATAGTTATAATTTCTAGGATGAAGAACACTTTACCAGCGTCAAGGCAGCCCCTCCCTTGTCCATCCTTGAAGGAGAAAGGAAAATTACATGAGATCAAAACTGACCTTGAAGATGTCTTCAGGTATGTCAAGGACAAGACCAGAAGACCCTAAAGATGTCTTCAGGTATGTCAGAAAGAGGAAGCTGGCCGCCTTGTGGTCCTTGGTTTCTATGATGAATTTTTCACCCAGCTATATATATATATATATATATATATATATATATATATATATATATATATATATATATATATATATATTAAACTTTAATAAATGTCCGTTCTAAAATTACGCATCTTAAAGAGTGAAATAAATATCACAGAATAAAGTTGCGTATACAAACAATGTACTTCTACCTTCTGAAAATTTTCAGTCTGTGCACTGGGCCAGGAATAGTGCATATCCATCTTACGACAGTAAGAGATTTAGATTTTAGATATTGCCTCTGAAGCTCCTAGTTGATTGTACATCCTATATCCATCCTGTGGACGACAGGACAAGAGGGTATGGATACAGAAAAGGCCGCAAAAGAGTGAATGAATTCACAATAGAATATGAATACACAAAAGGCTGCAAAAGGGTTAACAGGAGTATATGTGGATATATGTTTGCAGTATATATTTCATCTGTCACAAAGAGCCAGCAAGTTGCTAAACATTTTCCTTACCTAATTAAAGTTTTTCAGCATTTATATTACTTATAAATGAATTAATATCAAGACTTCTGAAAAGTTCAATTAAAAATAGAAAACTATTTTATTCGAATTGCTATCGCACACTATCGTAATTATTCTGTAATTACATATTACTGTGTCGCTAAGACTAAGAATTTAAACGAGAAACTTGGGCAGTGAAAACTCAGTATGTATTAAGCGAGGTGTTGCTATGACACCAGCTGACTGCAACACCATATGAGATATTTACCTGGCTAATATGAGAGAAGATGTATGGACAAGTCTCCTGCCAGCTGCTGCTTCTTCTGTCAACATGGTGGTATTTTGTGGGGGGGGGGAGGAGGAGGAGGCGTGTTAGTTCCCTCTTGCATTCTCTTCCACCAACGTGTGTTATGTTGCTCATTAACTACTTTCTCTCTCACTAAACACAACATTATTGGTCGCTCATTCATAGATCACACAAATTTAAAATTGTGGAGATAATTCAGAAATGTCATGAATCGCTCACCATACAGTAGACATCTGCGATCTGGTAATATTGCTGAGTGGGCCTCTATCCTCGCTACACATCTCACACACACAGCCTTCCATACTATTTTATTACATTAGTACTATATGTTTAAGGGTTACTACACTCTCAAATGCATTCATCTTTAGTATATATTTGTTTGGTAGAAATGTGGTGAGTTGTAATATGTTAAGTACAATTCGATAGGAACATGTGGCTCTTATTTTTATTACCGATGTTGACAGCTCGATATGATGCAAGCCGTCAGTGGCTCTATAAACCTTAACACAAACAAGACACCATATTACAACCTCAGGTTCTCAAGGTCTGTTATCCTGAGTGTAAAAGGAAGCTTGGAGCAAAGTAAACACAGTAGAAAAAACTTTGAATTGTATTTTCCTTCACCAAGTATATATAGCTTTATACAAGTATGTACACTATATACAATAGAGTGGTATTAGTGCACGCCACGGTAGTCAAGGCAAAACAGCAGCCAAGAGACAATAGACAACCGTGCAGCAACCAGCATAGAGTGGGAATGACAATGGTAAACATGTGAGTGGAATCCACGTCACCTTTACCATTGCCAGATCCACATTATGATTGGCTGAACCAAGGTGCTGATCTGATGATGGGGCCCCGATCACCAAACCCTTAGCAATATCCTGTTGGGTTCAACAGGATAGCAACATGGTTCGCTGGTTGGTGATGCAGCCTATATGGGTGTGTTAACATGCACCGAATAAGTTGACGTACTCTTTGCATGCAACACACCAGCTGCTCCTGCCTCCCATATTTTTGTACAATATTAATATTTCTTGTGTGTTTTGGCATATTAAATGCCCTTATCTCTGGTACTTCTCATACCAAAGTCATAAGGTTATACTTCATACCAAAGTCCTAAGGTTATAATTCATACCAAAGTCCTATGGTTGTACTTGATACCAAAGTCCAAAGGTTATACCTCATACCAAAGTCCTAAGGTTATACCTCATACCAAAGTCCTAAGGTTATACTTCGACTTTATTTATCTTTGGTTAGACCTCATTTAGATTATGCTGCTCACTTCTAAATCTCCATATTAGAAGAAATTATACAGATAAGGATGACAATAATGATTCCATGTATCAGAATCCACTCCTACGACAACAGGCACTGAAGTTGCACTCTCTGAAAGGCGTAGAATTGAGGGAGATATGATTGATGTATACAAGTGGAAAACAGGAATAAATAAAAGGGATATACATAATGTGTTGAAAATATCTAACCAAGACAGGACTCGCAGCAATCAAGTTGGAGAAATTTAGGTTTAGAAAGGATGTTGGGAAGTATTGGTTTGACAATAAAATTTTAGATGAGTAGAACAAACTCCCAACTAGTGTCACTGAGGCAAGAACTTCAAGTAGCTTTAAATATAGGTTAGACGGGTACATGTGTGGGTGGGTGTGAATTAGACCTGCCTAACATGGGCCTGTAGGCTTGCTGCAGTGTTTCTTCGTGCATATGTATAGGTGTGGTGAGCTCCTGTGTGTTTTCTACAATTCATGATAATGTAACTTTCATTTTTATGATGCAAGTTGATAAAGCTTGCTATATCGAAAACGGCCAGTAGGCCCACATTAACCCTTCCAGTACTCTTTCAATGCTTCAAGTACTGAGCAATCAAATAAATACACACACACACACACACACGTATATATATATATATATATATATATATATATATATATATATATATATATATATATATATATATATATATATAATGTAAATGGGGCAAAACAAATTCTTGAAATATGTAGTATACCTTGATGTCCAAAAGGCCTCTGACAAGTTTTTGTATGAGTGTTGGCAAAATAAAAGTCGATGGCTGGATCAAAGGCTCAGTTACCAGTAAGTAGCAACGAGTAGTGCTGAATAATGTCTGAGTGGCTAAATGGCCGAATGTCTTGTCTGAGTGGTTAGATGGCCGAATGTCTTAAGTGGCTGAAGTAAAGACTGGTGTTCCTCACGGCTTGTCTCTTGCTCTGTCCTCTTTACAGTTTATACAAATGACCTCGAAACGGGATTTAGATTTTTAGAATTTGGCGCAGATACAATACAGCAAATTTCGCGATTGACAAGAATTTGGAAGGGATGGAGAAATTGAGGGAGTGATGGATGGGAGGGAGGGAAGGAGAGGAGGGAGGGAAGGAGAGGAGGGAAAGTTAAGACTTCCATTAAAATCTCTGCTTTCTTTATGTCTTCTGATATCTTCTTTATGTTTATTCATTATTGTTTTTGTATTGGCAGTGAATGTGCGCTTTATTTCCGTGCTTGTCTTGTGTCCTGTATTTGTCTGTGCATGTATTTGTGTGTTTATGTAATATTTTGTTTGACGGTGCTTATGTCTGCTTCTTCCTGTCTGCGTTGCTTGGGCTCTCGGGTATTCTGGCTCTTGACTTGTCTTTCTATCTTTCCGTCTTTCTTTAATTAATCAATCTCTCTCTCATTTTTTTACACAGGGTTTTACAAGAAAAGGTTTAGAGTTTCTAACTTTATTTACAACCTAAGAGCTATTACCTACATCAGCTCATCTCTCTCTCTCTCTCTCTCTCTCTCTCTCTCTCTCTCTCTCTCTCTCTCTCTCTCACTCAAGCAGTAACATGGCTGAATCAAAACAAACTATCTGCATCAGTTGTCTGCAGTTGCATCATCGTGGACCATCAATGAGAGCTGCTTCACATCACTGGCGCCACTCTTGGCCAGTTTGCTCTACGTGCCTAGCACCAAATTGCATGTGTGTTGCCTTCCTTATTTTCATCAAAACTTTACTCCTCAAAAAATATATATTGTACACTGTATTAATTCCTCTTTTTGATTTTTTAATATCTGTGTCTGGTTTCTCCAGTGAGCATTTTATTAGTTATTAACAGAGTTAGGTGTCTTGTGTGGTGACGCAGATCAAGAAGAGAGAGGACGGGTGCGTCTGTTTATATCGTAAAATATATATAAAAAATATGGGTTCGATTTTAAACATTTGAATTGAAAATAATAGTTGGAACATCATCCTCCGGGGGATGAATCTTGATCAAGTTAGGTTTAGATTCTTCTTAAAAGTGAGGCGAGTGAGCATATATTATCCATGTCTCTCTCTCTCTCACTTATTTGCTGCAGTCTCACTCTGCCTGGCCAGCCTCATCTCCATAGGAACACAAGTCAATAACATCATCAGATTTCAAGCAACGATGTGTCCGAATTGAATGATGAATATTGAATTACATAAACATCCAAATTAAAAAAAAATAAACATCCAAATTTATTTAATAATTCTAAGATCGCTTATACAAAGTATCTTTAACCCATATTATGTATTTTCCGATATTTTTTTGTGTGTATCCTCACTCAGAACTTGTTCCATTACTTGTGTCACTTTCAGAATTGACTCAAATAAATAAGATACCAAACAACTCTTGGGTTCTCTCTTGGTTCTTAGTTCGGAGTGAGTCTAAATAGCTTTGTGCCAGGTCAGACCTCACTTAGGTTAATCTAGTTTTCTCCCAAGGACAGATTTAATGTGGATGATAATGGTAAGGTGGCTGATGGGGTAACTTCCGTGGCTATTGTGACGGTAGTGAGGTGGTAGTGGAGGTAGCAGCCGTGGCTATTGTGACGGTAGTGAGGTGGTAGTGGAGGTAGCAGCCGTGGCTATTGTGACGGTAGTGAGGTGGTAGTGGAGGTAGCAGCCGTGGCTATTGTGACGGTAGTGAGGTGGTAGTGGAGGTAGCAGCCGTGGCTATTGTGACGGTAGTGAGGTGGTAGTGGAGGTAGCAGCCGTGGCTATTGTGACGGTAGTGATAAAATCTGAAGTTGAGGCAGGAGGATTTAAACTTATATACTGGAAGCACTCGTGATGACACCATCATCTACACCTCTCTCCTGGCTCTAGGTTACAAGTGTGGGCCCCACTTGTCTCCTGGCTCTAGGTTACAAGTGTGGGCCCCACTTGTCTCCTGGCTCTAGGTTACAAGTGTGGGTCCCACTTGTCTCCTGGCTCTAGGTTACAAGTGTGGGCCCCACTTGTCTCCTGGCTCTAGGTTACAAGTGTGGGCCCCACTTGTCTCCTGGCTCTAGGTTACAAGTGTGGGCCCCACTTGTCTCCTGGCTCTAGGTTACAAGTGTGGGCCCCACTTGTCTCCTGGCTCTAGGTTACAAGTGTGGGTCCCACTTGTCTCCTGGCTCTAGGTTACAAGTGTGGGCCCCACTTGTCTCCTGGCTCTAGGTTACAAGTGTGGGCCCCACTTGTCTCCTGGCTCTAGTTTACAAGTGTGGGCCCCACTTGTCTCCTGGCTCTAGATTACAAGTGTGGGCCCCACTTGTCTCCTGGCTCTAGTTTACAAGTGTGGGCCCCACTTGTCTCCTGGCTCTAGTTTACAAGTGTGGGCCCCACTTGTCTCTGGTTCAGCTTGATCAAGGCTAATTACCTGTCAAGGATGTTTACCTCATCTTCTACTGTCATGTGCCACCTGTATCCAATTATAAACGTTTCCTTCTTAGATGTCTAATATACAGGACTAAAGAAGCCACTGTACTCAAGTGTCTTCATAAGAACATAAGAATGAAATACCGCAGTAGGCCTGCTGTAGGCCCTTCCACATCTTGTCAATATCATCTTTACAACGATAAATATATTTTTGTCCGTGAGCCTCTTAGTGATTCAACTTACTGGCTTTGAGAAATATTGATTATTGACTCTGGGTCTGACTAACTGGGTGGAGAACCGTCTCTCTCAGTGTATGAGCACCAAGATGCTTCTCTCTAAGCGAGGTGTGTGTGTCTCGCGGGTGCACCAACAGTTTCCTACCACTAGCGAGTCATCATATGACTAACATCCGCGTCAGATTTTTCCCTGACTAACAAAACACCTCTCCTTTGTGCGACGGATTTACCACCAACAGGATCTGAGGTGTCAGACCTAGGGTGCCAGCACTGAGGTGTCAGACCTAGGGTGCCAGCACTGAGGTGTCAGACCTAGGGTGCCAGCACTGAGGTGTCAGACCTAGGGTGCCAGCACTGAGGTGTCAGACCTAGGGTGCCAGCACGGAGGTGTCAGACCTAGGGTGCCAGCACTGAGGTGTCAGACCTAGGGTGCCAGCACTGTGCCAGGAGTGGGGTGCCAGATGTAGGATCTCAGCTCTGGCGTGAACAATTCATGATATACCATACAGTAGTATGCATATTAATTGGGACAGTGATGACATAAGACATTTATTTGAAAAATTAATGTTTATTTGAAAAATACACGGCAATGATATGACAGATAATTGATTTAATAAGAAATATGACTACCCATTGCTTTATAAGCATTGCTACCCACTGTGGCATAGAATCGACCAATGTTGAACACATTGTAGCAAGTTTCTCGTCGTGGTACCAGGTCCTAATAACTGCAGCAATTAGCTTATCCACAGTGGAACAGTCCTGTTTCAGGATCCTGCATTTGGATATTGCTCATGGATTCTCAATTCGGTTTAAGTCAGGATAGTTTCCAGGCCAATTTAGAACGCTTAGTCCACAATTGGAAGGAAATGAGTTGCCAGGATTGCCTTGCAATTGTCACTGTTCATCGTTTCCTCAACAATAACAAGCAGTTCACCAGTAAAACTACCCCAAAACATCTTTTTTTAGGTGCGTGTTTTGGCGCTTGTTGAATGTGTCCATTCCGAAGAGGGTCGCCTTTGCTCCGTCTCACTACTGATCTGTACCCATGTACTTCAAAATGCGCCTCATCTGCAGCCGTTTTATCTTCACAACAGCAGTCAATAATTGCTTCTATATCGGCTTTCTGGCAGTTGTGCCAACTTCAAGGCACCTTCGTCGAACAGTTGAAGAATCAACATTTACGTCAGCTAAAGCCAAATCTCTCTGTAGAGCTTTTCTGGTTTTCTTGTGATCCTTCAGACTATTTCTTATGATAATCTTGTCATCGTGAGGTGTTGTCTTGCGTTCTCTTCTACATCTTCCTCGACGCAGCACTCCACAGTCACCAGTGTCGTCACCTCTCTTCAGAATCCAACCAGCAGTTGTCTTTGCCAGGTTCAGATTTTCGGTGATCTGTCCGAGACTCAAATCAGGATGTTTTCTATGAGCTACAATACTTGTACGCTTCCTAGGTGTAACTTACATCATGAATTTCAGCAGTAAACATGAACCGAAGGGGAGAATTTGGCGAGACCACATTCACTCACAGAGCACACTTCAAAAAATAACCTTACAGAACAACAGCTGCTGTAGCATTAACAAAAGTCGCAGGGGAACACCACAGCTGGATGGATGGATATATATATATATATATATATATATATATATATATATATATATATATATATAGTGTGTGTGTGTGTGTGTGTCATTAAAATTCTACTAAGGTTATTTTACAGCGGAACAACTGGTCTTATAACAGAAGGCTAACATTTACAAGTGCCTCAGAGTTAGAGTTAGTACACTAAACAAGCAGACAAGTACACGGTGTTGAATTAAATTCGACATGTTACTATTATCATGGTTAAATTCTATGAGCCAGATTATTATGAGAGAGCCTTCCAGATCAACACAGTCTATGATTGTCATGGTTAAAACTGTCTCTTGTAGACAAATGACGGGAGGTCTGTACAACCCTATCAGAACTGTGCTCTGTAACCGACTATGGTGACTTACAAGGAATTCTTTCTGTCTATAACAGAAGATGAGTCCAACGAAGACAATCTCAGGTGTTCATCTTCTCGGGATTCAAGGAAGTTTCTTGGTTGACAACGTGCGAGGTAGGTGAGGAGGCACTCGATTTGCTTCAGGTCGAGCGGAAGACTTGCAAGTTTAGGTAGACGGGAAATTGGAAAGGTAGACAGATTGGTAAGCCTTGGAAACAGGATGTCAATAAACAGTGTAGGATTCATGAGCTCCCAGAATCTGCTCAGTCTCCTGGATCCTCCTCTTAACTTCTCAATAAGAAATGTTCCTCTTTTCTCAGAGAACAAACGTTCTTCTTAATCTTCAGCCTGAGACAGTCCCAGTCTTAAATGGTATCAATGACAACTTTCCACGAGAAACATTCAGTCTTAGGTCTTATGGGTCTCGCTCATACATTTACCACAAGGAAGACCAGCAGTGCAGTTCCCTTGGCAGTGGACATATTTCTAGCAAGTGAAGCATCACAAAGGGTTTCGAATAGATGTTTTAACTTCATCAAAGGTCGTTTTATCGAAAATAATTACTAGCAAAAAGGTCAAGCTGCCGATTACTATCTTCGTCATGAACTGAGCGTCAGTTCTTTAACGCTGCCTCACTCTCTCATACTTAGGAATGTCCTGAAGCAGACAGCTCTTCTGCAGAAATCCAAATTTTGGGAATAGAAGATTCAACATTTTAATAATAGAAGTGTCACTGGTTGGGCAAGTCCTTGTCATGGGTGGGAGTTCGTAGAGCAACGAATAAATCATCGCTTGCAAGCTTCTTCGCGTGTTCCACAAAGCCAGTCTGACAATCAATAACTTTTTTAATCTAAAAGAGACTGAGGGTAGGAAGAAATATGGAGTCAGTCGCTTGGACCATGATGAATAGGACACACACTGGACGAATATCACGCAAGGGTCTTGATTGGACTCACTACACTGCCACCTACGGTTAAAGGATGGGGGGGGGAAGGGGGTGCTAAACGGTCATTATCTTAGCCAACAATCCCTTTTTCTTCAAGGGTTGCACCCTGGAGACAGAGGTAAGAACCCAGAAGGATAGGCGTCCAGGGTATGGAAGTTTGACAGTATATTAGAATGTACAGAAGTAAGAAGGAACACTGCAGCAGGCCTACTGGCCCATGTGAGGCAGGTCCAATTCTCCTACCGGCTTTAGCCAATGACCCAACCTAGTCAGGTCACGTCACATTCACTTAAGGGAGGAGCACGGCATCAGACCTATTAGCACAAGCTAGTCAGGTCCAACTCACACCCACCCACACCCACTCATGCATTTATCTAGCCTATTTTTAAAACTACACAACTTCTTAGCTTCTATGACGGTACTCGGGAGTTTGTTCCACTCATCCACAACTCTATTACCAAACCAGTGCTTTGTAATTTTAAATTAACTCGAGAGATTAAATCGTCTGAGGATGGATCGTGGTATCCTTGGCTTCCCTGTGACTTCTATAGTCTTTCCCGGCAAATCTTTAGACTTTATAAGAATAAATAATATAGATAATTGTCTCCTTGCTCTGCCCACTCTCTGCTAACATAACGATAACTAAAGGAATAGCGGAGAGACGACAAAGAAATCAATATTTACCAGATTCACAACACGTTCTGTCTGATGGTCATGCCATGTACTCCATCATCTCAGTCGTAAACCTAATCTAAAGAGTTTACAAAACCAGCCGGTGATGAAATGTATTTAAGAGTCATAACTCAGAGGTCATGGATCAGCGGGTGAACCATTACAAAATTCTCTTCTGTAAAGGACTTGCCAAGTATGTGCCAACAGGCCTATTGCAGTGTTCCTCCTTTCTTATGTTCTTATTTATTATTTTCTCAAGCGCTGCAGAGACTGCACGATGCTTATCTACTCTCACTCGACAGACGGAGGATCAAGCCTCTACCACGTCTTGCGCTGAATGACCCACATGGGTTTAGCATTTAACATTTAATTTATTTGGGGAAGTGGAACAGAATTCTTCCTCCGTAAGCCATGCATGTCGTAAGAGGCGACTAACATGCCGGGAGCAAGGGGCTAGTAACCCCTTCTCCTGTATATATTACTAAAGTTGTAGACGAATAGTTCAGAAAACCGACAAGTTGATAAATTAGACACATATGAAACACTTGGGTATCTTTATTGTGGAAACGTTTCGCCACACAGTGGCTTCATCAGTTTTTCTTTTTGGGTCACCCTGTCTCGGTGGGATACGACCGGTTTGTTGAAAGAATTTATATATATATATATATATATATATATATATATATATATATATATATATATATATATATATATATATCTACGTGTTCCACCTACCAGAGTGCATCAGTAGAGTGCCTCGCCAGAGTGCATCAGTAGAGTGCCTCGCCAGAGTGCATCACCTTGGTGGGGATACTGCAGTTCAGAAGATAATTTTGAATTTTAATGCTTGTGCACTTCTAGAGAGCTTCAGAAAGAATGATGGTGAAAGTTCCCCTTTTTTTCTGGTCACCTTACCTGTCGGAAACTGCCGGTGTGGTTCAACAATGTAACAGTCATTTCTATGATTCTTGGTTCAGGGTTTTATATACACAATATGCGGAGTGGTTCTAGGCTGCGGAATATAATTCTGTACCAGTTACCTAAGTCAGTGGTTCTCTTCGGTGCCCAGTTTGTTTTCTGAGCCACTTAATTAAGGTTCCCCCAGACACCACTTCAGGCTCCCCCAGACACCACTTAAGGTTCCTCCAGACACCACTTAAGGTTCCCCAGACACCACTTAAGGTTCCCCCAGACACCACTTAAGGTTCCCCCAGACACCACTTAAGGTTCCCCCAGACACCACTTAAGGTTCCCCAGACGACACCACTTAAGGCTCCCCAGACACCACTTCAGGCTCCCCCAGACACCACTTAAGGTTCCTCCAGACACCACTTAAGGTTCCCCAGACACCACTTCAGGTTCCCCCAGACACCACTTAAGGTTCCCCCAGACACCACTTCAGGCTCCCCCAGACACCACTTCAGGCTCCCCCAGACACCACTTCAGGCTCCCCCAGACACCACTTCAGGCTCCCCCAGACACCACTTAAGGTTCCTCCAGACACCACTTAAGGTTCCCCAGACACCACTTCAGGCTCCCCCAGACACCACTTAAGGTTCCCCCAGACACCACTTAAGGTTTCCCCAGACACCACTTCAGGCTCCCCCAGACACCACTTCAGGTTCCCCCAGACACCACTTAAGGTTCCTCCAGACACCACTTAAGGTTCCCCCAGACACCACTTAAGGTTCCCCCAGACACCACTTAAGGTTCCCCCAGACACCACTTAAGGTTCCCCCAGACACCACTTAATCATACTGTTATCTGCCTCTTGACTGACGATCTCGCTTCATCCATTTTCTGTTCGACTTTCAGCCAATTACAGTCTTCATCTCACCTGACGTCATCACACTCACTAGCCCTTGACCAATCATCATTCGTTCTCTATTAAATGTATTGGTAAAGTTACTTATATTTTCATTTTTTTCAGTTTGTAAAATTACTTATATCCTTTATTACTACTGCTATTACTACTAGTACTATTAATGCTATTACTAATTATTACTGCTACTACTACTGTTAACACTATGTCATTATTGTTATTCTTATTCCCCTCAGGGGAGGTTCCTTGATGTCGGTGGAGGACTCTTGATCCAAGGAATTGGACCTGCCCTCCCCTTGCCTGGATCAAACCAGAATGCCTCCCATTCCCCTCAGGTGCTATATGATCCTTACAGGTTTATCGCTCTCACACGAATAAAATGTTATAAATATTATTATTATTATTTACCTAAACTAATATACATAAACAAGGCGTTTGCTTCCTAATAAATGACTCCCACAAGACAGAGGTTAAGAGTCAGTGCTTTACTGCCTCCCTAAACTAGGCTTTATGTCTCCCTGAGTGTGTTTTAAAGCCTATCGGTCTTACTCAGGTTATTAAGGCTGAGATTTACTCGGTCATTAATCAAGTTTACTTTATTATCTTAATGAGGACAGGAATGAGCTGCGAGATTTACTAAGCGCTGCGATTCATCCTACACAACGAATCGTCTCAAAGTAATAATTCATGTGGAAAGAAGAGGACCACACACACCCACATACCGACCAACACAACGCAGCAGTTCGTCTGTCTTGTATATAACTGGTACAAGACCAACACCAGCAGGGTACTGCGAGTCAGAGGAGACAGTCAAGTGAAACCAACTAAACGAACCCTTTAAGAAGCGAGCATGGCTAGTTCAGCGGTGAGCATTAAGGATTCGATTGATAACTGGGCGCAGTACGCGCCACCACCGAGACTCTTCGTACTTCGAACAATCAGTAAAGACCTGAATTGTCAGGGCGTCATAGGAATCGTGCTCAGGGAAATCAAGAGTCATAAAATCTGAGAAACCGGCCAAAGAAGACATGTTTAAGGTCAGACCTAATGGACAGAGGAAAAGTTTAAGCCACAACCAATAATATTATGGTAGTCTGCTTCCAGCCGTGAAAGGACATGGAAGACCCTGGAGCGATCAGCGAAAAATTGTTTCCTGCCGCAAAGACAGTAGTGTAAACAGGGTTACCAGGTGTGCAAGTGAAGCACAACAGGCGAAACGTATCTTAAAAAAGGATACCTTTGTGTAGCACGTCTTACACATCAACTTGTAGGAATTATACAGTTGTTCTGACAATACCAGATTAAAGTTTGAACTCGCCACAAGGAGGCCCACAGGATCCATACTGGGAAGTATACACGTGAAGAAAAGTCTTCCAATCAGCTCCAAGGAAGCAATAAGAGAGCAGTCTCAAGATATTTATAGCCAGCAACGTATTGGTCTTGAGCACATTAATAGAGGAGTCCACTCATCTGCAGGAGCGTCAACTAACTAATAGGGAAGGTTCACACTGTACACCAGCTCTTGCTCTTTTAATATGTGCCAATTCTACTGCTAGTTTATTGCGCACCTCATCCTCTGAGCTGTAGTACACAATAACAGGATTACAGAGGTCACAATGGGTCTTCTTCAGACTCTTCACTGATGCTTCACATACGTAATCAACACGAAACTATACACAGAAAGAATTTCATAAAAATTGAAGTATCTTATCATTGCCACTGCAAACATTTGGTCATTAACTAGGTTACTCTCTCATCACTTAACAGTTTATTCATGTAGCCGGTGCGAACATGTTGATATAATCTTCAAGGTTTCAGATATCTTACTAACAATGAAGTTATTTGCCATTTCCTACTGAATTTACTTTCCTACTGAATTTATATCTTACCCTTACCGGGTGAGGACGAGATGTGAAGGTTAATAAAAATAATAATGATAATAAATTATGATAATAATGATAATATTGTCTTCATTCAGTTGGCTTGGGCCAGTGGGTGACTTGGACATGCCTAGGAAGGGCCAGTAGACCTGCTGAAGTGCTCCTGCTTTCTTATGTTCTTAATTGGCTAACTGTAAACACGAAAACACACACACATACACACACACACACACACACGCCCCCGGTGGCCTAGTGGGTAAAGCTCTTGCTTCACGCACGGAGGGGCCGGGTTCAATTCCCGGTGGGGCAGAAACATTTCGAAGTGTTTCCTTACACACACACACACACACATACATACAACAGGCCTAGTGTCTAATTGACATGTGCCTAGGACAAAATGGTAACTAACACACACACACACACAGCCCCGGTGGCCTGGTGGCTAAAGCTCTCGCTTCACGCACGGAGGGGCCGGGTTCAATTCCCGGTGGGGCGGAAACATTTCGAAGTGTTTCCTTACACACACGTACACACATACAACAGGCCTAGTGTCTAATCGACATGTGCCTAGGACAAAATGGTAGCTAACACACAGACACACACACACAATGTAATATTTACAGAAACACTTCCTCTGCACTCGGGGAATTTACAAATTTATGCAGCTAATTTACTGTTTATATATTGTTTTGTATTTTTCCCTCCACAACAGCACTTGCTTCAAGGCAATAGCTATTAATATAGAGTTATTCCAATAACGTTTTTAATTTGCGAATTTACGCTATCATGATCCCGTTTTTTGTTGCAACGGGCTGTTGTTATTGTCTAAAATGCACTTAATGCACGCACGAACGTCTGCTTGCTAAGACGCCATTATTGGTCCTTAAATACTAGCGGAGATTTGGCGTGCTAATTTAATTGATCGGTGGGTGCGTGGTAATGGGGTGCTGGAGGTGGGTGCGTTGGGTGGGTGTCTGGGGAATGGGAACACTCCCCTTTACCTGAAGAAGGGAAAGTGGGTTAAGGAGTTTGTGGATACAAGGGCCGATGGTAAGGGTATGGGAAGGGAAAGGAAGAGAGGAATACTGCAGGAAGCCTACTTGCCCATACTAGGCAAGCCCTTCTCAAACCCAGACCCACTAACAAAAATATTTGCCCAACGCATTTTCAGGGGCAAGTTCCACTCTAATCGAACCCCTCTCACTCATGTATTTATCTAACCTAAATTTGAAGCTATCCTAAATTTGATGACTATAAACAAAGATGATTAATACATGATCTGGAAAATTGTTAAAATAAAGGGAAAAATATAATTACCACCTGTATTCACTTTCTCCTCCCCAACAAGATAGGAGACCAGGAACTCATCCCAACTACTGACCTCAACCAAGGGAAAATAGACTAGGAAATATAAACCCATATGGAGGACACTGAATGTTGAAAAATGCGCTCGTGATGCAATGAGGGTTTTCCTAAGCGGACAACAATGACACCATATATTCACTGGAAAAGACCCACATAATGAGATTACTTACATTATGAGTACCAGAAAGATACTGAGATACGTCCTCATTCAGACAATAACAAGCATAAAACACAAAGAACCCGTGATTAAATAGGCAATGAAAGATACAAAGGAAAGAAAACGAGAGTATGGAAAAATGTGGATGACAAACCTAGTCTCTGAAAATAAAGAAACCACCGAAGGTCTTGGAACGATTACACAGCAACAAGCACTTATAATGAGACTAAACTAGAGCACAGCTGCATCCGGAGGAAAATTGCCCAGTGATAAAACTAAAGAATAAGGAGAAACTCTTCAGAGAAAATGAGTAGGAAATATTCAAAGAACTGAACAGAAGCTTCCAAAGTGTATACATAACAAGGTCGTACTACTTGAATGGCATGACAAAAAATACTATTTGAACTGAAGTCAGGAATAACAAAGATCCCAGATAACATATTATCATAGACGATGACAGGAGTCGCTGCTTTTAGCAATTCTTTAATATAGATTTTGAATAAATCAATGGAAACTTGCAAATTACCAAGAATCTGGAAGACAACAAATTATTCTAATATTTAATAAAGGTAGTAGATAGGTAACGCCTAACTACTGACAGATATCGGTAAACAACATCCTAGGCAAAGCATTGGAGACGAAAACCTTGCATATTTCTTCCTAACATCCTCATATTCCTCCTCTCCCACCTCTCTCCCTGCAGCGCTGTTTGACTCTTTCGTGTTTATCGCTTAATTTGATTATATTATTATCAGGATTAAAAAGTCATACTTTTATAAACTCAGTGAAGTATATAAAATCACGAAATAAGACTGAAGAAAAGATGGGACAACTATATTCCAGTTGACCAAGAAAACTTTGATATGATACAACATGAACCACTGAACCACAAATTCCAAAAGCAAGCAAATATAATAAGCAAAAGTTATTAAGGATATAAGGAATAAAGAATAAAGGAATAATAAAAAATATTTATGGTTAGATAGTCTGTAACAAAATGTACGAGAGTCAACAGAGTACCACCACGAAGGTCAGTACGGAGTCCATACTCCCACACGGACACTTGTCAGAAGAATCCTAATAGAAAAGACGGTAATAAAAGGTAGGAGGTTCATCAGTTCTAAGAACTGTCTGAAAGGCTGTTGTTCGAATGGAGAAGGTTCACAGAGGCCAGACAAGGTGTGCCACATGAACGAGCTGCAACTAGAGGAATCAAACAACTAGAGAGACCTGGGAGAGAATATCACACCTCAGTAGTCACCTGGAGCCTCAGACCACATCGGTATGTGCTAACCCAACAAATTTAATAATGGCATTGAGGAATCTAAATTAAGAAGTAACTTGGAACATCCTAACATGATATATCAGAATAATTCTATAATATTCGCACTAATATGGAAGCCTGAAGAGAAGACACACGCAAGGAAAAGGCCTAAAAATCCGTAATATGCCTAGTACTGCAGCCACGGAACAAATAGCTCTGGAAACACTGGCGTTCAAGACATCTCTACACTAGAAGATTGAAGGAAGTGGGACGTGATCACGACATACAAGATAATGAATGATATCAGCAAGGTAGATAACGATGTGGCATACATAACAAGAACAACGAGTTATCACACCTGTAAATTAAACAAGAGGGACGTTTGTAATTATTTTTGAACGTCAGGGCAGTAGAGAATTGGAACAGAATACATGGCAACATAAAAGAAAGAGAAGCAGTAATGGTTACAACACGAAATGTGACGAGTCGAGAGAAAGAGAGAGGAATAGAGGGAACCCAACTGGAAAGTCAAGGGTCTGGCCAGAGTGCTTGAAACAAAGTCCTGGAAACTAACCTAAATGAATACATACAAGCCATTAACAACCCCCACACAGACGCATTAGATTAAACAAATTAGGTGATGCATTTATCACAATTATTACCTTGTTTTAAAACCCCACTAGCAGTTAGTGAGGTAATTACACTGAACACTTAAATGCTGGGCGAAAAGCATCAAAATGTCAGCCAGGTGTGATACATCGTTACACTGCCTCAAGAACTCTGGGGATCATAACTCTAGTTTTTATGGTTTAACATTGTTTGCATCTATCAAACAATACTTCAATGAACTTCTAGAGATTGGTATACTTTTTCTTTTACCTCTAATAATCCCAGTGATAATTGTACCAGCAAATTCATGCTGTTAATTAAAGTAACCCTGTGTGTGTGTGGTGTGTGTATGGTGTGTGTGGTGTGTGTGGTGTGTGTGGTGTGTGTATGGTGTGTGTGGTGTGTGTGGTGTGTGTGGTGTGTGTGGTGTGTGTGTGGTGTGTGTATGGTGTGTTAGTTACCATTTTGTCCTAGGCACATGTCGATTAGACACTAGGCCTGTTGTATATATGTGTGTGTGTGTGTGTGTAAGGAAACACTTCGAAATGTTTCGGCCCCGCCGGGAATTGAACCCGGGCCGTGTGTGTGGTGTGTGTGGTGTGTGTGGTGTGTGTGGTGTGTGTGTGGTGTGTGTGGTGTGTGTGGTGTGTGTATGGTGTGGGGCCCAGAGATTACAGTTGAAAACATGCTTAGAGGGGTCGCAGAAGTTCAGTATTTAATACTTATTTTTTTAAATATTCAGTTAAAATGTCTGGAATAAGTAATAGATTATATAAGTATTCAGTATATCCACAGTGAAAATAATAATAGTTCAATCGCCCTCTTGATTTCTTAACACTATCAAATTATCACGAAAGCGCTTGCAATATTAATACTTTCCACTGTGGTTATATTGCATATCGACATATATATATTCTCATTCTTAAAAAAACTGCAGTATTCTCGCAGCCTCGTCCAACCTAACTCATCTTATGGGAAACAGACACAGCATTGCCTTTCCAACATTACACTCTCATCGGTCTCAGGTTTTAAGCCATTAAAACCCACGACAGCGATCTTTAATGGAGTTTAATCTTGGGTAAGAAATTCATTCATCCCCCGTGCAAGTGATGTGTCCATCACGCTGTGTTTCTGGACCGGCTCAACGTAGATTCAAAATTTATATTTGTTGTTTTCGGGATGAGGGTTCATCCATTTTTTTATGACAGTTTATAGCGAGTATTGTTTTGTATGTTGTATTTGTTAGTGATTATTGATGGGTGTGTGGAGAGTGGGAGATGGTGGAGGAGGGAAAGGGAGGGTTTGGAAGGGGTCTGTGTTGGATGGTGATATGTGGAAGGAGGGAGGGTTATGGAGGGGTGGAGGGAGGGAGGGAGGGTAATGGAGGGGTGGAGGTAGGGAGGGTTAAGGTAGAGAGGTTTAGGAGTGATATACCGGCCACCAAACTTGGATAGGGACCAAGGGAGACTACTTTGGGAGGAAATTGTTAGGGCCACAAGGCATGATAACGTAGTAATTCTAGGGGACTTTAACTTTAGTCATATTCATTGGAATTCCTTGACTGGGAATTTCGAGTCTAACTACTACTTAGAGGTAGTTCAGGATTGTTTTTTTAAACCAGTTTGTTACAGAACCTACAAGGAGAAATAACCTCCTTGACTTATTTCTGGCAAACAAGGAAACCCTTGTTAATAATTTAGAAATTACAGAGGAACTTGGCGCAAGCGACCACAAATCAATTACCTTTATCAATGAATGGAAGTATGATAGTAGGAATAATTCAGGAACGGTCACAGATTTTAAACGTATAAGAGAAAATTTTACAAAGGACTTAATTTTAAATGAGTTCTTGATAATTGACCAGTTTTACGTATTCGGCACATCAAACACACACACACACACACACACACACACACAAACACGGCAGTCAACACGGTTTCAGGGACGGGAAATCTTGCATCACAAACCTACTGGAGTTCTATGACAGGGTGACAGCAGTAAGACAAGAGAGAGAGGGGTGGGTAGATTGCATTTTCTTGGACTGTAAGGAGGCGTTTGACACAGTTCCACACAAGAGATTAGTGCAAAAGCTGGAGGACCAGGTAGGAATAACAGGGAAGGCACTCCAATGGATCAGGGAATACCTGATCCATTGGATCAGGTATTCCCTGGTTCGTGGCGAGGTGTCAGAGTGGGCGTCTGTGACGAGTGGGGTTCCACAGGGGTCAGTCCTGGGACCGGTGCTGTTTCTGGTATTTGTGAATGACATGACGGAAGGAATAACCTCCGAAGTGTCCGTGTTTGCAGATGATGTGAAGTTGATGAGCAGGATTCAATCGGACGATGACCAGGCAGAACTACAAAGGGATCTGGACAGGCTGCAGGACTGGTCCAGGAATTGGCTCCTGGAGTTCAACCCCACCAAGTGCAAAGTCATGAAGATTGGGGAATGGCAAAGAAGACCGCAGACGGAGTACAGTCTAGGGGGCCAGAGACTACAAACCTCACTCAAGGAAAAAGATCTTGGGGTGAGTATAACACCAGGCACATCTGAGGCGCACATCACCCAAATAACTGCTGCAGCATACGGGCGCCTAGCAAACCTAAGAACAGCATTTCGACATCTTAATAAGGAATCGTTCAGAACCCTGTACACTGTGTACGTTAGGCCCATACTGGAGTATGCAGCACCAGTTTGGAACCCACACCTAGCCAAGCACATAAAGAAACTAGAGAATTTGCAAAGGTTTGCAACACGACTAGTTCCGGAGGACATGAGAGAAAGGGGGGACATGATAACGACATATAAAATACTGAGAGGAATTGACAAGGTGGACAGAGACAGAATGTTCCAGAGATGGGACACATCAACAAGGGGGCACAGCTGGAAGTTGAAGACTCAGATGAATCACAGGGATGTTAGGAAGTATTTCTTCAGTCACAGAGTGGTCAGGAAGTGGAATAGCTTGGGAAGCGATGTAGTGGAGGCAGGATCCATTCATAGCTTTAAGAAGAGGTATGATAAGGCTCATGGAGAAGGGAGAGAGACCCAGTAGCGGCCAGTGAAGAGGCGGGGCCAGGAGCAATGACTCG
Source organism: Cherax destructor (assembly GCA_009830355.1). Taxonomy (NCBI): domain Eukaryota; kingdom Metazoa; phylum Arthropoda; class Malacostraca; order Decapoda; family Parastacidae; genus Cherax; species Cherax destructor. The sequence continues at coordinate 662,327 of WNWK01000090.1, read as the reverse complement.
ACCCCTGCAGCCACAAGTAGGTGAGTACAACTAGGTGAGTACACACACACATTACTTAGCACAAACGAGAGTTCATTTTACATAGACATTCTATATTTTTAGGTAACAGGTTGTATCTCAGATTTACAACCTATAATACACAATTTAATAAAGTCAACAATAACAGGGACATAGTTTAATAAGGTTAATAACAGGGACATTATTTATTAAAGTAAATAACAAAATTTCTCCATGTTAGAAATTAAGACGAACATTGCCGAGACAATATTTCTTGGTGAGATCTTGTAGATCCCCGGCTGGGAAGGTCATCGCCCCGGCGACCCGGTCCTGGACCAGCGTAGTTGATGGCCGGATCAGTCAGTATTACGGGGAAGATCCTGGAGATGTCGACGAGTGTCCCTGGGGTCGTCTTCACTGACGTGGATATTCATGGGATGATCAGCGTTGAAACGACCTGGATTAAGGCGTTTCCCGGTTCACCAACACCAGTGTACCAGATACCACCAGGATGACCACCAACACCAGTGTACCAGATACCATCAGCATGACCACCAACACCAGTGTACCAGATACCACCAGGATGATCTCCAACACCAGTGTACTAGATACCCCCATCACGACCTCCGACACCAGTGTACCAGATACCACCAGCATGACCACCAACACCAGTGTACCAGATACCACCAGGATGATCTCCAACACCAGTGTACCAGATACCACCAGCATGACCACCAACACCAGTGTACCAGATACCACCAGGATGATCTCCAACACCAGTGTACCAGATACCACCAGCATGACCACCAACACCAGTGTACCAGATACCACCAACACCAGTGTACCAGATACCACCAGCATGACCACCAACACCAGTGTGCCAGATACCACTAGCATGACCACCAACACCAGTGTACCAGATACCACCAGGATGACCTCCAACACTAGTGTACCAGATACCACCAGCATGACCACCAACACCAGTGTACCAGATACCACCAGGATGATCTCCAACACCAGTGTACTAGATACCCCCATCACGACCTCCGATATCAGTGTACCAGATACCACCAGCATGACCACCAACACCAGTGTGCCAGATACCACCAGCATGACCACCAACACCAGTGTACCAGATACCACCAGGAGGACCACCAACACCAGTGTACCAGATACCACCAGGTGGACCACCAACACCTGTGTACCAGATACCACCAGGAGGACCACCAACACCAGTATACCAGATACCACCAGCACGACCACCAGTCTACCAGATACCACCAGCATAACCAACATACCACATCCCACTTACCACATGTCACCAACATGCCACACGCCATCAACATAACCATCAGCAGACTACATCTCACCAACAATCACCAGTAAACCACATACCACCAACATAATTACCGATATATCACACACCATCAACATCACCAACACACTACCACCATCAACATCACCAACACACTACTACCATCAACATCACCAACACACTACCACCATCAACATCACCAACACACTACCACCATCAACATCACCAACACACTACCACCATCAACATCACCAACACACTACCACCATCAACATCACCAACACACTACCACCATCAACATCACCAACACACTACCACCATCAACATCACCAACACACTACCACCATCAACATCACCAACACACTACCACCATCATATTAACACCCCAGCCACACATGCCACAACCACCATCACACTACCACCACCACCAATGCACCTTAACCAAAACTACCACCACAAAACCACACCAACAACACTGTGTTAGTGATTCCAGAACTACTGTTAACCAGAAGCATAACTACTGGCACACACAACTATGATTGACAGTGGAATAACACCAATAGTTGAAGATAGAAAAGGCACTAATTAGGTAGAGGTAGTTGTAGATCTGCCTTCCTTTGCACTTATATATCTCCTGTACATTCCATGGGATTTTTTTTCAATATGGAATGGAACATCTTTTCTCCCTTTTTTCATGCCAGCAGTGGTCGGAGGGAGTGGAGGGTAAGGAGAGAGCCCTGTGCTTTTCTGTCCTTGCCTCATATGACTAGATAGTACACAACAGCTCTTGAACTATTCAGAAGTAGATAGACTCGGGGTGGACTTCCAGGTCCTCTGCTGTCTGCCTTCCAACGTTTTGAAATACATCACTACGATCACCACCACGCTACCACCACCACACTACCACTACCACCACCACCACGCTACCACCACCATGCTACCACCACCACCACGCTACCACCACCACCACCACGCTACCACCACCACGCTACCACGCTACCACCACCACGCTACCACCACCACACTACCACTACCACCACCACCACGCTACCACCACCACCACTCGACACACCGCTCATATGAAGAAAGAATCACCTTATTTCCCAAACTGTCAAATGGAAACACATTTTTTTAAGGTATCAACACAAAAGAACGCCAGGATGCGTTTCCTTCGTAATAAATCTTGAGTGAGAATGATGAGTTGCCAGAAGCGTAATATTCAGAGTGCAGGGTGATCCAAGATTTCTCTCTCTCTCTCTCTCTCTCTCTCTCTCTCTCTCTCTCTCTCTTACTATCTAACCACTGTCTTGCCACAATCTTACCTCTATCTTGAGCTACAGTCTTGTTTACTTTCAGACCTCTAGTTTACCACAAGCTTACCTACAAACATACTTCCATCTTACCACAATCTTTTCTACCAGCTTACATCTATCATGTCACAGTCTTATCTATCTTACCTCTATCTTACCACAATCTTGTCTGTTACCTTGCCTCTAACCACTGTCTTATTACATTCTTTACTATCTTGCCACAATCTTAATCTTACTACAATCTTTCCTACTATCCTGTCTCAATCTTACCTGATATCTTACTACAATCTCTCCTTACTTACCACCACAATCTTACCTACTGTTATACAACAATCTTACAGTCTTGTCACATTCTTCACCCACTATCTTGCCACAATCTTACTCACTATCTTGCCACAATCTTACTCACTATCTTGCTACAATCTTACCCACTATCTTGCCACAATCGTACCCACTATCTTGCCACAATCTTACCCACTATCATACCACAATCTTACCCACTATCTTGCCACTATCTTACCCACTATCATACCACAATCTTACCCACTATCTTGCCACTATCTTACCCACTATCTTACCCACTATCTTACCACTATCTTACCACTATCTTACCACTATCTTACCCACTATCTTACCCACTATCTTACCACTATCTTACCCACTATCTTACCACTATCTTACCCACTATCTTACCCACTATCTTACCACTATCTTACCCACTATCTTACCCACTATCTTACCCACTATCTTACCGCTATCTTACCCACTATCTTACCCACTATCTTACCACTATCTTACCCACTATCTTACCACTATCTTACCCACTATCTTACCGCTATCTTACCCACTATCTTACCCACTATCTTACCACTATCTTACCCACTATCTTACCGCTATCTTACCCACTATCTTACCCACTATCTTACCACTATCTTACCCACTATCTTACCACTATCTTACCCACTATCTTACCACTATCTTACCCACTATCTTGCCACTATCTTACTCACTATCTTACCCACTATCTTACCACTATCTTACCCACTATCTTACCACTATCTTACCCACTATCTTGCCCACTATCTTACCACTATCTTACCCACCATCTTACCGCTATCTTACCCACTATCCTACCCAAAATCTTGCCACAATCTTACCCACTATCTTACCACTGTCTGTCTTACTCAACAGATGTCAGATCTGTCAGCGTTCCGACGGGCTAAACTCTTGCACGTCTTCAATACTTTCTTTGGTGAGTATTATCTTATCTTTTAGTATCAATTATTAGTAATTACTAATTATTAATTACTAATTATTGTCATTATTAATATCAATTACAAATTATTTTGATTTTTTTACTATTGATTATGATTTACTAATTATTAATTATTAGTTATTAATTACTAATTAGTATATTACTATTAAATTATTACTATTAATTACTGACTAAATTATTTAATAATTTACTATATTACTATTAATTATTATTACTAAATAATTACTATTAATTACTGACTAAATATTTAATAACTATTATTTACTAATTATTATTATTATTGACATTTTCATTATCCCTCAAGGTGATCGAAAGAACTGGAATTATTTTCCCTTTCCTTGGATCGAACTTGATTTCCTTCCATTTCCCCGGCTCTGTATTCTGTACGACCCTTGCGGGTTTAACGCTTCCCAATGAATAGAATAACAGCAACAATGCAAGTCCGGGTAGAGAAAGTTAAGTGGTGTGGAGGAAGTTAAGTGGTATGGAGGAAGTTAAGTGGTGGGGAGGAAGTTAAGTGGTATGGAGGAAGTTAAGTGGTGGGGAGGAAGTTAAGTGGTGGGGAGGAAGTTAAGTGGTGGGGATGAAGTTAAGTGGTGGGGAGGAAGTTAAGTGGTATGGAGGAAGTTAAGTGGTGGGGAGGAAGTTAAGTGGTATGGAGGAAGTTAAGTGGTGGGGAGGAAGTTAAGTGGTGGGGAGGAAGTTAAGTGGTGTGGAGGAAGTTAAGTGGTGGGGAGGAAGTTAAGTGGTATGGAGGAAGTTAAGTGGTGGGGAGGAAGTTAAGTGGTGGGGAGGAAGTTAAGTGGTATGGAGGAAGTTAAGTGGTGGGGAGGAAGTTAAGTGGTGGGGAGGAAGTTAAGTGGTATGGAGGAAGTTAAATGGTGTGGAGGAAGTTAAGTGGTGGGGAGGAAGTTAAGTGGTGGGGAGGAAGTTAAGTGGTATGGAGGAAGTTAAGTGGTGGGGAGGAAGTTAAGTGGTGGGGAGGAAGTTAAGTGGTATGGAGGAAGTTAAGTGGTGGGGAGGAAGTTATGTGGTGGGGGAAGTTAAGTGGTGGGGAGGAAGTTAAGTGGTATGGAGGAAGTTATGTGGTGGAGGAAGTTAAGTGGTATGGAGGAAGTTAAGTGGTGGGGAGGAAGTTAAGTGGTATGGAGGAAGTTAAGTGGTGGGGAGGAAGTTAAGTGGTGGGGAGGAAGTTAAGTGGTATGGAGGAAGTTAAGTGGTGGGGAGGAAGTTATGTGGTGGGGGGAAGTTAAGTGGTGGGGAGGAAGTTAAGTGGTATGGAGGAAGTTAAGTGGTGGGGAGGAAGTTAAGTGGTGGGAAGGAAGTTAAGTGGTGGGGAGGAAGTTAAGTGGTATGGAGGAAGTTAAGTGGTGTGGAGGAAGTTAAGTGGTGGGGAGGAAGTTAAGTGGTGTGGAGGACGTTAAGTGGTGGGGAGGAAGTTAAGTGGTGGGGAGGAAGTTAAGTGGTATGGAGGAAGTTAAGTGGTGGGGAGGAAGTTAAGTGGTATGGAGGAAGTTAAGTGGTGGGGAGGAAGTTAAGTGGTGGGGAGGAAGTTAAGTGGTGTGGAGGAAGTTAAGTGGTGGGGAGGAAGTTAAGTGGTGGGGAGGAAGTTAAGTGGTATGGAGGAAGTTAAGTGGTGGGGAGGAAGTTAAGTGGTGGGGAGGAAGTTAAGTGGTGGGGAGGAAGTTAAGTGGTGGGGAGGAAGTTAAGTGGTGGGGAGGAAGTTAAGTGGTGGGGAGGAAGTTAAGTGGTGGGGAGGAAGTTAAGTGGTGGGGAGGAAGTTAAGTGGTGTGGAGGAAGTTAAGTGGTGTGGAGGAAGTTAAGTGGTGGGGAGGAAGGTAAGTGGTGGGGAGGAAGTTAAGTGGTGTAAAGGCAGTTCACATCTCATAATGTAACAAAGTGAATGGGTAAGTCAGCCATGCAACCAGCCAGCCAGCCAGCCAGCAAGCCAGCCAGCCAGCCAGCCAGCCAGCCAGCCAGCCAGCCAGCAAGCCAGCCAGCTAGCCATGCAGCCAGCCAGCCAGCCAGCCAGCAAGCCAGCCAGTCAGCCAGCCAGCCAGCCAGCCAGCCAGCCAGCGGCATGTCTCTTATCACACCACCAGAACTCACCTGGGCGGACCAGCTTCTTCCTAACACTCGAGAACAGAAGTAATTCTCCTCATTTCTCCCTGACGACCAAAACACCAGCAGCTGGCATCAGGTGTATTCTGAGTGCCAGGCCTGATTACCCTCAGGAAGCAGTGGTAATGGCATCGTTTGGGCACATGTCAACACAAGCACCTAGTTGGGTGTGTGTTCGTGCGTGCCTGTGGGGGAGGGGGGAGGGGGTAAACAAGACCAGAGGCTGTACAAAATGCTTCTGTTTTGCAGTCCAATTTGTTAGGCCGGTCCAGCCTCCCTTACACTGCCTCTACCTACTTCAGGAGGCAGCGGTATTTTATGCCAGGTAAATTCGATAGCTTTGTCTCAGGTGTGTGTGTGTGTGTGTGTACTGGAAGATATAAGTTTGTGTACATGTTCTCAGGTGTGTGCTGGAAGATTTAAGTTAGTGTATATGTTCTCAGGTGTGTGCTGGAAGGTTTCAGTTAGTGTACATGTTCTCAGGTGTGTGCTGGAAGGTTTCAGTTAGTGTATATGTTCTCAGGTGTGTGCTGGAAGATTTAAGTTAGTGTATATGTTCTCAGGTGTGTGCTGGAAGGTTTCAGTTAGTGTACATGTTCTCAGGTGTGTGCTGGAAGGTTTCAGTTAGTGTACATGTTCTCAGGTGTGCGCTGGAAGGTTTCAGTTAGTGTACATGTTCTCAGGTGTGTGCTGGAAGATTTAAGTTAGTGTACATGTTCTCAGGTGTGTGCTGGAAGGTTTCAGTTAGTGTACATGTTCTCAGGTGTGTGCTGGAAGATTTAAGTTAGTGTACATGTTCTCAGGTGTGCGCTGGAAGGTTTCAGTTAGTGTACATGTTCTCAGGTGTGTGCTGGAAGGTTTCAGTTAGTGTACATGTTCTCAGGTGTGCGCTGGAAGGTTTCAGTTAGTGTACATGTTCTCAGGTGTGTGCTGGAAGATTTAAGTTAGTGTACATGTTCTCAGGTGTGCGCTGGAAGGTTTCAGTTAGTGTACATGTTCTCAGGTGTGCGCTGGAAGGTTTCAGTTAGTGTACATGTTCTCAGGTGTGCGCTGGAAGGTTTTAGTTAGTGTACATGTTCTCAGGTGTGCGCTGGAAGGTTTCAGTTACTGTACATGTTCTCAGGTGTGCGCTGGAAGGTTTCAGTTAGTGTACATGTTCTCAGGTGTGTGCTGGAAGATTTAAGTTAGTGTACATGTTCTCAGGTGTGTGCTGGAAGGTTTCAGTTAGTGTATATGTTCTCAGGTGTGCGCTGGAAGGTTTCAGCAACTTCACACTTTCCTTAAAATTCGCTTATCTATGGTTCTTTAGCAGCATAATTAAGCAGTAACTGCTGCTAAGAATTTTGACCCGGCTACCTGAAAGGAGCGAGACTAGCACTAAAGAACACACACAGTGTACACAGATAAACCAGAGGAGTGAAGGCTTGGACGCGAAAGGGAGGAAATAGAGTGGAGACTAAGTCAGTGAAGGTACCCAGGTATTATATGTGACTTAACCCATGCGGTTAGTGAGGTATTATGACAGTTTAAGAGATGGGACCCAGGAGCTACAGCCCTTCAAACACACCTCTCAGAACACAACTGAATAACTCACCAGACGGTGTGTTTGAACTTATGGCAAGCCAGTATTAAAAAGTAGGAGGCCAGTGCATTATATACTGTACCATGCTGGTTTAATTACATTGAAGCTCACCTAGGTGTATATCTATACACACGTGTAGTGTTTATAGATATACACACTATACTAGCGAAAAAGCGCACACACACACACACACATACCCTCGTCAAATGGTGAATACTTCAAGCGTGGACATTCATACACACTCCCCTGTCAGAATAACCTAAATTCATTCAAAATTTCTACCTTTCATTGCGAGGCTCAGTTTGCACAAGTGACTTCAGAGTTGCAGCTTCTGCTCCGAGGCCTTCAAGCCTTGTTTTTGTAAGCCGAGTCATTTAAATATTTTAATTGGCCATCCTGGGAGCAACCGCACTTGTGTGTGTCTGTGTCTGTCCTCCGGCAGTCTTGCTCTAATGTTATTAATAGTATTATTTGTGATTTAACGTTGCCTAGGTGGTGGAGACAGTGGCAAGGGGAGAGTGATACCTGAGTGTCAGAACTCACACCTTGATCTGAGTGCCTGGGTTCCCACACCTTGATCTGAGTGCCTGGGTTCTCACACCTTGATCTGAGTGCCAGGGTTCCCACACCTTGATCTGAGTGCCTGGGTTCTCGCACCTTGATATGAGTGCCTGGGTTCTCGCACCTTAATCTGAGTGCCTGGGTTACCACACCTTGATCTGAGTGCCTGGTTTCTCGCACCTTGATCTAAGTGCCTGGGTTCTCGCACCTTAATCTGAGTGCCTGGGTTACCACACCTTGATCTGAGTGCCTGGTTTCTCGCACCTTGATCTGAGTGCCTGCGTTCTCGCACCTTAATCTGAGTGCCTGGGTTACCACACCTTGATCTGAGTGCCTGGTTTCTCGCACCTTGATCTGAGTGCCTGGGTTTTCGCACCTTAATCTGAGTGCCTGGGTTACCACACCTTGATCTGAGTGCCTGGTTTACCACACCTTGATCTGAGTGCCTGGGTTCTCGCACCTTGATCTGAGTGCCTGGGTTCTCGCACCTTTATCTGAGTGCCTGGGTTCTCGCACCTTAATCTGAGTGCCTGGATTCTCGCACCTTGATCTGAGTGTATGGGTTCTCACCTTGATCTGAGTGTCTGGGTTCTCGCACCTTGATCTGAGTGCCTGGGTTCTCGCACCTTAATCTGAGTGCCTGGGTTCTCGCACCTTGATCTGAGTGTCTGGGTTCTCTCACCTTGATCTGAGTGCCTGGGTTCTCGCACCTTAATCTGAGTGCCTGGGTTCTCGCACCTTGATCTGAGTGCCTGGTTTCTCTCACCTTGATCTGAGTGCCTGGGTTCTCTCACCTTGATCTGAGTGCCTGGGTTCTTGCACTTTGATCTGAGTGCCTGAGTTCTCGCACCTTGATCTGAGTGCCTGGGTTCTCTCACCTTGATCTGAGTGCCTGGGTTCTTGCACTTTGATCTGAGTGCCTGAGTTCTCGCACCTTGATCTGAGTGTCTGGGTTCTTGCACTTTGATCTGAGTGCCTGAGTTCTCGCACCTTGATCTGAGTGCCTGGCTTCTCGCACCTTGATCTGAGTGCCTGGGTTCTCACACTTTGCTCGTGTCGTGATTGGCTGTTGGGGAGCCAGGACGTCTGTGACTGGCTACTGGGATACAAGCGTACAGGCCTAAGGGAAAACGAGGGGTGAAGGCGAAGGATGGGGGGCACAAGGGGAAGGAAGGGTCATATTTTGGGCAAATTGCCTCAAGACACTTTACAGGTTCGGGCAAAATAAAAGAGAAATGATACCAATTTGGAGCAGGAATATAAGTGAACATTTCTTTACGATCTCATTAAAAAACTACGTATATCCATGTAGTTATACTTGTTTGTTGTATACTGGTGTAAGGAACTTGCGTGATGGAGGTTCAAATGTGTATAATAATAATAATAATAATAATAATAATAATAATAATAATAATAATAATAATAATAATAATAATAAAAATATTTCTACAAGTACATGATACGACTTATACAAACCTAGCTGACGTCACTGACATACTATACAGAAAGTCCCTTGTTATGCAGAGCATTTCGGGCAATTTAGGTTAATTTTGTCCCCAGGATGCGACCCACACCAGTCGGCTAACAACCAGGCACCTACCTACTGCTAGGTGAACAGGGACAGCAGGTGTCTTAAGGAAACAAGCCCACTGTTTCCACCCGTACCGGGGATCGAACCACGGACACTCAGTGTATGAGCCGAATGCGCTACCAACCGAGCTACGGTGGTGGGAGGTCGCTGACACATGCGCTTGACGACAAGATTCACCCAGTCTGTTACGGTGGAACAAGATCCGCTACTCCTCGCTTCCACCGTACTGTTTCTTCTGACTGGTGGTCCCCAATTCAGTGACTGGTGTCCCCAGTCAGTGACTGGTGGTCCCCAGTCAGTGACTGGTGGTCCCCAGTCAGTGACTGGTGGTCCCCAGTCAGTGACTGGTGGTCCCCAGTCAGTGACTGGTGGTCCCCAGTCAGTGACTGGTGTCCACCAGCCAGAATCACAAGAGAACAGTTAGACTGGTAACGCTGACATCATCACTAACAAGAGAACAGTTAGACTGGTAACACTGACAGCATCACTAACAAGAGAACAGTTAGACTGGTAACACTAACAGCATCACTAACAAGAGAACAGTTAGACTGGTAACACTGACAGCATCACTAACAAGATAACAGTTAGACTGGTAACACTGACAGCATCACTAACAAGAGAACAGTTAGACTGGTAACACTGACAGCATCACTAACAAGATAACAGTTAGACTGGTAACACTGACAGCATCACTAACAAGAGAACAGTTAGACTGGTAACACTGACAGCATCACTAACAAGAGAACAGTTAGACTGGTAACACTGACAGCATCACTAACAAGAGAACAGTTAGACTGGTAACACTGACAGCATCACTAACAAGAGAACAGTTAGACTGGTAACACTGACAGCATCACTAACAAGAGAACAGTTAGACTGGTAACACTGACAGCATCACTAACAAGAGAACAGTTAGTCTGGTAACACTGACAGCATCACTTTACAAGAGAACAGTTAGTCTGGTAACACTGACAGCATCACTAGCAAGAGGAGAACAGTTAGACTGGTAACACTGACAGCATCACTAACAAGAGAACAGTTAGACTGGTAACACTGACAGCATCACTAACAAGAGAACAGTTAGACTGGTAACACTGACAGCATCACTAACAAGAGAACAGTAAGTCTGGTAACACTGACAGCATCACTAACAAGAGGAGAACAGTTAGACTGGTAACGCTGACAGCATCACTAACAAGAGAACAGTTAGACTGGTAACACTGACAGCATCACTAACAAGAGAACAGTTAGACTGGTAACACTGACAGCATCACTAACAAGAAAACAGTTAGTCTGGTAACACTGACAGCATCACTAACAAGAGAACAGTTAGACTGGTAACACTGACAGCATCACTAACAAGATAACAGTTAGACTGGTAACACTGACAGCCTCACTATCAAGAGAAGAGTTAGACTGGTAACACTGACAGCATCGCTAACAAGAGAACAGTTAGACTGGTAACGCTGACAGCATCACTAACAAGAGAACAGTTAGACTGGTAACGCTGACAGCATCACTAGCAAGAGGAGAACAGTTAGACTGGTAACACTGACAGCATCACTATCAAGAGAACAGTTAGACTGGTAACACTGACAGCATCACTAACAAGAGAACAGTTAGACTGGTAACACCGACAGCATCACTATCAAGAGAAGAGTTAGACTGGTAACACCGACAGCATCACTAACAAGAGAACAGTTAGACTGGTAACACTGACAGCATCACTATCAAGAGAACAGTTAGACTGGTAACACTGACAGCATCGCTAACAAGAGAACAGTTAGACTGGTAACGCTGACAGCATCACTAACAAGAGAACAGTTAGACTGGTAACGCTGACAGCATCACTAACAAGTTGAAAATATCCTTTGTTGACTGATGAATTATTTTTTGTTTTGTTATTTGAAATACACTGAGTTACCTGGACGTACCAGTAACACTGTGTAACACTCCGTGTCTAGTAACACTGTACAGTCTAGTACAGTAATACTGTACAACACTCTGTGTCTAGTACAGTAGCATTGTACAACAGTGTCTAGCACAGTAGCACTGTACAACAGTGTCTAGCACAGTAGCACTGTACAACAGTGTCTAGCACAGTAGCACTGTACAACAGTGTCTAGCACAGTAGCACTGTACAACAGTGTCTAGCACAGTAGCACTGTACAACAGTGTCTAGCACAGTAGCATTGTACAACAGTGTCTAGCACAGTAGCACTGTACAGCAGTGTCTAGCACAGTAGCATTGTACAACAGTGTCTAGCACAGTAGCACTGTACAACAGTGTCTAGCACAGTAGCATTGTACAACAGTGTCTAGCACAGTAGCACTGTACAACAGTGTCTAGCACAGTAGCACTGTACAACAGTGTCTAGCACAGTAGCACTGTACAACAGTGTCTAGCACAGTAGCATTGTACAACAGTGTCTAGCACAGTAGCATTGTACAACAGTGTCTAGCACAGTAGCACTGTACAACAGTGTCTAGCACAGTAGCATTGTACAACAGTGTCTAGCACAGTAGCACTGTACAAAAGTGTCTAGCACAGTAGCACTGTACAACAGTGTCTAGCACAGTAGCACTGTACAACAGTGTCTAGCACAGTAGCACTGTACAACAGTGTCTAGCACAGTAGCACTGTACAACAGACAGTGTCTAGCACAGTAGCACTGTACAACAGACAGTGTCTAGCACAGTAGCACTGTACAACAGACAGTGTCTAGCACAGTAGCACTGTACAACTGTCTAGCACAGTAGCACTGTACAACAGACAGTGTCTAGCACAGTAGCACTGTACAACAGACAGTGTCTAGCACAGTAGCACTGTACAACAGACAGTGTCTAGCACAGTAGCACTGTACAACAGACAGTGTCTAGCACAGTAGCACTGTACAACAGACAGTGTCTAGCAGTGTTGCCAGGTAATAACTTGTCAATGATACAGAATATAATAACAAATCGTAGCCTGTAAATAAGCTACGGTAGGATAACCTGTAAATAAGTTGATGTATACCTGGAGTATACCTGGAAGGAATTCCGAGTGTCAATGCCCTCGCGGCCCGGTCCGTGACCAGGCTCGCGGTGGATCAGGCTGTTACTGCTGGCCGCACGCAAACCGACGTACGAACCACAGCCCGGCTGGTCTGGTACTGACTTTAGGCGCCTGTCCAGCTCCCTATTGAAGACAGACTGCTAGCACATTATTTCCCCATTTTGGATGTCTAAAGTTGAAATCACCCAGCAAGATATTTGGGGCAGGAGTTGCGAGATTTTCCAGACAGTAGTCAATTTTTCAAAAAATGTTCCTTGAATTATTGGGAAGTTGTATCAGGTGGGTTGTATACCACCACAATGCCAACGTTTTGGTTTTCAATCTTTACTGCCAAAACTACAACTACATCATTTGAGGTGTTTAGTAGTTCTGAGCAAATTGAGCGACTCAGTGACATACAGGCCAATCCCCCCCTCCTTGTTGCCTGTTGTTTCTGTCACATCTGAATAAGCTATATCCTGGGATCCATATTTCGTTGTCAAAGTGATCCTTTGTGTGGGTCTCGGTGAAAGCCACAAACACTGCATTTGACTCTGTGGGCAGTCCACTGAAAAAAGACATTTTGTCGTTTGTTGATGGCTTTAGACCCTGTGTTTACAAACACAACTGTTGTTGCATTGATGGTATGTAGGGATTTGGGATGCTTTAACACTAATATCTGTTGTTCTGGAGTGGAGGCCACTGACTGTACCTCCACTCCAGTAGTCATCAGAGGTGGTGTAGTATTGCTGTTATTTCTTGCCAGGTTTTTTTTCTTCCTGACAATAAAAAATCTGTCTCTGGATTGTATAGGATCTGTAAATAAGCTGAGTTAGGATAACCTGTAAATAAGCTGATTTGGGATAACCTGTAAATAAGATGAGGTGTAAATCTGAAGCGTGTGGCTTTCCATTAAGACAGCCGGTACTATTAACCAGTCATTACCTGCTCCATGTAGACCCCCAGTACAATTAACCAGTCAGTCACAGCTCCACCTAGACTCCTGGTACAATTAACCAGCCACTGCTCCATGTAGAGCCCCGGTACAATTAACCAGCCACTGCTCCATGTAGAGTCCCGGTACAATTAACCAGCCACTGCTCCATGTAGAGTCCTGGTACAATTACCCAGCCACTGCTCCATGTAGAGTCCTGGTACAATTAACCAGCCACTGCTCCATGTAGAGTCCCGGTACAATTAACCAGCAACTGCTCCATGTAGAGTCCCGGTACAATTAACCAGCCACTGCTCCATGTAGAGTCCTGGTACAATTAACCAGCCACTGCTCCATGTAGAGTCCCGGTACAATTAACCAGCCACTGCTCCATGTAGCGTCCCGGTACAATTAACCAGCCACTGCTCCATGTAGAGTCCTGGTACAATTACCCAGCCACTGCTCCATGTAGAGTCCTGGTACAATTAACCAGCCACTGCTCCATGTAAAGTCCCGGTACAATTAACCAGCCACTGCTCCATGTAGAGTCCTGGTACAATTAACCAGCCACTGCTCCATGTAGAGTCCTGGTACAATTAACCAGCCACTGCTCCATGTAGAGCCCCGGTACAATTAACCAGCCACTGCTCCATGTAAAGCCCCGGTACAATTAACCAGCCACTGCTCCATGTAGAGCCCCGGTACAATTAACCAGCCACTGCTCCATGTAGAGTCCCGGTACAATTAACCAGCCAATCACTGCTTCATCTAGACCCCGATTAACCAATCAATCACTGCTCTAACCTCACTACACAAACCTAACGGTTAAACAAAGACAATAATTTTTTTAACTGGGATTCAGTGAGTCGTAAAGAATATTGGAAATTGAAATATACCTTTTAACTCGTTCGCTTCGCTGCGAGTATATTCATCACCGTTATACTCTACAGGAAACAACAGTAGCGGATATTCCTGCCAACGGAGGGATATTTACCGTTAAAATGAATGTACTGTAACTGTCGAAACTTAAAAAAAATGGAAGGGGGGGTGGGGAACAAACCGTCAGTAACCGTTTTATCGGAAGTAACGGTCACAACGGTAATGACTGCTACAGTGGTAATGACTGTTACAACGGTAATTGTTCCAACGGTAGTAGCTGTTACAACGCTAATACATGCCACAACTATAATTTCCACAATAGTAACAATGGTTATAACGGTAATAACTGCTACAACGGTAATAGCTGTTACAACGGCAATAACTGTTGCAAAGGTAATAGCTGCCACAACGGTAATAACGGCCACGATGGAAATTGCTACAACGTCAATAACGGATTCAACGGACACAACGGTCTATTAACGGTTAGCAAAGTCTCACCGTCTCTCTCAACAGTGACTCCATTTGCCAGATCTCATCAGCTCCCCAGCTGTGCATCTCTCATGTGTAACTTAAGTGAAGGTATTAGCCACTTAGTGGGTTACAACCCTTAATTGAGGAGGCGGCACCTAGGTACTCACCTAGGTGTAATCACCTAGGTGTTCTGATCTAGTTTTTCTTCACCTAGTTGTGCCTGTGGAGCTGTCTAGATGCGTTTATTTGTTTTTGTTTTTACATCTGGCTGCTTCTCTACACCTGACTAGAGGTGATACAGAGTCCTGGTGGTAGTAAGTGGTAGTTCAATCAGGTGATGTGTGTGTGTGTGTGTGTGTGTGTGTGTGTGTGTGTGTGTGTGTGTGTGTGTGTGTGTGTGTGGTGGTGTGAGTGCTTGTAATTGATAGTATTGTAGTGATGATTATTAGTAGTGGTATGTGGTGGATGTTGTTAGCAGTGGTTGTTAGTAGAGATGGTTGTTTATAGTGGTGGTTCTTGGTAGAAATGGTTGATAAATCTACTAGTCGTGGAAGATTGATGAAATATTGTAGACAGACATGGCTGACAGTCATGGCTGACAGGTAGTCTTGTTTAAAAGACAGGCTTTTAGTCATTGCTGACACAGAGGCTTGACAAAAACTGGTAGACTTGGTAGACAGTCCTGGTTGGCAAACAGTCCTGGAGAGATATGACAATCAGACATATCAAGATGTGGTTAAAACTGACAACTTGACAGACTGGAAGATAATATTGACAGAAATAAAAGACGCTTTTGACAGATAAAGAATTACTTTTTTTTTTTGAGAATCATAGTTTAGGTACAACACTGGCTGACAGCAAATCATAATCATTAAAAGAGAGAGAAATATGAATGACAGCGGAGACATAACTAACAGACAGCCCCTCTGAGTCACGGTTGACAGACAGCATTTACTGATAGTCATGTGGAGTCCTTGTTGACAGACATGACTAACAGACAGGTACATCTCGTAGCTGGAATTCTCGTCAGGAAGTTGGAAATCCAGTTGCCTTACTCCATTGATCCACCCAGATATCTCTTACTGGTTCAGCCGACGGAGTAATTGAATAAATTAACCATTTACAACCGGAGTGATGTATCTATTCCAGTCAAGAATTCGATATATTTTTCCAGTCAGTAGATCTGCTGACTATAATGCCGATTTTTACGCAAGAGAGTGAAAGAAATCGGCTAAAATCAACAAATCTTTGATTAGTTTCAGGAGTGAGCAGAAAATCCTCTGGAGTCCGGCGGGTGCTAAGACAATCAAGGTCGCTCAAAAGGCACACACACGGCCAATCAATGCCCAAACAATGGGTCCTAAAGGGCTGATTCGCGATAGGATTGGAGGAGGCGCAGCCAATCAAGTCCAACCGCAGGACCCGTAATTAGCACGCACGCACTCGGGTGAATACACACACACACACACACACACACAGGAACTGTGACCCTGGGCCAGGAGCTGTGAGTCGACCCTTGTAACCACATATAGTTGAGATAGACGAGTACACACACACACATGCACGCACGCCCACGCACCCACACCCACACACACACATACACACACACAGCTGGAAGTTGAAGACTCAGATGAATCACAGGGATGTTAGGAAGTATTTCTTCAGTCACAGAGTTTCCAGGAAGTGGAATAGCTTGGGAAGCGATGTAGTGGAGGTAGGATCCATTCATAGCTTTAAGAAGAGGTATGATAAGGCTCATGGCGAAGGGAGAGAGACCCAGTAGCGGCCAGTGAAGAGGCGGGACCAGGAGCTATGACTCCACCCCTGCAACCACAACTAGGTGAGTACAAGTCAGATGATTTATAGAAGGTGGTTTGAAGGTTTGCAACAAAACTAGTTCCAGGGTTGAGGAAATTGAGCCTTGAGAAGAGACTAAAGAAATTGTATCATATAACCTTCAATAGAGAATGAGGGGAGATATGGTTACGATACACGGGATATTCGAAGAGATTGACAGAGTGAATAGAAACACAGCAAAATGCTAAAAACACACATGAGGTACAGGGATGTCAGGAAATACTTGTTCAGTCTCATGGTGGTAAATAGAGTGAGCTAGATGAGGAAGTGACAAACTCCATACACAGTTTCAAGAGCAGGTATGACAAAGCAATAAGGATAAATACCGGCAGATTGTTGTTAGAAAGACACTAAAGTGCAGGAAAGGAGACTATTTTTGAGAGGTCCTCACCCGGTAAATCTTCAATGCAATTTACTGTCTTAACATCAGCCAGCAGCAGCAGCAAGCATGGGAGGGTCCAAGAGCCCAGGAACCTTTAATGCCGATGCCTGTAGTTTAAGAGTCCGGGCCAGGAGCTGTGACTCGACCATCGCAAACACAACTTGGTGAGTAGAAAGTAATATTGGAGCGTTCGTGCTCTTGGATTTAAAGGTGTGTGGATTGTGCGTGGACCGTGCGTGGACCGTGCGTGGACCGTGATGTTTCGCTATTCCCAGAGCTCTGCCTGGTCCAGCACTTAATGTTCTCTGACGCCACCAATCATGTTGATTTAATTAAGTATATTTCATTGATGAAAACTTGAAATACGCTGAAATTACTGTGCATGACAACTGAATATATGAAGACAAAGGTACAAGTTAAAATTACTGTGAATGACAACAGAACCCGTGAAGACAGAGGTACAAGTTACATTACTGTGAATGACAAGAGAACCCGTGAAGACAAAGGTACAAGTTATGGAGAACGAATTCATTGGAATAACTTTTCGCTCTGTGTAGAGCTAAGAAAGACTTTCGGAGTCCAGAGAGAGAGAGAGAGAGAGAGAGAGAGAGAGAGAGAGAGAGAGAGAGAGAGAGAGAGAGAGAGAGAGAGAGAGAGAGAGAGAGAGAGAGAGAGAGAGAGAGAGAGAGAGAGAGAGAAGAAGAGAGAGAGAGAGAGAGAGAGAGAGAGAGAGAGAGAGAGAGAGAGAGGGACGTGTACAAACACAAGACATCATCGCTCCTGTCACTGGAATAAACGTAAATTATGCACAAATGTTATGAGCAATTCAATTTAAAATGACACTTCAGTAATTTGGAAAACAATAAAATAAACTACAGTAAATTTTTAAAATCAGTGAAAATACATAACGACTCTGAACGAAAAAACATCCATGTTATCTAATGTTTTAATAAACAAAAGACAGGATAATTACAAGCCCATAATTACTGTCAGATTCAAAAATAAAAGCAAATGGATTAGGGGTAACCTGGAATGTATAGCGGCATTGATGTGCCTCTAAATCTGCCACAGCACTCATTAGCCCGGCTGACAGCCGTGTTGCAACTCATTATAATTAGGCTTTGCTACGATGTTCAAATTTGCCTTCCATGGCTGTCTTTCCAGAGTGACTGTTGCAAGTTCTTGTTCATGGCGATACCAATGTGACGGAAGACTGATCACGTAGCAAGTGTGACGGAGGACTGATCACCTAGCAAGTGTGACGGAGGACTGATCACCTAGCAAGTGTGACGGAGGACTGATCACGTAGCAAGTGTGACGGAGGACTGATCACCTAGCAAGTGTGACGGAGGACTGATCACCTAGCAAGTGTGACGGAGGACTGATCACGTAGCAAGTGTGACGGAGGACTGATCACGTAGCAAGTGTGACGGAGGACTGATCACGTAGCAAGTGTGACGGAGGACTGATCACGTAGCAAGTGTGACGGAGGACTGATCACGTCAAAACTATTACTTCTGCTTTGTTACAGTACTGTTAATATAGCACAGTTGTCTAGAAGAGACTGCCATAGGTTCGACCTATTCATATTTGTCTAGCATCTAGCGTCATGTTTCTAACTTTTATCAGATTTGCCAGTTATAACTTCAACTAAAAATCTGAGAGCTTTACTGAACCAAAAATAATGTCTATGATTAACATTATATACAATCAACTTAAATGATTGTGGAAGTGTTAGTCTCGTACACACAGCTAACTGTATAGAATAATATATCTATTATATCTGTATATTTAACTGTACCCTTAAGACACATTACCATAAATAGTGCACTTAGAACTGCTAGAATAAATGTGTGTGTTTGTAGTGTGTGTGTGTGTGTGTGTGTGTGTGTGTGTGTGTGTGTGTGTGTGTGTGTAGTGTGTGTGTGTGTGTAGTGAGTATGTTTGTGTGTATGTGTGTGTGTGTGTGTGTGTGTGTGTGTGTGTTTGTGTGTGTGTGTGTGTGTGTGTGTGTGTGTGTGTGTGTGTGTAGTGTACGGCAGACTCAACATAGAATGTGACTGACAAAACCAAGAAGTCAATAAATAAACTAACTTCTGACAACAGAGAGGTAATAAGCACAGCTTGCTTGAACAATGCAGCGACCAGTTGGCCAAACAACAATATTCAGGAAGCAGCCATAAGCAGCACAACGTCAGGAAAAGCAAGAGACATTCCTCATATCCTCCATTAAAGATACAAAACTCCCAAATAACTGAATCTGAGTACAGCAACTACGAGAGTGTTAGTCTGAACAAGTGAGAAAGTTAGATCGAGAGTTAGACTCTGCACCTGGATCATTTTCAGTGTGTGACGACACACCCACAAAAACTACAAGCTCACTACTAAATAAATCTCTGGGAACACATTTCCACAAAGGTCAAGAAGTATGACTCGGCTCACCAGTGAGATCAACAAAGGTCAAGAAGTATGACTCGGTTCACCAGTGATATCAACAAAGGTCAAGAAGTATGACTCGCTCACCAGGGAGATCAACAAAGGTCAAGAAGTATGACTCGGTTCACCAGTGATATCAACAAAGGTCAAGAAGTATGACTCGGTTCACCAGTGATATCAACAAAGGTCAAGAAGTATGACTCGGCTCACCAGTGAGATCAACAAAGGTCAAGAAGTATGAGTCGGCTCACCAGTGAGATCAACAAAGGTCAAGAAGTATGACTAGGCTCACCAGTGAGATCATTATCACAAAACTGAGTCTACAGCACTAGAACAGACACTTCCCAGAATGCATCGCAATTGGCAAATGAGCGAACAGTTATGAAGGTGAGTGGGACTGCCAATGAAGACCTTAAATCTGCCAGTACCGTGAGTGTATTAGCATCCTTCCCATTAATGTAACTAAATATACAAGACAAAAAACTAATATAAAACCTGATATTTTCGTTTTAGCTAGAAGCGAAAATAACCATTTGCTATATAATATTAAATAAAAAAATGTACATATATTATTTTTTATTCAGAAGACACGACAAGTTGCCATTGTACTGACCTGTATTAATTAGACTCTTGTTTCCTGTGTTGTATTGCCTGTTTCATTAAACTGTTGTTTCCAGTATTGTATTCACATGTATTCCGTTGAAGACACCCAGGCGTTGTAAATGTCTTATTCATCCACAAGTGACAATCTCTGGTGCAACACTACTAGGATACTCCTAGTGAAGGGTCTTACAGTGCCAGGTGAGTGAGAGGTAATCGACCTTGATCCGAATAAGAAGGGATCATGAGCCTTTCTCCAGCATCCAGGCACTTTCTTGAAGGGATGTCGTGAGGAGAGATCACCTGATCTTCACTAAGTTTCTTCTGGTCATGTCAGGACCAACTTCAGAAAAGAAACTAATCTGGAGCAGTTGCCTGGGAGATCACACCCCCCCCCACACACACCCACACACACCCACACACACCCACACCCACACACACCCACACACACCCACACACACCCACACCCACCCACACACACCCCCACACACCCACACACACCCACACCCACACACACCCACACACACCCACACACACCCACACACACCCACACACACCCACACACCCCACACCCACCCACACACACCCACACCCACACACACCCACACCCACACCCACATACACACCCACACCCACATACACACCCACACACACCCACACACACACCCACACCCACCCACACACACACCCACACACACACCCACACACACATCCACACACCCTCACCCACACACACACCCACATACACACCCACATACACACCCACACACACCCACACACACCCACACACACCCACACACACCCACATACACATCCACACACATACACACCCACACCCACATACACACACACACCCACATACACACCCACACACACCCACACACACCCACACACACCACACACACCCACACACCCACACACCCACCCACATACACACCCACACCCACATACACACCCACACCCACATACACACCCACACACACACCCACACCCACCCACACACACCCCTGCAACCACAATTAGGTGAGTACAATTAGGTGAGTACACACCCACTCACACACACACACCCACAAACACCCACACACACCCACACACATCCACACACCCACCCACACACACACCCACACCCACCCACACACACACACCCACACACCCACACCCACACCCACACACCCACCCACACACACACCCACACCCACCTACACACACCCACCCACACACCCACACACACACCCACACCCACCTACACCCACCCACCCACACACCCACACACACACCCACACACACACCCACACTTTAAAATCCTTTTCGAAACTGGAGTCTCAGACTGCTACTGGAGCTAGCAGCAGCTTTATCACGGCTAATTGCCTCTTGTGGTAGAGTTCAGCCACACTCCAGGGTGGATATCAATGTAGAAAAGCAAAAGGTTATGTTTGGAATCATGTCTTATATTCCCTTGCAATCCTTGTATGACAGATCCACAGAGGTGAGATGACATGCACAGTTACACGTATTTATCTGTGCTCTTGAATGATTGTCTCCTCCCTCTCTCCCTCTCGTGTGTGTGTATGTGTGTGTGTGTGTGTGTGTGTGTGTGTGTGCGCGCGTGTGCGTGCGTATGACAAACATCGTGACATCGATTCTTAGGCACTGACTGGCTATAAAACCAAGCATTATTAATGACAGATTATGTCCAATACCGTACACACACAACCCCCGGTTTCAGTTAACTGAGCACATTTACAACCCAATTTAAAGTGAAAATATTAAAGACTACTTCATTGCATTGTGGACCATTATAACATCGCAAGTGAGAGATAATATAACCAATTTAGGTTTAAATCTGTAAGAGTCGTACAGTTCAGCAGGGAGGTCTATACAAGAGTGAGGGGGTAGGAGTGTGTGAGGGTAGAGGTTAGTGGAACTGGGGGTTAGTGCACTAGTAAAATTTTAATCAGAGTTGGTACAATAGCTTACTTTCTCTTATAAAGTCAAAGAGAGTCTGCATCAAAAGTGGGACTTTCAGCAAGGAGGTCAGTTAGAGTGTCCTGGGGCGGCGGAGAGACGTTGGAAGTGTATCCTGGGTTGCTGCTCATAGACATATTAAGATTTGATGGACTGACAGTGCGACCTGACAGTCTTCGCAGAGTGGTTGGTGTAGGTCGTTTCTCCAAGAAGTATCCATGAGTGAGTCACGTGTGTCCGATACATATGTATAAGAGTGCAGCTCCCAAACCTGACAGCAGGGAATATTATGGTCAGTTTTAGGACTCGCTCGCTATGGGTTGAAACCCCATCCGTTCCGTAGTCTGTTTCTCTTCCAGTTGCTGCCAGCGGTTGCAAAGTTGCAAGAATTGAACACAACTCTGCTGTGAAAACACTGCAATAACGCTGGTGAGGGATAAAGGCAGAAGACAAGTCAAGGGAAAAGGTAATAGACTGCCGAGACGTGTTATGAACACTTGACAATATACTGGGAAAGACGAGCATCAACACAATCAAAACTGGGTCTGCGATTTGTGGTAGGAATGTTGCGTATGACACATGAGTCAACACGACGGCGTCTGGCAAGGTTAGAAGGGGGACGGAGTACTGACAGGGGATCAGTTTAAAGAATGACTATGGTCTGTGACATGACAGGAAGGCGAACACTTCTCTGTTAGAAATAGTCTGGCAATGCCGACAAGATGTGGAAAAAGACACTTATGTGTAGTTTAGGACATTTATTAAAAGAAACGTTTCGCCCCGAGTGTCTTCTTCAGTCCTGAAGCACCACTCTGCCCGGTGCTTCACTCTGCCCGGTGCTTCACTCTGCCCGGTGCTTCACTCTGCCCGGTGCTTCACTCTGCCCGGTGCTTCACTCTGCCCGGTGCTTCACTCTGCCCGGTGCTTCCTCTGCCCGGTGCTTCACTCTGCCCGGTGCTTCACTCTGCCCGGTGCTTCACTCTGCCCGGTGCTTCACTCTGCCCGGTGCTTCACTCTGCCCGGTGCTTCACTCTGCCCGGTGCTTCACTCTGCCCGGTGCTTCACTCTGCCCGGTGCACCACTCTGCCCGGTGCACCACTCTGCCCGGTGCACCACTCTGCCCGGTGCACCACCACCATCACCGGAAGCAGTGACGGAAGAGTATACACCGGAAGCAGTGACGGAAGAGTATACACCGGAAGCAGTGACGGAAGAGTATACACCGGAAGCAGTGACGGAAGAGTATACACCGGAAGCAGTGACGGAAGAGTATACACCGGAAGCAGTGACGGAAGAGTATACACCGGAAGCAGTGACGGAAGAGTATACACCGGAAGCAGTGACGGAAGAGTATACACCGGAAGCAGTGACGGAAGAGTATACACCGGAAGCAGTGACGGAAGAGTATACACCGGAAGCAGTGACGGAAGAGTATACACCGGAAGCAGTGACGGAAGAGTATACACCGGAAGCAGTGACGGAAGAGTATACACCGGAAGCAGTGACGGAAGAGTATACACCGGAAGCAGTGACGGAAGAGTATACACCGGAAGCAGTGACGGAAGGAGATTTATGAACCAGATTGATTCGAAACGAATTAGTTTGGAATCAAATGAAATTTAATAAGCAGAGGACTGAGGGTGTTAGTAAGATTCTGTAAATAAGAAGCATAACGAAGGCAAAGCACGTAAGTTTTCGCAGGAGAAGCGGCATTACAAACTCTAGTATTTTTTAAAGGTGTTGCAGTACTCAGCTATCATGGATCATCTTTCAGCACAGTCAAAGATGAATAAAAAAAACATGGAATAAGGTTTGCGCAATTGAATATTTTTAATTTAACATATTTATTCCCACTATCAGAACGTATGTATAATTTAAATATACATATACGTAGTGTAGGGACAAGTTAAATCTAACAGGATACAGAGTTTTGAAAAGTGAGTATAAGAGCACTGGCGTTATTACAGCTTTAAGTAGGCGAGACCTTCCTACATATGATTTAAAATGGCTGTTAAAGTTTAACCAAGGGCGTTTCTGTTGTTATTGGTGACTACCAAACTAAATCTGGAAGGCTGGCAGAAGTGAGGCTCCAGTGTCCACCTTGCGGGCTCTATTTCCTTCTAGGGGTTGACGGATAAAGTCATATCTTTCTTGTTTCCTGCTTGTAAATGGTATACGACAAACTATGGAAAAGGACACCTGTGTACAGTTTAGGACATTTATTAATGGAAACATTAATTATTATTAGCCATTAGTGGGGAAACTTTTTCTTCAACAAATGTTCTCAACTGGACACAAGTGACGTTTTCCACATTCATTGTTTCCAGGCAGATTTCCAAAATCAAAACTTTTGTGGATAATAGTCGAATTGAGATAGATATGACTTACCGTTTCCGCCAATATCTGGTGTAGGGGCGGCCATCTCCAGACATTTCTCACTTTCTTCATTTTGGGGGTTCAGTAATTGACCTTTTATCTGTGACTGATTACAAGTAAATACAGATTATTATAAGAACCTTGAAAAAGAGTTTTTATTTCGTAATTTTTTAAAATGAACCGACAGAGGAGTTTCACTATCACTCTCTGATGTGTGTGGATGGCACTACGACGAGGATGTCTCCAATACCCCAAGCGAAGAAGATCCGTTACACTTGGAGACAGTTGGCTTGCGATGTCCCGGAGATGAGATCCTGAGGAAGTATAACCAGCTGGAAGCTGGCACACCTGGATTATTCTCCATATATCTTTATGCACTAATGTGAGGAATTTCAGATGTGCTGTGAAGACATCGGACTCCGAGGTACTGGTCATTCTGGTGCTTCACTCTGACCGGTGCTTCACTCTGCCCGGTGCATCACTCTGCCCGGTGCATCACTCTGCCCGGTGCTTCACTCTGCCCGGTGCTTCACACTGCCCGGTGCATCACTCTGCCCGGTACATCACTCTGCCCGGTGCTTCACTCTGCCCGGTGCTTCACTCTGCCCGGTACATCACTCTGCCCGGTGCTTCACTCTGCCCGGTGCTTCACTCTGCCCGGTGCTTCACTCTGCCCGGTGCTTCACTCTGCCCGGTGCTTCACTCTGCCCGCTGCTTCACTCTGCCCGGTGCTTCACTCTGCCCGGTGCTTCACTCTGCCCGGTGCTTCACTCTGCCCGGTGCTTCACTCTGCCCGGTGCTTCACTGTCCCCGGTGCATCACTCTGCCCGGTGCTTCACTCTGCCCGGTGCTTCACTGTGCCCGGTGCTTCACTCTGCCCGGCTCAGTTTGATCAATGAAGAATGCAGCATCATGGAGACGCAGGTGGGGGGAGAGAACGCAAAGAACCATCAACATCGGAAAAAAAATAACATATAATATACGACAGTATCCGTGTGAACCCTAAGCACTCAAATTAACTTATAATAAACAACTGTTTGTACTTAAGTTAGTCTTTCAATTTTTGCTGTGGTTTATAATTAACTATGAAATGTGGATTCTGCTGTTTGCATTCACTCATTATATTCGGTTCTTTGAATATAGTGGTATGGTAAGTGACACTGGTATGGTAAGTGACACTGGTATGGTAAGTGACACTGGTATGGTAAGTGACACTGGTATGGTAAGTGACACTGGTATGGTAAGTAACACTGGTATGGTAAGTGACACTGGTATGGTAAGTGACACTGGTATGGTAAGTGACACTGGTATGGTAAGTGACACTGGTATGGTAAGTGACACTGGTATGGTAAGTGACACTGGTATACTAAGTGACACTGGTATGGTAAGTGACACTGGTATGGTAAGTGACACTGGTATGGTAAGTGACACTGGTATGGTAAGTGACACTGGTATGGTAAGTGACACTGGTATGGTAAGTGACACTGGTATGGTAAGTGACACTGGTATGGTAAGTGACACTGGTATGGTAATTGACACTGGTATGGTAAGTGACACTGGTATGGTAAGTGACACTGGTATGGTAAGTGACACTGGTATGGTAAGTGACACTGGTATGGTAATTGACACTGGTATGGTAAGTGACACTGGTATGGTAAGTGACACTGGTATGGTAAGTGACACTGGTATGGTAAGTGACACTGGTATGGTAAGTGACACTGGTATGGTAAGTGACACTGGTATGGTAA
Organism: Cherax destructor; assembly: GCA_009830355.1. Lineage (NCBI taxonomy): Eukaryota > Metazoa > Arthropoda > Malacostraca > Decapoda > Parastacidae > Cherax > Cherax destructor. The sequence goes on along the minus strand of WNWK01000090.1, from coordinate 635,892 downwards.
TTGACACTGGTATGGTAAGTGACACTGGTATGGTAAGTGACACTGGTATGGTAAGTGACACTGGTATGGTAATTGACACTGGTATGGTAAGTGACACTGGTATGGTAATTGACACTGGTATGGTAAGTGACACTGGTATGGTAAGTGACACTGGTATGGTAAGTGACACTGGTATGGTAAGTGACACTGGTATGGTAAGTGACACTGGTATGGTAAGTGACACTGGTATGGTAATTGACACTGGTATGGTAAGTGACACTGGTATGGTAAGTGACACTGGTATGGTAAGTGACACTGGTATGGTAAGTGACACTGGTATGGTAAGTGACACTGGTATGGTAATTGACACTGGTATGGTAAGTGACACTGGTATGGTAAGTGACACTGGTATGGTAAGTGACACTGGTATGGTAAGTGACACTGGTATGGTAAGTGACACTCGTATGGAAATTGACACTGGTATGGTAAGTGACACTGGTATGGTAAGTGACACTGGTATGGTAAGTGACACTGGTATGGTAAGTAACACTGGTATGGTAAGTGACACTGGTATGGTAAGTGACACTGGTATGGTAAGTGACACTGGTATGGTAAGTGACACTGGTATGGTAAGTGACACTGGTATGGTAAGTGACACTGGTATGGTAAGTGACACTGCCCACGAAGGAGAAATTCCAAGCCACTGACATCACAATCTTTGAGAATATTTCTCACCCGTGACGTCAAAAATATGTACATTTATGCATAACATTAAGTGCGTAGCATTAACGCAGCAGTACACAGCATTAACGCAGCAGTACACAGCATTAACGCAGCAGTACACAGCATAAACGCAGCAGTACACAGCATAAATAAGCAGCTCACTGCCACTCTCCACGCACGAACACCAGGCAAATCCTCTTCATTTAGAATTATATTGTTACACTGGTTGTACATTTTCAGAGATTATATCAAACGTAGTAATAACTCTGGCGGGGCCCGGGTGCGCAGCTGGTGGCCCTGGATACAGCCAGGGAGACCCAGCATACGGCTGAAGAGCCCAGGGTACGGCTATGGCCCCATGGTACGGCAGGAGGCCTCAGGGTACGGCTGGAGGGCCCAGGTCATAGACTGTGAGTGTACCTGTGCTTTCAATTATTTTGCCTTTGTCCCAGTTCAATTGTGCATTTGTTCCACATGAAATTTTGCATTTGTTCCATGTTCAATTTTACGTTTGCCTATGTCCAGTTCACCATGTCCAAATTCCTGTGTCCGAATCAAGCTGTCAGAAAACTTACGTTCAAATTCCCTTGTCCAAAAATAATACGTAAATATCACTATGTCCAAAGAATCATATCCAAATCCCCATATCCATCATCCCCATGTCCAGCATCACCATATCCAACATCACCATGTCCAACATCACCATGTCCAACATCACCATGTCCAACATCCCCATGTCCAACATCACCATGTCCAGCATCCCCATGTCCAACATCACCATGTCCAACATCCCCATGTCCAACATCACCATGTCCAAAAATCCCCATGTCGAAAATCCCCATGTCCTAATCCCCGTGTCCAAATCACCATGTCCTAATCCCCGTGTCCTAATTCCCGTGTCCTAATCCCCATGTCCTAATCACCGTGTCCTAATCCCCATGTCCTAATCACCGTGTCCTAATCCCATGTCCTAATCACCGTGTCCTAATCCCCATGTCCTAATCACCGTGTCATAATCCCATGTCCTAATCACCGTGTCCTAATCACCGTGTCCTAATTTAACCACACCCATAGTGATTTATTTACTTTTTCCGTCTCACTAATTGCCAATTCCGTTTTAAACCTTTTGTATTCACTGATAATTATTGAAGCGTGTATTGTGTGGGGGGGCGACCCATGCTGTGTGTGGGGGCGACCCATGCTGTGTGTGGGGGCGACCCATGCTGTGTGATGGAGGGGGGGCGACCCATGCTGTGTGTGGGGCGACCCATGCTGTGTGATGGAGGGGCGACCCATGCTGTGTGTGGGGGGCGACCCATGCTGTGTGATGGAGGGGGGCGACCCATGCTGTGTGTGGGTGGCGACCCATGCTGTGTGTGGGGGCGACCCATGCTGTGTGTGGGGGCGACCCATGCTGTGTGTGGGTGGCGACCCATGCTGTGTGTGGGGGCGACCCATGCTGTGTGTGGGGCGACCCATGCTGTGTGTGGGGGCGACCCATGCTGTGTGTGGGGCGACCCATGCTGTGTGATGGAGGGGCGACCCATGCTGTGTGGGTGGCGACCCATGCTGTGTGTGGGGCGACCCATGCTGTGTGTGGGGGCGACCCATGCTGTGTGTGGGGGCGACCCATGCTGTGTGTGGGTGGCGACCCACGCTGTGTGTGGGGGGCGACCCATGCTGTGTGTGGGGGCGACCCATGATGTGTGTTGGGGGCGACCCATGCTGTGTGTGGGGGGCGACCCACGCTGTGTGATGGAGGGGGTGCGACCCACGCTGTATGATGGAGGGGTGCGACCCACGCTGTGTGATGGAGGGGGTGCGACCCACGCTGTATGATGGAGGGGGTGCGACCCACGCTGTATGATGGAGGGGGTGCGACCCACGCTGTATGATGGAGGGGGTGCCGACCCACGCTGTGTGATGGAGGGGGTGCCGACCCACGCTGTGTGATGGAGGGGGAGCCGACCCACGCTGTGTGATGGAGGGGGAGCCGACCCACGCTGTGTGATGGAGGGGGTGCCGACCCACGCTGTGTGATGAAGGGGGTGCCGACCCACGCTGTGTGATGGAGGGGGTGCCGACCCACGCTGTGTGATGGAGGGGGTGCCGACCCACGCTGTGTGATGGAGGGGGTGCCGACCCACGCTGTGTGATGGAGGGGGAGCTGGATGAGGGAGGGGGATCAGGATGTGAGGGAAACGGATAACAGGGGAGGGGGAAGGATGAGGTAGAAGAAAGTGAAGATACACTTTGATGAAAGGTGTATGTAAGTGGTAGTGAGTACTCACCTAATTATGGTTGCAGGGGTCGAGACTCAGCTCCTGGCCCCGCCTCTTCACTGTCCGCTACTGGGTCTCTGCTCTCCCTGCTCCATGAGCTTTATTATACTTTGTCTTAAAACTATGTATGGTTCCTGCCTCCACTGTATCGTTCGCTAGACTATTCCACTTCCTAACTACTCTATGGCTGAAGAAGTGCTTCCTAACATCCCTTTGTGTGTGTGTATGTGTGTGTGTGTGTGTGTGTGTGTGTGATCTGGTCTAAGTGGTTAGATGTGACGCGTCTGTTCAAGCACTCCAGCCTTCCCGTCACTGCTGTGCTTCCCGTCACTGCTGTGCTTCCCGTCACTGCTGTGCTTCCCGTCACTGCTGTGCTTCCCGTCACTGCTGTGCTTCCCGTCACTGCTGTGATTCCCGTCACTGCTGTGCTTCCCGTCACTGCTGTGCTTCCCGTCACTGCTGTGCTTCCCGTCACTGCTGTGCTTCCCGTCACTGCTGTGCTTCCCGTCACTGCTGTGCTTCCCGTCACTGCTGTGATTCCCGTCACTGCTATGCTTCCCGTCACTGCTGTGATTCCCGTCACTGCTGTGCTTCCCGTCACTGCTGTGCTTCCCGTCACTGCTGTGCTTCCCGTCACTGCTGTGCTTCCCGTCACTGCTGTGCTTCCCGTCACTGCTGTGATTCCCGTCACTGCTGTGCCTCCCATCACAGCTCTACCTCCCACCACAGCTCTACCTCCCACTACAGCTCTACCTCCCACTACAGCTCTACCTCCCACCACAGCTCTACCTCCCACCACAGCTCTACCTCCCACAACAGCTCTACCTCCCACCACAGCTCTACCTCCCTCCACAGCTCTATCTCCCACAACAGCTCTACCTTCCTCGCCATCAGCTTTCTTCCCCTTCCCATCAGCTTTCTTATTTCCTGGACATCTCTGGCAATCAGCTCTCCTTGCAATACCTATCCCTTCCCATTAACTTTCTCCCTTACTAAACCTTCCCTCCAGCCATCCATTTGTTGTGGAGGTTTTAAGGGTCATGCACGACTTACGTACATGGACCTTCCTGCCCCTTAGCAGAAAATGAGACTAGGGACAAGCGTCCCTTACCATGAAGGGAATACGCATTCCCAGTTAGATCAGGTGAAATTCTTACCCCCTCCCCCTTCCCTTCCACCCCATCCATCCCGCTCTAAACCCGTCTGTGAGAGAAGGAACACGATACCCAAGCCAGTGACCTGCTTTCTCCTGCCAGCCGCACAAAGGTCCCCAGTTCGGTTAAGAGGCGCTGATGTTTTCCTCTAGCCGGAAGAATGAGACTTGTGGAACATTTGGGAATCTATATTATGGAAACGTTTCGCTAGACAGTGCTTTCTTCAGTCTATTACAGAAAAGAACGGTGGAAGATGAGAAGGAGTTTGAGGCAATCAGTCTCTCAGCTTGGAGTCGATGTGTTCAGTTCATCAATCTTGATGGACTCTATCGACTCCAGACTCAGGGACTGATTACCTCAAACTCCTTCTCATCTTCCATCGTTCTCTGTAATGGACTAAAGAAAGCACTGTTACACAAGTGTCTCATTCTTCAACTTTTCGGTTTTCCAAACCATTTACATTACCTCTAGTTCATTTACTGTTGATTCCGGGGGTCATCGCCCCCTCGGCCCGGTCCTAGACCAGTTTTACCGGTCCCGACCTGTTTTTTTGTTTTTGCTCAACGGGCAAGAGAGGGAATTGCCTCCACAAGAAAAAAAAAACATGAAAATTTACCGCTTATGGTGAGGGCAGAGGGAGAGACTCAACCCGTAAGGGCCACACAGTGCTTAGGAATTTAGAGACAAGAACATCTGATCCAAAGGAATAGCTCCAATTCCTTGAACCAAGAGCTCTTCCCCGTCATCAAATCCCCTTCCTTTATGGCCCCACACCACCAAGTCACACGAAATTAAAAACCATTCTTGATGGCTGTGCCCTCCACCTTGATTAGGTGCCAGCGCCACCTCAATTTCTTGACATTAAGTTAACCTTAACTACCCTAATAGTGCTATCAGCTAATTGGATCACTTAGAGGCGAGGACGTCTTAAAGTGCCTCTCTGGAGAGGTGTTGATTATAACATTATTGCTCCTTTATGGTACACAACCTCTCTTATTATCCTCTTGCTTCTCTTACTTTATATAAAATGATTACAACACCACTACCACTACTACTAATAATATTAATAATAGAACGCATAGTATTTATTATAAGAAATCTGGATTTTTAGTAACACAACCATTACTATTACTACCACCACTGCCTCTGCCACTACTGTTACTACTCCCACTACTACTACTACTACTAATATTTCGCCTACTATTTATTATCAACAAATCTGGATTTTAAAGCTAGTAGAAACAGCAAGTGTGAAAGATATTATCAACATTATGGAGAATTATCGACCTTTTGTAGACAAACATATTTGCTACCTAGTGATGATGATGATACGCAGATGTAGAAAATTATTATTTTTATCTACGATAATTATACAACATCTAATATTGTAAAGTAGAGAAGGATTTTACGAGGTATATATTAAATTATTAATGCAAATTACTAGTTATTAGCCATATTTAAATTATATAAATGCAAATATACGGGATATAACGGGTACGATGCAAGTCTGAGTATTAGACGAACTGGTTGTATTTTTGTATTGTTGTATTGGTTATTGTTGGTATTTCTGAATTTTTGAATTGGTTATTGTTGGCATTTTTGTATTGCTGGTATTTTTGTATGATCAAAAAAAATTTAGCACTTAACGTAAATTAGACAAACATTGAAGGACCTAATTGGAGATATGAAGCCATGGTAATAATGTGAGTTAATGTGTAGGTTTATATTTACGAATGTAGGTACATATTTTGTGTAATATTACATTCACAGGGAGGGGGAGACGCATTCCCCTGGGGAATGCAAAAAAAAAAAAAAACACTCAAAGAACTGGAACACAGGTGACCTTGAACTGTAACAATATATACAGCGATGTTTCACTGTCCCCTTATCTATATTATCTATATTATCCCACTTATGGAGATAATCCCATTATTTAACCGACCACTACCCATATATTAATAGTGATATAATTAATAGTGACACCGTTTAAGAGTATAACATCTCCCCTAAATGTTGAATAGTCCCCACCATTACTGACGTAATTATGGATATAATGATGGCATATTTATTATATATCTCATTATTATGGCAAACGTATTCATGCCGACACAATAATAAAAGGTGAATGAATTAAAGACTAATATATAGAGGACTAGAATAAAGCAAAGTTTGTTTACAAACAGCTGGAAAAATTCACAGACACGAACTAATAGATACTGGCATAAACAAATAATCACAAGCAAACAAACGAAAGGAGACAAGGAAAAAATACACGCAAAACAAGTATAAAGCATAAACGACTAATGTTCAGAGTAATTAACGGATATTAATTCATAAACATTAATTAGCACCAGTGGGTTACCAGAGGCTGTGTAAAGTTATATATATATATATATATATATATATATATATATATATATATATATATATATATATATATATATCATTATTTCTAATACAAGGTATACAGGCCTAGCTGACATCAGTGACATATTACTATATAGAAAGCCACTTGTTATGCAGGAACATTTCGGGCAAATTAATTCAGTTTTGTCCCAGGATGCGACCCACACCAGTCCACTAACACCCAGGTACCCATTTTATACTGATGTGTGAACATGGACAACAGGTGTCTTATGGAAACACATCCTAATGTTTTCCAGCCGTACCGGGGAATCGAACTCCGGACCTGAGCGTGTGAGCTGAGTGCGCTAGTGACCGAGCTACGGGACACCTAGATAGATCACGTAATATGAGATGTAATGTTATGTGCACATACAGCATGAGTTTTATGAACATAGTGTTTATGTGCACATATAGCCTATGTGCTCAATCCATGTGCACACAAAGCTCATGTGCTCATAGAGCCTATGTGAACACACAGGCCATGTGCATATAAAATCTCGGGATCGATGCTCACCATAAGCCCGTCTAGCACTGAGTGAACAGCATACCAGCATACCCCTATGTTTATGTAACAACATCATTGTTTACCTTGTACCACCTCTCTCACTCTCTCACTCTCTCACTCTCTCACTCTCTCACTCACTCTCTCTCTCTCTCTCTCTCTCTCTCTCTCTCTCTCTCTCTCTCTCTCTCTCTACCTAATTTTCACAACTCTCTTCCCTCATTTACATCTTAATAGGACAGCGTTGAAGGTGCAAAAATCAATGGCTTATTCCAGCAGCAGCAGCAGCACCAGCTGTGAGTGCTGCCGCAAGGAAAGAAAACGAGCGTCAGGTATATGGGCTGCGGCAGGTGGTCCTGGTGGTGAAGCTGCGGCAGGTTTTAGTGGTGGAGGGGATGCGGCAGATTGTTGGAGTGTGGTGGACATCTCTCGTCTCTTCCCAGTCACAACTCAGTTGTACTGACCATCAAAGTAACTAATGGATATAAATTATTTAAAACCTTTGGGAAAGATGAGATTGCTAAAGTACCTATCGTCATAAGGTACTTATCTTCAGAAGATATCTATCTTCATTAGGTACCTATCGTATGTATCTTCAGAAAGTACACACGTTCAGGAGGTACCTACCTTCAGAAAGTACACACGTCCAGAAGGTACCTACCTTCAGAAAGTACACACGTTCAGTACCTACTTTCAGAAGGTACCACGCTTCAGAAGGTGCCTATCTCGGGAAGGTACCTATGTTAAATAATTTTAATAATGATATAATCTGTAATACTGTGTGTGTGTGTGTGTGTGTGTGTGTGTGTGTGTATGTGTGTGTGTGTGTGTGTCTTTTTACTGGTTAATTATGTCCACTCGCTAGATCAGCTTTAAATATATTTAATCAACTTAATTACCAGTATCTAATTTGGGCATATAATTTCATTGTTATTCGGGGGTTGATGAACATTCAGAATTCCGAAGATCGACTTTTTTCCCCCGTGAACAATGTTGATAATTGAATCAAATATTAACTGAAATAATTCGATATCGGAATTAATAATATACCAAGTGAAATATATTGATAATCGAATTAATTTTGTATCGAGGGACATGTTGATAATTTAATTAATAATTTACTAACATCAAATCACTTATTTGTAAGTAGGATTTTTTTTAAAAATTATATCTATGATAATCTAGCATAAGAGTAACAGTGTAATAATGAGAATAATAATGAATAAATAAGACAATGAATAATAAAGATAGAGCCACAGACTGAGTCAGTCAACAAAGGATTTGATTCATTTATTATACAATACTTAATTCGGTGTGAATGAATTTAGGATTGTCAGTAAGTGCTGTCAGTGAACTCTCCTGTTGGAACTAAGTGTTGATGCTGTCAGTGAACTCTCCTGGTGGAGCTCAGTGTTGATGCTGTCAGTGAACTCTCCTGTTGGAACTAAGTGTTGATGCTGTCAGTGAACTCTCCTGGTGGAACTAAGTGTTGATGCTGTCAGTGAACTCTCCTGTTGGAACTAAGTGTTGATGCTGTCAGTGAACTCTCCTGGTGGAGCTCAGTGTTGTTGCTGTCAGTGAACTCTCCTGTTGGAACTAAGTGTTGATGCTGTCAGTGAACTCTCCTGGTGGAACTAAGTGTTGATGCTGTCAGTGAACTCTCCTGGTGGAGCTCAGTGTTGATGCTGTCAGTGAACTCTCCTGGTGGAGCTCAGTATTGAGGCTGTCAGTGAACTCTCCTGTTGGAGCTCAGTGTTGAGGCTGTCAGTGAACTCTCCTGGTGGAACTCAGTGTTGATGCTGTCAGTGAACTCTCCTGGTGGAACTCAGTGTTGATGCTGTCAGTGAACTCTCCTGGTGGAGCTCAGTGTTGATGCTGTCAGTGAACTCTCCTGGTGGAACTAAGTGTTGATTCTGTCAGTGAACTCTCCTGGTGGAGCTCAGTGTTGATGCTGTCAGTGAACTCTCCTGGTGGAGCTCAGTGTTGAGGCTGTCAGTGAACTCTCCTGGTGGAACTCAGTGTTGATGCTGTCAGTGAACTCTCCTGGTGGAACTAAGTGTTGATGCTGTCAGTGAACTCTCCTGGTGGAACTAAGTGTTGAGGCTGTCAGTGAACTCTCCTGGTGGAACTAAGAGTTGATGCTGTCAGTGAACTCTCCTGGTGGAACTAAGTGTTGAGGCTGTCAGTGAACTCTCCTGGTGGAACTAAGTGTTGATGCTGTCAGTGAACTCTCCTGGTGGAGCTCAGTGTTGATGCTGTCAGTGAACTCTCCTGGTGGAGCTCAGTGTTGAGGCTGTCAGTGAACTCTCCTGGTGGAGCTCAGTGTTGATGCTGTCAGTGAACTCTCCTGGTGGAACTAAGTGTTGAGGCTGTCAGTGAACTCTCCTGGTGGAGCTCAGTGTTGATGCTGTCAGTGAACTCTCCTGGTGGAGCTCAGTGTTGATGCTGTCAGTGAACTCTCCTGGTGGAACTCAGTGTTGATGCTGTCAGTGAACTCTCCTGGTGGAACTAAGTGTTGGTGCTGTCAGTGAACTCTCCTGGTGGAACTCTGTGTTGGTGCTGTCAGTGAACTCTCCTGGTGGAACTCTGTGTTGGCGCTGTCAGTGAACTCTTCTGGTGGAACTAAGTGTTGGTGCTGTCAGTGAACTCTCCTGGTGGAACTCTGTGTTGGTGCTGTCAGTGAACTCTCCTGGTGGAACTCTGTGTTGGTGCTGTCAGTGAACTCTCCTGGTGGAACTCAGTGTTGATGCTGTCAGTGAACTCTCCTGGTGGAACTCTGTGTTGAGGCTGTCAGTGAACTCTCCTGGTGGAACTCAGTGTTGATGCTGTCAGTGAACTCTCCTGGTGGAACTCTGTTTTGGTGCTGTCAGTGAATCAACTTGAAGACGTTGCCCAGATTAATCGTATATTAGAACCCTTTTAAAAAGCATATTTTCTTGAAAGAAACAAATTTGCGAGTTGATAATGGTCGAGGACCTACTGAAACGTCACCTAATGGTTCTTCTAAAAAACAAATGTAGGATTTATTTGTAATATCTTGCAACCTCGGTAGTGTGACTTACTCTTCACTCCGGGTTTATACACGTGGCTGTCTCTAGACCTTCGAATTTTCTGCTTATGAATAATTGCTTATTAAAGATTATTTAAATACAAGTTTTAGCACTGATTTTTAGATTTAATGTAGCATTACTTCCGGTGGTCTTTTTGACCTATGAATATAATGACGTGAGTTTAAACAATAGAAATTATACATCAGAAATATTAACTCATTTGTATGAAGGAACTAAAGGTGAATGACGAACTTTTAAAGGGAAATTCGAAAGCATGAGAGACTAAGCCTTTATTAGATAATGTATCACAGTTTATTATGACATAATAAAGTCCTGTAGTAGTGGGTTGGTAGACAACACCGCCCAGGGAGGTACTACCGTCCTGTAGTAGTGGGTTGGTAGACAACACCGCCCAGGGAGGTACTACCGTCCTGTAGTAGTGGGTTGGTAGACAACACCGCCCAGGGAGGTACTACCGTCCTGTAGTAGTGGGTTGGTAGACAACACCGCCCAGGAGGTACTACCGTCCTGTAGTAGTGGGTTGGTAGACAACACCGCCCAGGGAGGTACTACCGTCCTGTAGTAGTGGGTTGGTAGACAACACCGCCCAGGGAGGTACTACCGTCCTGTAGTAGTGGGTTGGTAGACAACACCGCCCAGGGAGGTACTACCGTCCTGTAGTAGTGGGTTGGTAGACAACACCGCCCAGGGAGGTACTACCGTCCTGTAGTAGTGGGTTGGTAGACAACACCGCCCAGGGAGGTACTACCGTCCTGTGGTAGTAGGTTGGTAGACAACAACCGCCCAGGGAGGTACTACCGTCCTGCCAAGTGAGTGTAAAACAAAAGCCTGTAATTGTTTTACATGATGGTAGGATTGCGGGTGTTTTTGTCTGTCTCATAAACATGCAAGATTTCAGGTATGTCTTGCTACTCCTACTTACACTTAGGTCACACAACACATTCATGTACAAGCATATATACACCCCCCCATCCCTGGGTTTTCTTCTATTTTCTTACTAGTTCTTTTCTTCTTTATTTCCTCTTATCTCCATGGGGAAGTGGAACAGAATTCTTCCTCCGTAAGCCATGCGTGTCGTAAGAGGCGACTAAAATGCCGGGAGCAAGGGGCTAGTAACCCCTTCTCATGTATATATTACTAAATTTAAAAGGAGAAACTTTCGTTTTTTCTTTTGGGCCACCCCGCCTCAGTGGGATACGGCCGGTGCGTTGAAAGAAGAAGAATAAAGCTCATCTCTAAGTAATACCTTGCATAATAAAGCGTCTTTTCATCATATTCGCTATTTTGCCTTCGTTTGGGACTGGTGTTCTCCACACTACCAGAGCACCTTAATAGCGCAACTGAGCGGTTTAGTAATGGACTTCCACCAGGTTGTACACAATACACCAGGTGGGAGCTGCCTCGGGCAGTACAAGTCATCTTGTTAGTGTATAGCTTCAAAGGTTGTTCCACTCCAGCTGACCATTAAGACTGCAGTTCTCTCGTCTGCACATCATCAATATTTTAATCCCAAGAATATGGATTAAAATGTGCAGACACCTCACACTGTATGTACGGTGAAGAATGTATCCCCCAAGGGATACACACCTCTGTTTATACGTAGCTATACACCTCTGGGTATATAGAGTATGTATATATTATATAATTTATTTAAAATTACGTCCTTTCTAAAATTTTCTCTTTTACGTTTAAAGATATATTTTTTTCCATTTATGTTAACGTAAAAAATAATAATTTGTACCAAAAGAACCTTAGAAAACTTACCTAACCTTATTATAACAAGCGTAATTTAATTTAGCTTAATACAACTAAATATATTTTAGATAAATTTACAATAATTTAATAAACAAACACAATGAAATATATATTTGTTTGGTTATGTTCAGAATGAATTTTGCGATATTATTACATACACAAATTTTCGCTTGCCTTATTCGGCAAGAAGAGCGTTGCTATTTAAACCAAAATCGTATGTTACTTCTACTTTACTACCAGGTGAGAGAGGGGAGAGAAAGAGAGAGGGGAGAGAGGGGGAGAGAGAGAGAGGGGAGAGAGGGGGAGAGAGAGATGGGAGAGAGGGAGGGGAGAGTGAGAGAGGGGAGAGGAGAGAGGGGAGAGAGAGAGGGGAGAGAGAGAGGGAGGGGAGAGAGAGAGAGGGGAGAGAGAGAGGGGAGAGAGAGAGAGAGAGAGAGAGAGAGAGAGAGAGAGAGAGAGAGAGAGAGAGAGAGAGAAGAGAGAGTGTATACTCACCTAATTGTGGTTGCAGGGGTCGAGGCATAGCTTCTGGCCCCGCCTCTTCACCGGTCGCTACTAGGTCACTCCCTCCCTGCTCCGTGAGCTTTCATCATACCTCATCTTAAAGCTATGTATGGATCCTCTGTGCGTGCGCACCGTAACCTCTGCATGTCTTAAACTTCTACAGGCAGGGTAAGGTTGTCGCACCAAAACTGTCCTTTCCATCTTGTGTCTTTAATTTCCTGGCTCTCAGCTTAGCGTTCTAAATGGTGACACACTAACAAAGCTGGTGCTGTGACCCCTCTCCTCCTGGTGGTGGAGGAGGCTCAGCCAGCCAGCTGGTGCTGTGTCCCCTCTCCTCCTGGTGGTGGAGGAGGCTCAGCCAGCCAGCTGGTGCTGTGTCCCCTCTCCTCCTGGTGGTGGAGGAGGCTCAACCAGCCAGCTGGTGCTGTGTCCCCTCTCCTCCTGGTGGTGGAGGAGGCTCAACCAGCCAGCTGGTGCTGTGTCCCCTCTCTTCCTGGTGGTGGAGGAGGCTCAGCCAGCCAGCTGGTGCTGTGTCCCCTCTCCTCCTGGTAGTGGAGGCTCAGTCAGCCAGCTGGTGCTGTGTCCTCTCTCCTCCTGGTGGTGGAGGAGGCTCAGTCAGCCAGCTGGTGCTGTGTCCTCTCTCCTCCTGGTGGTGGAGGAGGCTCAGCCAGCCAGCTGGTGCTGTGTCCCCTCTCCTTCTGGTGATGGAGGCTCAGCCAGCCAGCTGGTGCTGTATCCCCTCTCCTCCTGGTAGTGGAGGCTCAGTCAGCCAGCTGGTGCTGTGTCCTCTCTCCTCCTGGTGGTGGAGGAGGCTCAGCCAGCCAGCTGGTGCTGTGTCCTCTCTCCTCCTGGTGATGGAGGAGGCTCAGTCAGCCAGCTGGTGCTGTGTCTCCTCTCCTCCTGGTAGTGGAGGCTCAGTCAGCCAGCTGGTGCTGTGTCCCCTCTCCTCCTGGAGGTGGAGGCTCAGCCAGCCAGTTGGGGAGACACCCACAACAATAAGCCTAATAGGCCTTGAATACGTCAGCACTTTTACCTCACGTCACTCCATTAAACTCACTCCGCTGAGCATAACAATATGACAGGGGGCGCTGCGCCCCCTCTCCCCCTCCACTCAATTTAAATTAATTATTGAGAACTTTTCCGTATCATAAACTGCGGTTCGATGTTATTTATATTATTTATTTCGTTTAATACGAGATTATTTACTCAAGCACACGACGCTGGTGTAAGTCACTGCTTAGGACAGTAGTTTGTGCTTTACTGTCGATTAGCGAAAGTTGGATCGAGCCTCCACCACTACTCGTGCTGAAGGAATCTCACGGGTTTAGAATTTCACGTAAATCTTCTGTCTTCATCTCCATTGCCTTCACCTCCATTGCCTTCACCTTCATTGCCTTCACCTCTATTGCCCTCACCTCCATTGCCTTCACCTCCATTGCCTTCACCTCCATTGTCTTCACCTCCATTGCCTTCACCTCCATTGCCTTCACCTCCATTGCCTTCACCTCCATTGCCTTCACCTCCATTGTCTTCACCTCCATTGCCTTCACCTCCATTACCTTCACCTCCATTGCCTTCACCTCCATTGCCTTCACCTCCATTGCCTTCACCTCCATTGTCTTCACCTCAATTGCCTTCACCTCCATTACCTTCACCTCCATTGCCTTCACCTCCATTGCCTTCACCTCCATTGCCTTCACCTCCATTGCCTTCACCTCCATTGCCTTCACCTCCATTGCCTTCACCTCCATTGCCTTCATCATATATATCTTTTATTACTACTAATAATAATAATCACTTACCTATCACAAGTCTTATCATCATTTATGGAACACTTCAGTTATAGTTTAACTAGAGACTCTTAATTATCATCTAAGGTTGACTGAACTGTGGCCTCTCCTGTTTAACCGTCGTCATCCTCTATGACGTGTGCTGGCCTGTACTGGCCACCTCTATGCGTCCATCTACAGCTTCGGTCCTTCCCTTCTTCCTTTACATCGTTGTTTCAACCTCTTTAAACATGGTCTACTCCTGACGACCTCGCGATCTCTATGATCATTATCCCCGTTAACTGAGAGTGAACACGCCCTCGAGATGTCGTCAAGGGTCCTTTGCTTCCTTTTCCTCAATAAAACTACCCTCCATCCCTCTCTATAAATGCTTCCAAAGATCAGCTTCACTACTGACGCGTTCAACCGGGTTTAAGTCTTAGCTGAGGTTCCCGCTATAAGTTCTTAAGTGTTGAACCTTTTAACGGTGTACATTATATTTGTTTATATAAATGCTGGGAGTCCATGTTAGACGAGGGGGACTTCTACCACAACACATATCACTCACCAACCCTGTTCTTCTGAGCTACCACTTCGTACTAGAAGTGTTGAGTTACCACCTAGCCTTCCGGCTCACCATCCTTCTTGAAATCTGACTCGCAAAGCTGTTGAAAGAGGTTCGGTGTTGGTGAGGTAGTGCCCCATCACGGGTGTGAAAAGATTACCACCATTGTGTCTGAAGCTTAGTAAGTAGCGTCAGCTGATGCCTACGTGGCGATGCAGGGCCATTCCTATATGCATAAGTGAGTTTTAAAGTGAAGGCTGGCACGGCACTTTCCTTGCCACCAAGAACGGTTTATGACATAGTGACCATTTTTATGTCGGGTTCCATGAAAACAGGAATAGAGAGGCTTTAGAGGGAGGCCTTCCACTTCTTTCCAGAGGGGCAGAAATGGAAGGAACAGCCTCGCCTGTCTCCGGGACGGAGGCCATACCGTGGAAAAGAAGTGGTGGAACAGTAAGGACGAGCGTCGAGGAGGAAGGACGAGTGTCGAGGAGGAACAATAATAATAGTAGCTGGAGGTGGGCGGCTGAACGACGGTGGACATGGTACTCAGTAGTAAAACAACCGGAAGAACCCACATTTGACTCTCTTTAAAGTGAGACATATGGGCTAGTCTCCTTACACCTGCTCTCCTTGTTCATCTAGAAGAAAATAGGTGGTGTATGGGTGTTTGTCAAGTATAGTGGGTTGCATCCTCGGAAAGACCGGAGATAAACTACAGTACACTGCTTGGTTCTTCTTTGTGGGGGGAAGGGGCGAGTTATCTTGAATTAATAACCCAATGTTGAATGTCGTCTTCCTGTATGGAGCTCAGGAAGACCAGCCACCGGCGCCTCGCTATCACCCTCAGATCCTTCTCAAATTGTGTTGGTTCATGTCTTCATGATTCCTGGACAAACATGTTGTTGACACACTCTTCTGTGAGACTGAATACTGTTATTTACTCGTATCAAATTTTCATTATACTTATAATTAAAATAAACTAGTGTTTCGTTATTAATTATTAAAAAAAACGTTATGTAAGCATAAATAATGGGATTTTTTTTTTGGCTAAAACTAGGTGTATATTTTACACCGGAAATGTGAGATTGGTGGGTAGGGAAAAGGCTGTGTTGGTGTGGGGGAGAATTGTTTGGAGAAGGAAGTGGGAGGGGCGGTTGGGGGTGTGATTGGGGGTTAGGGGTGGGAGGGTGGTTCAGGGTATAAGAGTTGCTGGGAAGGGGAACAGGTGGTAGGTGTGTGTGGGGGGTCGAGGGGGTCAGTTTTTGTTTCTAATCCTTTCACTTTATTATGCCGGGTTTTGATATTTACAATAAAATTCTATTTCCACGCCTCTTAACTCCTCATTGAGAGCCTGGTGAGACTGTCAGGCTTTATCTTAGAGCTGTGTATAGAGTCTGACTGGTGGTGATGAGAGGCGTCAGGAGCCTCATGGAGCCTATCATTCCTATTAAAGCTGTGTATAGAGTCTGCCTTCATCAGTCTTGATCCATCACAATTCACTTTCTGACAACCCAGAGTCTGGAAAAAGTATTCCATGACATCCTGCAGTGCTGTATCTTACTTCTAACTGATCCCCCTTTGTGCCTTTTTCCCTCCTCTCCAACTCTTTCCATGTCGACCTGGCCGACAGGTTTAGTTCAAATGTTCTCTCACGATTTATTCCTCCTAGTTCCGGGACTATTAGGAATAAATTAAATGACGGGTCTGATATATGTACAACATATGGTTATAAATTATTTTTTTTAGATTAATATTCTGCTGTCGGCATGTTGTTGACGTTCATCAAG
This sequence comes from Cherax destructor, assembly GCA_009830355.1. Lineage (NCBI taxonomy): Eukaryota > Metazoa > Arthropoda > Malacostraca > Decapoda > Parastacidae > Cherax > Cherax destructor. The sequence goes on along the minus strand of WNWK01000090.1, from coordinate 619,392 downwards.
GCTCTTTGAATGATAAAATGTCAATAACAATTTAAAATATCAATGAAATAGGATATACAGGTTTTATTTAAATTTGTAAAATAAGACAAGGGAAAATTAAAACTTTTAGGGTAGATAAATGGAAGGGAATTGGAGGGAGAAAGATATAATGGCAAGGAAAGTCGACGAAGACTAGTTAAAACAGATGAAGGTGAGACAGAAGGAGTGAGGGAGGGTTGTGGAGAAGTAAGAGTTAAGAGGAATGAGATGGTTGTGGAGGAGAAGGAAGAGGAGGATGAATGGGAGAGGATAGGTGGAAGGGAAGACATGATCGCATCAGTCGCCAGAGTGAGACGACATGACACTAGTGATCCATTAACCTCACACTCAGTACTGTCAGACAGTATACCAACACGAACAATCGTACACTCAGACACCTCCACACTCAGACACCTCCACACTCAGACACCTCCACACTCAAGACACCTCCACACTCAGACACCTCCACACTCAGACACCTCCACACTCAAGACACCTCCACACTCAAGACACCTCCACACTCAAGACACCTTCACACTCAGACACCTCCACACTCAAGACACCTCCACACTCAAGACACCTCCACACTCAAGACACCTCCACACTCAAGACACCTCCACACTCAAGACACCTCCACACTCAAGACACCTCCACACTCAAGACACCTCCACACTCAAGACACCTCCACACTCAAAGGTTCTGTTTCTAATCACACAAATTTCTCTATCATATGGGGCACTGGCAAAGATAGAAATTATAGGCTATAACAGCGTTCGCAAGTGATGATAGAACATGCATCTGAGTGGCATCCAGAGAGGACACAGCAAGTGTCCCACCAGAACTCATAAAAAAAATATGTGATGTCCACCAGTCACTTGGAACCGAGTTCAAAATAAAATAAAATCAGGCTAAGAAAAACAAATGGACGGATTCGTTCCAAATGTGCACACTGAAATTACTCCTTAGAAGAACGACAGGCGGAGTCGAATAACGCAAGGATTATCAACGCGCGTATTTCGAACGCGAGATTAATTACCGTCCTCTTGGACTGCAGGAAGCGACCACCAACAACTTGATTGGAAGGGGAATTTTAATAGAGCGGGACATCATTACAAATCATTGGAGCGAGACTTCATTATATATCAGTGGAGCGAGACTTCATTATATATCAGTGGAGCGAGACTTCATTATATATCAGTGGAGCGAGGTGGGTGTTACACTGTCTACACGTGGGTTACACTGGGTTTCTGTCTACACGTGGGTTACACTGGGCTTCTATCTACACGTGGGTTACACTGGTTTTCTCTCTACACGTGGGTTACACTGGGTTTCTGTCTACACGTGGGTTACAGTGGGTTTCTGTCTACACGTGGGTTACACTGGGTTTCTGTCTACACGTGGGTTACACTGGGTTTCTATCTACACGTGGGTTACACTGGTTTTCTCTCTACACGTGGGTTACACTGGGTTTCTGTCTACACGTGGGTTACAGTGGGTTTCTGTCTACACGTGGGTTACACTGGGTTTCTGTCTACACGTGGGTTACACTGGGCTTCTATCTACACGTGGGTTACACTGGTTTTCTCTCTACACGTGGGTTACACTGGGTTTCTGTCTACACGTGGGTTACAGTGGGTTTCTATCTACACGTGGGTTACACTGGGTTTCTGTCTACACGTGGGTTACACTGGGTTTCTGTCTACACGTGGGTTACACTGGGTTTCTGTCTACACGTGGGTTACACTGGGTTTCTGTCTACACGAGGGTTACACTGGGTTTCTGTCTACACGTGGGTTACACTGGGTTTCTGTCTACACGTGGGTTACACTGGGTTTCTGTCTACACGTGGGTTACACTGGGTTTCTGTCTACACGTGGGTTACACTGGGTTTCTGTCTGCAAGTGGATTTTCTCAAACATTCACAATAATACAACGTTTAATCTCATTACTGGGTGTGTTTGCTGACTTCATATAATGGGAACTATATCAGTGAAATGTACCGAATTCTACAACCTGGTCTGTCTCCGTGTTTTCCGGTGTGTCCCCGTGTATCCCCGTGTGTCCCCGTGTATGTCTTTCTCTCCCAGCTAATGTGGTTTTTGTATCTTCCTTTACAGATGTCAACGGCAGCGGTGAGATTGACGAAAAAGATCTGGAAATCGCTATCCAGGTCAGTTGTCATGGATGATATTTGTCATGAGCTGGCACCTTGATCTTTGTCATGAGCTGGCACCTTGATCAAGAACTATCCTGAAGAAACTTACCGACTACTTAGAAGGCTTTTCATTTTGAGTTTTATTATATATTGCAATATGCGTTGACGTATTTATCTAAGTAATATTTTACTTTCAAGTAATGCATTATAACACACACATAGACACACACACACACACGTTCCCGTGTATCTTTCTATTTATTAATTTACAGTCGTTTAATACCACTTAAAACGAGTTCATATTATTATGCTTAGGGCATAGACAAAATGACGTTAACGACATCATAAAGAGAAGTCATGCTACAGCTGGATGCCCAGCCGAGAGAGAGCCCCGATCACTAGCAGCCAACAATACCTACAACCCAGCAAACCTCCCCGACGGGATCACCAGCTTTCCTTGGAAGAAAGGCAAGCTCTTAGCATGGGACTATACCTGTGTGTCGACGCTGGCTGACACCTACTGACACCTACATCCATCACAGTGTCGGGCGACAGGGAGGAGCTGCTGACCACAGGGAGGAGTACAAGATCAGCAAGTACAGAGACATAAGCCAACAGTATCAATTTGTCCCAGTGGGATCGGAGACCTTGGGATCATGGGGAAAAAATGCCACACGTTTCCTTAAAGAACTGAGTTCCAGACTCATCGACACCACCAGGGACCCAAGGGCAGAAACTTTCATGTTCCAGCGCCTCAGCGTGGCCATCCAGAAGGAAAATGCATGCTGCATACTGGGCTCGCGTCCGGCTTCGGAGGAGCTGGAGGAGTCATAATCTTTGATATATTGTACCATTGTATTCATGCTTGTGTTTCCTTTCAATGTATTCTGTCTATTAATAAAGTTCACTGAATATAGAATATAAGGGGTGGTAGGAGAAGAAAATATTCAAACAGCTCCGGGGAAAACCTTGAGTTTTCCCTGAGGTACATTTACTTTCTTCTCTGAGGATGAGGGTCCCCAATCCAGTTCTAGAGATGATACCTCCTTATATTTAATATATATAATACACACACACACACACATATATATATATATATATATATATATATATATATATATATATATATATATATATATATATATATATATATATCGTGCCGAATAGATAAAATTGGTCAATTAGCAAGCACTCACTTAAAATTACGTCCTTTCTAAATTTTTCTCTTATACGTTTAAAGATATATTTTTTCATTTATGTTAATGTAAAAATTAATAATTTTGTACCAAAAGAACCTTAGAAAACTTACCTAACTTTATTATAATAAGCGCAATTTAGTTTAGCCTAATCCAACTAAATATATTTCAGATAAGTTTATAATAATTTAATAATAAACAAACACAATGAAATATATTTGTGTTCGTTAGGTTCAGAATGATATTTGTGAAATTATTACATGCACAAATTTTCACTTACCTTATTCGGCAAAAAGAGCGTTGCTGTTTAAGCCAAAATCGTAAGTTTTACCTATTCGGCACGACATATATAAGGTAATTACCGTATAATTATGACTGGAGTTAGCAATATGCTGAATTTAAAGTGGTGTAGATATTTCCCCCCCCCCTGAGTGGCCCATGTGTACTTGAGGCTCGCCACACTGAGGGTGCCACACTGAGGGTGCCACACTGAGGGTGCCACACTGAGGGTGCCACACTGAGGGTGCCACACTGAGGGTGCCACACTGAGGGTGCCACACTGAGGGTGCCACACTGAGGGTGCCACACTGAGGGTGCCACACTGAGGGTGCCACACTGAGGGTGCCACAAGGTGGCGTCACAATGTAAAGTAAGTACATACTTGTGTGTGAAAACTACCAGGTTCTCCTGTCCACAGCAGGTAAATTCGATACCAGGTGTCGCCTCATACATACGTGAAGTGTTTGTTGATGTAATAAGAATCTCTCTCTCTCTCTCTCTCTCTCTCTCTCTCTCTCTCTCTCTCTCTCTCTGTATATTCACTGTGTTTACAGTCGTTGCAGCAGTTACAGATGATTTAGTAAATCTTGAATTGAAGTTGCCGAGGCTCCCAGTAACACGGTTATCACGACACTGGTATGCTAGTGTTTTGTGACGGTATCATAAATACTCTTCATGTCTTGCGTCAGCTCGTAAAACCATAATAACATAAGAATGGAGAAGAATTTCAGCAGGTCTGCTGGTACGTGCTAGAGGTCCTGCTCACACTCGACGCTTCTCACTCGTATACTTATTCAGTGTATTTTTAATGCTACCAATAGTTCTCTGCTCAGTGACGCTGCTTGGTAGCTTGATGCCCTCATCCACAAGTATTGTCAAGCTGGTGGTGCTGTCTCATATCCTTTCTAAATCAAAATTTATTCAACTTTAATCCTTTACTGCTAATCCCCTCCTGGTCAGATATTTTGAACACTATTTACACCTCCTTCGTGGTTAATAAAGACATACAAGCAGCAACTGGAACATATATTAAGATCAGACTTGATAAAACCTAATATGTGCAGGTGAAACGTGGCCTTGATAGAGTTTCCAGTTTTTGCATGTATGTCTTTATTAACTAAAACTTCTCGATACTCCAATGCCATCTATTACACCTAAAATTTATCTTATTTATTTTGTTTTTCCACTTGTACGAGTCAGCGATATCCATCCTGACTCTACACCTTTCCAAAGGTGTCCCTTTAACCTGTCTTCGTACAAGATTCGTCTTACGCATGGTATTAACTTTGTAATCCATCTCTTAAGTTTTCCCAGCACAGTTACCACAGTTATCGATACCAGAAATGAGCTGCGTAACATGAGGCCTCAATGAGCTGCGTAACATGAGGCCTCAATGAGCTGCGTAACATGAGGCCTCAATGAGCTGCGTAACATGAGGCCTCAATGAGCTGCGTAACATGAGGCCTCAATGAGCTGCGTAACATGAGGCGTCACCAGTGATATATAAAGTTGCGTATAACCTTAGGATTTCTCTTATTTATGGTTCTTGATGTGAAGGCAAGAAATCTAGCTTTGTTGTTAACACTTATGCTGTGTTGCTGGTCTTGGCTTTAGAGTTCAGCTAACCAGAATTTCTGGGGCTTTCTCGTAGTATTTGGTATATATTATTTATAGGTGTCCTGGATATTTTATTTTCCTACGATATGAACCTAAAACGTTCGTTTAGAAAACATGAAAATAGTTTGGTAATACAAACGATTAACGCTCACTCATATTCATTCTCTCTCTCTCTCTCTCTCTCTCTATCTCTCTCTCTCTCTCTCTCTCTCTCTCTCTCTCTCTCTCTCTCCCTTGATGAAAAGCACACAGAAGAGTCAGTAGTTTTAATTGAACTCTCTACTAGGGAAAAAGGGAAGGGGGAGAGGGGAGGGGATGTGGGTAGGGAAGGGGGGAAGAGGAAGGGGGGAAGAGGAAGGGGGTGTGGGCAGGGAAGAGTGGAAGGGAAGGTGAGGGAGAAGGAGGGGAAAAGTTGGTTGGAAGGGATGGTTACTGAGATAAATGTGGGTGAGTGAGCAAGGGAGATTAGCAGAGGGTGAGAGAGAGAGAGAGAGAGAGAGAGAGAGAGAGAGAGAGAGAGAGAGAGAGAAGACCTGACTTGGTCTCTCAATTTTTTTTCTCAGTTTCTTTTTTGGGGGTTTATGTGAATCATAAAACTGTGTAGGTGCTGGATTCCCCTTTTTAGGTGCTGGATCCTCCTTTGTAGGTGCTGGATCCTCCTTTGTAGGTGCTGGATCCTCCTTTGTAGGTGCTGGATCTTCGTTTGTAGGTGCAGGATCCCCCTTTATAGGTGCTGGATCCTCCTTTGTAGGTGCTGGATCCTCCTTTGTAGTTGCTGGATCCTCCTTTGTAGGTGCTGGATCCTCCTTTGTAGGTGCTGGATCCCCCTTTATAGGTGCTGGATCCCCTTTGTAGGTGCAGGATCCTTCTTTATAGGTGCTGGATCCCCCTTTATAGGTGCTGGATCCCCTTTTTAGGTGCTGGATCCCCTTTGTAGGTGCTGGATCCTCCTTTGTAGGTGCTGAATCCTCCTTTGTAGGTGCTGGATCCTCCTTTGTAGGTGCTGGATCCTCCTTTATAGGTGCTGGATCCCCCTTTATAGGTGCTGGATCCCCTTTGTAGGTGCAGGATCCTTCTTTATAGGTGCTGGATCCCCCTTTATAGGTGCTGGATCCCCTTTTTAGGTGCTGGATCCCCTTTGTAGGTGCTGGATCCTCCTTTGTAGGTGCTGAATCCTCCTTTGTAGGTGCTGGATCCTCCTTTGTAGGTGCTGGATCCTCCTTTATAGGTGCTGGATCCCCCTTTATAGGTGCTGGATCCCCTTTGTAGGTGCAGGATCCTTCTTTATAGGTGCTGTATCCCCCTTTATAGGTGCTGGATCCCCTTTGTAGGTGCTGGATCCCCTTTGTAGGTGCTGGATCCTCCTTTATAGGTGCTGGATCCCTTTTGTAGGTGCTGGATCCCCTTTATTGGTGCAGGATTCCCTATTGTGTGTAAATTGTACAAAACATTTCATTCAAGGCGGCTACTTAATTTTTTTTATTCAATAAAATCATTATTTTTAAGTTTTCGTATTAAATATTTATATATTTAAGTATATTAATCATTAATTTTTTTATGAAATTATTCCGTCACAAATTCTAGAATTAAAAAAAAAAATCTATTATTTAGATTTTTAGGTATTTATAGATTCATTTACTGACAGGAGAAAAATGCGTTAAATTTATATTATATAAACTTTTAGAAGCATTAAGTATATAAATGCTATATAAATTGCCTTTTGGAAACCTATGCTATGTAAATTCCCTTATGGATACACACAACACATAAATTAACTAATGGAAATCTATACTGTATAAAATACCATAGTGAAATAAACACAATATATATTTCCTTACAGAAATATATATATATATATGAATGTATACTCAGCTTATACTGCTTAATTTAATATTTCAATATTTGAGTTCTTGCTGTTTGGTCAATATCTCACGAGCGACATTTTTTGTGCTTGTTTTTTTTACAAACATTTGGTATATAAACTTTCCTCATAAAGTTGCTATATACTCAGCACCTAATGTATTTTTTCATAATTTTTTAATATATTTTCTGAAAATATTTGATATACATTTATATACTTTCCGCATATATTTGGTATATGCCTAATGTATTATCCTCATACTTTTGGTATATACTTTATACATTTTACGATTACTGACAGATTAAGGAAATCTTAAATATATATATATTTTTTTTTCCGAATCTCAGTCTTGTTTTTATGTAAGGAATATTTTAAACTGTCTGTGGGTAATATTCCAATGATGTATAACACACGCGCGAACACACTCACACGCAAGTTCCATACATAGCTTTAAGAAGAGGTATGATAAGGCTCGTGGAGGAGGGAGAGTGAGATTTAGTATCGACCGGTGAAGAGGCAGGGCCAGGAGCAATGACTTGACTCCTGCAACAACATATAGGTGAGCACACACTCAAACACACACACGCGCGCGCGCGCAGGGAGCAAATGAACTGTGTGCGCCACTAACAACAATCTTCAATATATCTATCAACACAGGACAACTGCCTGAAGTGTGGTAGACAGCAAACGAAGTCCCGATATTTTAGAAAGGAGACAGACTGCACTAAATAACAGACCAGTGTCGCTGATATGTATTTAAAGTTATGGAGAAGATTGTCAGAAAAAGAGTAGTGGAGCACCTAGAAAGGAACGGCTTCATATATAACCAGCACGGTTTCAGGGAAGAGAAATCCTGCGTCACAAAAGTAATGGCGTTCTATGATAAGATAACAGAAGACAGGGGAGAGAGAGGGATGGGTAGACTGCATCTTCTTGGATTGTAAGAAGGCTTTCGCCACAAGAAAGGTTGAGAAAAAGACTGGTTGAAAAGTTAGAGGAACAGGCAGGAATAACATGGTAAGTACTGCAATGGATGAGGGAACACCTGAAAGGAAGGAAACAACGTGTGTTGGTTCGAGACGAAGTGTCAGAGTGGGTGCATGTGTCGAGTGGAGTTCCCCAAGAGTCAGTCCTAGGTCCGGTGCTGTTTCCTGTATGTGTGTGAATGACATGACGGAAGGGATAGATTCAGAGGTGTGTCCCTTTGATGTGAAGGTAATGAACAGAATATAAGTGGAAGTGGATCAAGTAAGCCTGCAAGGGAATCTGAACAGGCTAAAAGCTTGGTCCGACAAATGGGTCCTGGAGTTTAACCCCAACAAGTGTAAATTTATGAAGCTTGGGGAAGACCGCAGACTGAATACAGACTAAGAAGTCAAAGGCTGCAAAACTCACTCAAGGAAAAGGATCTTGGGGTGAGCATCATACCGAGCACATGTGAGGCGCATATCAATCAAATAACTGCTGCAGTATATCGGGCGCCTGGCAAACCCAAGAATAGCGTTTCGACATCTAAGTAAGGAGTCATTCACGACACTGTACACCGTGTACGTCAGGCCCATATTGGAGTATGTAGCACTAGTACGAAACCCACACCTGGTCAAACACGTCAAGAAATTAAAGAAAGTGCAAAGGTTTGCAGCAAGACTAGTCCCTGAGCTGAGGTATATGTCCTACAAAGAGAGGTTAAGGGAACTCAACCTGATAACACTGGAGGACAGGATGGATAGTGATGTTAGACATGATAACGACTTATAAAATACTGAAAGGAATTGACAAAGTGGATAAGGAGAGAATATTTCAGATATGTGACACAGTAACAAGGGGTCACAACTGTAAGTTGAAAACTCAGATGCGTCACAGGGATGTTAGGAATTACTTCTTCAGTCATAGAGTTGTCAAGAAGTGGAACAGTCTGGGAAGTGATGTAGTGGAGGCAGGATCCATACATAGCTTTAAGAAGAGGTTCGATAAAGCTCATGGAGCAGAGATTATTATAATAATAAAAACTAAGCGCTAAACCACCAGAGTCTTACAGTGCTTCATAGAGCAGGAAGAGAGTGGACATAGCGACCAGCGAAGAGGCACGGTCAGGAGCTATGACTCGACCCCTGCACCCACAAATAGGTGAACACACACACACACACACACAACCTTAAGAGTCTATTCTACTTCATATTAAAAGTATCTTCAATTAACTGTCAGTGTACACGCAGCCTTAACCCTCGCTCAGTCGATAAGTTTCAAGCCAATAAAACCAACCACTCAAATGTTCCAAGCAGTTCTGAGGAGTCACTAAAGAAGTATTTGCTAAAATCTAATTTGCTCTGAAGAAGAAGTTAAGAAACCCGGCTTATTTCTCAGCTTTTATAACAAAACTCCCAAACTGGAGCTAAAAAGTAGATGGCACTTCTGTTCCCTCTGGACCATAATTATCAGTTCATGAGTTTTAAGACGCGGAAGACAAGCAGAGGCGAGGTGAAGACAGTAAGGAGTGAGGACACACTCGAGCTCATTTCAGGTCACCGTTGTTCTGAAGACGAGGGCATTAAAAAATTGTTAGAGGCGTGTGTCTTGGGCAAGATTGTCGCATGGGGAAAATTAGCATCTTCAGAAACCTCTTAGAAGGGGTCAGTTTCTTCAGAAACATCTTTGAAGGGGTCAGTTTCTTCAGAAGCATCTTAGAAGGGGTCAGTTTCTTCAGTACAATCTTAGAAGGGGTCAGCACCTTCAGAAACATCTTAGAAGGGGTCAGCACCTTCAGAAACATCTTAGAAGGGGTCAGCACCTTCAGAAACCTCTTAGAAGGGGTCAGTTTCTTCAGTACCATCTTAGAAGGGGTCAGCACTTTCAGAAACATCTTAGAAGGGGTCAGCACCTTCAGAAACATCTTAGAAGGGTTCAGCACCTTCAGAAACATCTTAGAAGGGGTCAGCACCTTCAGAAACATCTTAGAAGGGGTCAGCACCTTCAGAAACATCTTAGAAGGGGTCAGCACCTTCAGAAACATCTTAGAAGGGGTCAGCACCTTCAGAAACATCTTAGAAGGGTTCAGCACCTTCAGAAACATCTTAGAAGGGGTCAGCACCTTCAGAAACATCTTAGAAGGGGTCAGCACTTTCAGAAACATCTTAAAAGGGGTCAGCACCTTCAGAAACATCTTAGAAGGAGTCAACACATTCAGAAACATCTTAAAAGGGGTCAGCACCTTCAGAAACATTTTAGAAGGGGTCAGCACCTTCAGAAACATCTTAGAAGGGGTCAGCACCTTCAGAAACCTCTTAGAAGGTGTCAGTTTTTTCAGAACCATCTTAGAAGGGGTCAATTTCTTCAGAACCATCTTAGAAGGGGTAAGTTTCTTCAGAACCATCTTAGAAGGGGTCAGCATCTTCAGAAACATCTTAGAAGGGGTCAGCACCTTCAGAAACATCTTAGAAGGGGTCAGTAGCTTCAGAAACATCTTAGAAAGGGGTCAGCACCTTCAGAAACATCTTAGAAGGGGTCAGCACCTTCATAAACATCTTAAAAGGGGTCAGGACCTTCAGAAACATCTTAGAAGGAGTCAACACCTTCAGAAACATCTTAGAAGGGGTCAACATCTTAGAAGGGGTCAGTACCTTCAGAAACATCTTAGAAGGGGTCAGTTTCTTCAGAAACATCTTAGAAGGGGTCAGTTTCTTCAGAAACATCTTAGAAGGGGTCAACATCTTAGAAGGGGTCAGCACCTTCAGAAACATCTTAGAAGGGGTCAACATCTTAGAAGGGGTCAGCACCTTCAGAAACATCTTAGAAGGGGTCAACATCTTAGAAGGTGTCAGTTTCTTCAGAAACATCTTAGAAGGGGTCAGTTTCTTCAGAAATATCTTAGAATGGGTCAGTACCTTCAGAAACATCTTAGAATGGGTCAGCACCTTCAGAAAAATCTTAGAATGGGTCAGCACCTTCAGATAAATCTTAGAAGGGGTCAGCATCTTCAGAAACATCTTATAAGGGTCTGTACCTTCAGAAACATCTTAGAAGGGGTCAGTACATTCAGAAACATCTTAGAAGGGGTTAGTACCTTCAGAAACATCTTAAAATGGGTCATTATCTTCAGAAACGTCTTGGGAGAGGTCATTTGGACAAACATCTTGAGTTATGCATGGGTCATTGCGTATGGGACTAATATCAAATGCAACACTGCTTAGTTGTTTTACACAAACATGACTGACAGCTGATTGCTGCAGAGCATTAGTTGTAAACAAAGTTTCGCTCTGGGTAGAGTTTTATAAAGTCAAGACTTGACAAAGCTCTACCCTGAGCTCTGGATACAGTCCCTGGTCCCTCCTGTGGCCTTGGAAGACCGACTCTGAGATGAGTCTGGTTCTTCATCCTCCATTACCACCCTCACCACAATTATCAACACTATCACCTCACCACAACCACCGCTATCATCACCACACCCCCAGTGCCACTTCCATCACGACCACCAGTACCACTATCACCTTCACCTCCCCACCACCATCACTATTATCTCCACAATCAGCTTCACCACCAGCCACCACAATCACCACCATCTTCTCCAACACTTCCTCCTCCCCTAACCAGGCTCAGTTTCCTTAATTGGACACTCCATCAAAACTGAATTCTTTCTTCACGCGACACGTGATGGAATTCATTTTTTTTTTTTTTTGAGAAAACCTTATATTTTGTTTTTGCCGCTGATAAATCATACAAATATTTAATCAAACTAATAAGATACTTCAATCATATCATTTAAAAAATTCAGAGTTAAGATCTCTCGTCGCCTTTTCAAGAAAACACACACACACACACACACACACACACACACACACACACACACACACACACACACACACAAATACACACACAAATACACACACAAATACACACACAAATACATACACAAATACATACACAAATACACACACAAATACACACACAAATACACACAAATACACACACAAATACACACTTTATCTAGTAAAAATATATATATAATATATATATATATATATATATATATATATATATATATATATATATATATATATATATATATATATATATATAGTGCCGAATAGGTAAAACTTGTTATTTTGGCTTAAATAGCAACTCTGTTCTTGCCGAATAAGGTAAGCGAAAATTTGTGTATGCAAAAATTTCGCAAAAATCATTCTGAACCTAACGAAAAAAATATATTTCATTGTGTTTGTTTATTAAATTATTGTAAACTTATCTAAAATAAATTTACTTGCATTAGGCAAAATTAAATTGCGCTTGTTATAATAAGGTTAGGTAAGTTTTCTAAGGTTTTTTTGGTACAAAATTATTATTTTTTTACATTAACATAATTGAAAAAATATATATTTAAATATATAAGAGAAAACTTTAGAAAGGACTTAATTTTAAATGAGTTCTTGCTAATTGACCAGTTTTACCTATTCGAGTAAAATTTCTCGCTATTTTCTTGAGGCTGGGTCTTGAGGCTGCTGGAGACTGGTGTCTCAGCTCTGACAAAAAGTCTGACTGGAAAGCTGACATTCTATCATAAGTTTTACACTGATGTTGTCTATCAAAAAAAAAAATCTATATTACTTTGCAATTTTTTCCCCACTTAAATTTTGTATTTGTGACAGGTTCAAACGATGATTGTTATTATAATTAACATTGTTATTGGGAAGGATAGAAGTCCCAGTACTGGTGTATTGGTAACTTTCCCAGTACTGGTGTATTGGTAACTTTAACAGTACTGGTGTATTGGTAACTTTACCAGTACTGGTGTATTGGTAACTTTTCCAGTACTGGTGTATTGGTAACTTTAACAGTACTGGTGTATTGGTAACTTTAACAGTACTGGTGTATTGGTAACTTTACCAGTACTATTGTATTGGTAACTTTAACAGTACTGGTGTATTGGTAACTTTTATCCTCAAAATTCCCTCTTTTTTTCCTTCCCTCCCTATTCTGTTCCTCCCTCCTTGGCTCCCCTTCCTTCCCACTTCCCTCTACATCAAACTTTCTCACGCCAAACATTTCAGAAGCACCATGGAGACAGCTTCATCAAAGGTCCTGATATAAAGTGTGTACAAGTTTACTTCACTTTATCATTGTGTGTCAGGCAGGGAAACCACCCAACTATGTCAAGCATTCCTTCCAAACTCTCTTTGAGCCCACCAGCACCCGAGAGAGAGAGAGAGAGAGAGAGAGAGAGAGAGAGAGAGAGAGAGAGAGAGAGAGAGAGAGAGAGAGAGAGACATAACCTCATGTATTTACCTATATCTCTGTATATATCTTTTTTTTTACCCATAACTCACTCGCTCGCTCACTCTCTCTCTGTGTCCTCGTAATCTACTCGAGGCACCAAAATTCGTCAACAAAGCATCAGTGCCCAAGACACAGTATTCAAGAGGCAACTTTCCCCAGGATGATAGTCAATGCCAACGCTAATGGCTTCCTCCCTTCTCCTAGAAAAAAAAAAAAAATACCGCTATTGCTTCTATTGTTGGCCAGGTAGTGCCTCTGTTGTTGGTCCAGCTGGTACACATGGCCTACGTGTCTATTGTTGGCACAGCAGAGCCTACAAAAGTAGACACTGCCCAGGATGCAGCCTGAAAATATAGTACAAGCTTCATAATTATAATTATCAATAATAATAATAATGAAGTATTATGCAATAATCGCGAACTAGCCATACAGGATGCAAAACAACCGCATGGAGTTGAATGATAGCTCTAGGCCTTTCGTGTTGCAATCAACACCTTCAGCAGCTTGCAATGTTGCAGAAATAAGTAGGAAGTTTAGATAGATTCGTTCAGGGAAACGACTCCAGCTGGAGAGAGAGAGAGAGAGAGAGAGAGAGAGAGAGAGAGAGAGACCTCGAAGTACGTATATACAGCACACTGAGGTTATTAATGCATAAAAATCAAGAGAAAATACACTCCAACCTCTCAGAATATATGCAATGCATCAATGGTTGTGGTTGTTACTGTGGTTGTGGTTGTTGTTACTGTGGTTGTGGTTGTTACTGTGCTGGTTACTGTGGTTGTTACTGTGCTGGTTACTGTGGTTGTGGTTGTTACTGTGCTGGTTACTGTGGTTGTTACTGTGCTGGTTACTGTGGTTGTGGTTGTTACTGTGCTTGTGGTTGTTACTGTGCTTGTGGTTGTTACTGTGCTTGTGGTTGTTATTGTGCTTGTGGTTGTTACTGTGCTTGTGCTTGTTACTGTGCTTGTGGTTGTTACTGTGCTTGTGGTTGTTACTGTGCTTGTGGTTGTTACTGTGCTTGTGGTTGTTACTGTGCTTGTGGTTGTTACTGTGCTTGTGGTTGTTACTGTGCTTGTGGTTGTTACTGTGCTTGTGGTTGTTACTGTGCTTGTGGTTGTTACTGTGCTTGTGCTTGTCACTGTGCTTGTGGTTGTTACTGTGCTTGTGGTTGTTACTGTGCTTGTGCTTGTTACTGTGGTTGTAGTTGTTACTGTGCTTGTGCTTGTTACTGTGCTTGTGGTTGTTACTGTGCTTGTGGTTGTTACTGTGCTTGTGCTTGTTACTGTGCTTGTGCTTGTTACTGTGCTTGTGGTTGTTACTGTGCTTGTGCTTGTTACTGTGCTTGTGGTTGTTACTGTGCTTGTGGTTGTTACTGTGCTTGTGCTTGTTACTGTGCTTGTGGTGGTTACTGTGCTTGTGGTTGTTACTGTGCTTGTGCTTGTTACTGTGCTTGTAATTGTTATTGTGCTTGTGGTTGTTACTGTGCTTGTGCTTGTTACCGTGCTTGTGCTTGTTACTGTGGTTGTGGTTGTTACTGTGCTTGTGCTTGTTACTGTGCTTGTGGTTGTTACTGTGCTTGTGGTTGTTACTGTGCTTGTGGTTGTTACTGTGCTTGTGCTTGTTACTGTGCTTGTGGTTGTTACTGTGCTTGTGGTTGTTACTGTGCTTGTGGTGGTTACTGTGCTTGTGCTTGTAGCTGCTGTTACAGTTTGTATTGTTTTGGTAATGATATATCTAATAACAACATTAATATTAACGCTAACAACAAAATTTATTAAATATTAAGTATAGAAACTTTAATTATAATTAAATGATAAAATTAAAATTACAGAATCTTATATTAAATTTTCTGAAAAGATAACAGGCAGCGGAGAGTAACTGGAGGGAGGGTGGAGGGAAGATGGGAAGGAGGGAAGATGGGAAGGAGGGAGGGAGGGAAGGTGGGGAAGGAGGGAAAAGGAGACTGTTACGTAGTGTGCTGCAATAAAAAATATTTTATACAAAAATGTTCCATAATTCCGGGATTGTACTGAAACCGGACGTGTATTATTCCTGGTCAGGCAGTGGCCAGGAGACAGGAGCAGATGAGGTGTTTGTGAGTCTGTGACGGAAGGCGACTGGATGCAGTCGTGATGGGTTAGTGTGAGAAGGTGGGTTCGTAAGTTTATTTTTAGTAAGTACTCTCTTGTTTACCTGTTAGACCCTAGTGAGCAGAGGCCAGTTTTGGAGAGTACTGGGATGGTGTTTTTGCCGGCTGGTAGGAAGACCAACCGAAGGGAATAGGGTGTAATGGAGCCTCTATGTTTATAAAGGTGTATATGTTGTTTATAAAGGTGTATATGTTGTTTATAAAGGTGTATATGTTGTTTATAAATGTGTATATGTTGTTTATAAAGGTGTATATGTTGTTTATAATGGTGTATATATTGTTTATAAAGGTGTATATGTTGTTTATAAAGGTGTATATGTTGTTTATAAAGGTGTATATGTTGTTTATAAAGGTGTATATGTTGTTTATAAAGGTGTATATGTTGTTTATAAAGGTGTATATGTTGTTTATAAAGGTGTATATGTTGTTTATAAAGGTGTATATGTTGTTTATAAAGGTGTATATGTTTATAAAGGTGCATAAGTTGTTTACTCAGCAGTGTGCTAATGTGAACTGAAGTGTGGTGTTTTTTTTGTAGTAGAGTGTAGGTTGTATATACTTTATGATTAATATATATATTTTTGTATAGGTGAGTTTGTGTCCTTCCTTATACTGTATTAACTATTTAAATGTATGCTTCATAATTGGTGTGAAGGTACAAGCTGGCCCTTAAGTGATTGTTTTTTTTTCATAATTTAAATACCCCCAGACTTGTCAGGTCATTAACACTTTAGGAGCCAGGACATTTTAAGTTATGAGTCATAAACTCATAACAGAGACAAGAATGAAGGGAGGAAGGAACAAGGTAGGGAGGAAGGAACCAGGTAGGGAGGAATTAACCAGGTAGGGAGGCAGGAACCAGGTAGGGAGGGAGGAACCAGGTAGGGAGGAAGGAACCAGGTAGGGAGGAAGGAACCAGGTAGGGAGGAATTAACCAGGTAGGGAGGGAGGAACCAGGTAGGGAGGAAGGAACCAGGTAGGGAGGAAGGAACCAGGTAGGGAGAGAGGAACCAGGTAGGGAGAGAGGAACCAGGTAGGGAGGGAGGAACCAGGTAGGGAGGGAGGAACCAGGTAGGGAGGAAGGAAGCAGGTAGGGAGGAAGGAACCAGGTAGGGAGGAAGGAACCAGGTAGGGAGGAAGGAACCAGGTAGGGAGGAAGGAACCAGGTAGGGAGGAAGGAACCAGGTAGGGAGAGAGGAACCAGGTAGGGAGAGAGGAACCAGGTAGGGAGGGAGGAACCAGGTAGGGAGGGAGGAACCAGGTAGGGAGGAAGGAACCAGGTAGGGAGGAAGGAACCAGGTAGGGAGAGAGGAACCAGGTAGGGAGAGAGGAACCAGGTAGGGAGGGAGGAACCAGGTAGGGAGGGAGGAACCAGGTAGGGAGGGAGGAACCAGGTAGGGAGGAAGGAAGCAGGTAGGGAGGAAGGAACCAGGTAGGGAGGAAGGAAGCAGGTAGGGAGGAAGGAACCAGGTAGGGAGAGAGGAACCAGGTAGGGAGAGAGGAACCAGGTAGGGAGAGAGGAACCAGGTAGGGAGGAAGGAACCAGGTAGGGAGGAAGGAACCAGGTAGGGAGGAAGGAACCAGGTAGGGAGAGAGGAACCAGGTAGGGAGGAAGGAACCAGGTAGGGAGAGAGGAACCAGGTAGGGAGAGAGGAACCAGGTAGGGAGAGAGGAACCAGGTAGGGAGGAAGGAACCAGGTAGGGAGAAAGGAACCAGGTAGGGAGGAAGGAACCAGGTAGGGAGAGAGGAACCAGGTAGGGAGGGAGGAACCAGGTAGGGAGGGACCAGGTAGGGAGGGAGGAACCAAGTAGGGAGGAAGGAAGCAGGTAGGGAGGAAGGAACCAGGTAGGGAGGAAGGAACCAGGTAGGGAGGAAGGAACCAGGTAGGGAGGGAGGAACTAGGTAGGGAAAGAGATAGTGAGAGAGAGGAGGGGCGAGACTGTCGGAAAGTGGAAATATATAAAAATAAAAAGAGGAAACAGTTATAAACTGGGTCTGACCAAACAGAGAATATGATGGCGTTAATGAACTGACTCCCCCTCCCCCCTAGTTCCTTCTCATGTATGGTTGATGGAAGAGTCAGCATAAAATAATTTAACGTTTATTAATGTATTGCTAACGCACTTAGCTCATACTGACGTCCGCGGTTCGATCCTCGGTACGGCTGGAACCATAAGGACGTGTTTTCTTAAGACACCTGCTGTCCATGTTCACCATTCGTTAAAATGGGTACCTGGGTGTTAGTCGACTGGTGTGGGTCGCATCCTGGGACAAAATTGACCTAATTTGCCCGAAATGCTCTGCATAACAAACGGCTTTCTATATAGTAGTATGTTATTGATGTCAATGACGCCTGTATACCTCGTACATGTACTTGTAGAAATAAAGATTATAATAATTATTATTATTATTATATAGGTTTGAGAAAATGAATAGGAAATAGGGAGTGTAGATATTAGGTGTCACCATTCATTAGGAGCAGTGAAGGCGTCGATATATCCGTCAAAAGTCCAAACTTAGAGGTTATTATACCATGGTCAGCAATAGGGACTGAAGGTAACGCCGTGAAATTGCTTGAGAAATATAACCTGGATTATACCACTTGGCTCTCATGTCAATAGTTCTTCCCGAGGTTCATATTGATCCAAACATCAACCCCCAACACACAAAACTATCGTTAAACCTGAACGCCAGCTGGTGGAGCTCCTCTCTCTCTCTCTCTCTCTCTCTCTCTCTCTCTCTCTCTTTCTCTCTCTCCAATACAAGGATTTTACAAGGTTAGGTTAAGAGTTTCTATTATTTACAAGTTAAGAACTGTTACCACCTCAGCTCATTGGAAAGCTTTCATAGAATTATGTATCTTTATTGAATTCTTATTAAAAAAATAGGGAGCAGAATGAAGGTGGTGTCAGCTGTGGGCACGAGTGTTCATTTAATGAGTTGTAAAGCTGTACTAACATGTTCCAGACTAGATCCATTCTAGGGATGAACGATCTCTATAAATGACAAGGAGTTATTCAGGCGAGGGATAAGTAGTCCTACACGACGCTCAGTTGTGTCCAGAAGTCAGAGATGAGACGAGGGAAGATAATCCAATAAAGTAGTGCATACTCAGAGTGTGAGCGCACTTATTCCTAATATAGTTCTGCAGCGTCTACTGTTGAGCAGTTACGAGATACGTCCTAATGCTCTCAGCGTCTTGGCTGCCTTGTTTGCAAGATTTACCACGTGACTCTTCACAGATATTTTGTAGTCATATTTTGCCCCTAGGATATCCATTCATATTTACCACAGTTCTAGTATTAACCTCATGCTGCTTGAAGATTATCATCATTCTTTTTTTCTCAGACGCAAATGTAATCTGTTGTAAGTTGGCGATAGATGTACCTGAGAGCAGAAGGCATCTTCTCACTCGCATCAATAAATATTTGCGTACAGTCATCTGCACTGGTATGGCATTCTGGGACGATGTGAAGGTTATTGATAAGAATATTCTATTGCAATGAAGAAAGTACATCTCCTTGAGCAATACAGGCACAGACTGAGTGACTTGTGGATTCTGTCTCGTTGAGAACCACTCTACTTGAAGGTAGTCAACAGTGAAGTGGAACGCAGAGTCAGAGACTCTTAGTGCTTGCATTTTTTGCCAAGAGTTCCTGGCGCCATACTTAGTCGAAGGTGCTAGCAATGTCCAGTGCTACTTCACAGCTGATCCTTCATTCATCGTGTGACTGGGGCCATATAGTCGACAGGTCAGCTGCACAGCGAGATTTTCTGTAGCCATATTGAGGGTAGCAAAGCTAGTGACTGTCAAAAATACTGTCGTTTGTCTCGAGATTATTACCAGTGATTAACTGGATTGATACTCAAGACTTCTTGGTATGCACTCGTTGATGTAATAAGCTGTTATTACTGCTCTGCTTGCCAGAGATGCTTAGTGAATGACACGTAACAATGATCGTCACTTCTGAGATCCTGCTGGTTTGTTCAGTGATTAAATCTTTAAAAAAACTGTAATCCTGTCTGTCCAGCTGGCGCTCTCTTTCTCTCGCTTTCTCTAGCTTTCTCTCGCTTTCTATCGCTTTCTATCGCTTTCTCTCGCTTTCTCTCGCTCGCGTCCTTGACTGTCCCGTTGATAAAAGTTTACTTATATATTTGTCGTGTCGAATAGGTAGAACTGGTCAATTAGCAAGAACTCATTTAAAATTAAGTCCTTTCTAAAAAAAATCTTACACGTTTAAAGATATTTTTTTTTATTTATGTTACTGTAAAAATTAATAATTAATAATTAAAAATTAATAATTTAATTTAACTTAATCCAGCTAAATATATTTTAGATAAGTTTACAATAATTTAATAATAAACACAATGAAATATATTTTTTTTCCTTAGGTTCGGAAGGATTTTTGCTAAATTATTGCATACACAAATTTTCGCTTGCCTTATTCGGCAAGAAGAGCGTTGCTATTTATGCAAAAATCTCAAGTTTTACCTATTTGGCACTACAATATATATATATATATATATATATAATGTAATTACATGAAATGATAAACTGACATACTTAAAATAGATATTCATATGATGCTATTAAGATTTTTTTTGTAGCTTCTAATGGTTCGTGAATCTTCTCCTCTGACTCCTCTTCCCTCTCTCTACTACATTTCTCCTGTTGATTCCCTTTCCTTCTCTGTACTTCCAATACCCCCTCCTTCCTGGCTGTTCACCTGACTCCACTTCCCCCGCAGAGCACCTCAGGGACTGCCCGCGGTGTTAATAAAAGAAATCTTTTAAAGAATTTAATTCATAAAGTTGTGGAGGACCCAAGTGAGAGTATAAATTGTGAGTTTTAAATCTACACCTTATTCCTGGCTTACTTCCTTTCTACCTCCCTCTTCCCTCCCTTCCCCCTCACTGCCATCCTTCCTTGTTACCCACTTCGTATGAACACCAGGATAATTTATATATATATATATATATATATATATATATATATATATATATATATATATACATAAATACATGTAAATCCATCTCCAGGACTCAAGTCCGGCTTGCCGGTTTCATTGAATTCCTTCATAAATGTTACCTTGCTCACACTCCAACAGCACGTCAAGTCCTTAAAACCATTTGTCTCCATTCGCTCCTATCAAACACGCTCACGCATGCTTGCTGGAAGTCCAAGCCCCTTCCACACAAAACATCCTTTACCCCTCATTCCAACCTTTTCCGGAATGACCCCTATCCCGCCTTCCTTCCCCAATAGATTTATACGCTCTCCAAGTCATTTTACTTTGATCCATTCTCTTTAAATGACCAAACCACCTCATCAATCCCTCTTCAGCCCTCTGACTAATACTTTTAGTAACTCCACACCTCCTCCTAATTTCCACACTCCGAATTTTCTGCATAATATTTACACCACACATTGCCCTTAGACAGGACATCTCCACTGCCTCCAGCCTCCTCCTCGCTGCAGCATTTGCAACCCATGCTTCACACCCATATAAGAGTGTTGGTAACACTATACTTTCGTACATTCCCTTCTTTGCCTCCATGGATAACGTTTTTTGTCTCCACAGATACCTCAACGCACCACTCACCTTTTTTCCTTCATCAATTCTATGGTTAACCTCATTTTTCATAAACCCATCTGCTGACACGTCAACTCCCAAATATCTGAAAACATTCACTTCTCCCATACTCGCTCCCTCCAATGTGATATCCAATATTTCTTTATCTAAATCGCTTGATACCCTCATTACTTTACTCTTATCTATGTTCACTTTCAACTTTCTACCTTTACACACTCTCCCAAACTCGTCCACTAACCTTTGCAACTTTTCTTTAGAATCCCCCATAAGCACAGTATCATCAGCAAAAAGTAACTGTCAACTCCCATTTGTATTTGATTCCCCATAATTTAATCCCACTCCTCTCCCCAACACCCTAGCGTTTACTACTTCTACAACCCCATCTATAAATATGTTAAACAACCATGGTGACATTACACATCCCTGTCTAAGACCTACTTTTACCGGGAAGTAATCTCCCTCTCTCCTACACACCCTAACCTGAGCCTCACTATCCTCATAAAAACTCTTTACAGCATTTAGTAACTTACTACCTATTCCATACACTTGCAACATCTGCCACATTGCTCTCCTATCCAGTATCATTTGCCTACCTTTATATAAATACTGTTCACATATATGCTTCAATGTAAACACCTGATCTACACATCCCCTACCCATTCTAAAGCCTCCTTGATCATCTGCAATCCTGCTCTCTAACCTGTAATTCTTTCAATAATAACCCTACCATACACTTTACCTGATATACTCTGTACATGCTCTCTGCCAATCCCTAGGTACCTTCCCCTCTTTCATACATTTATTAAACAAAAATACCAACCACTCCAACACTATATCATCCCCTGCTTTTAACATTTCTGTCATGATCCCATCAGTTCCAGCTGCTTTACTTCCTTTCATTCTACGTAATGCCTCACGCACCTCCCCGCACATTCACATCCTGCTCTTCTTCACTCCTAAAAGATGTTGTACCTCCCTGGCCAGTGCATGAAATTACCGCCTCTCTTTCTTCATCGACAATTAAAATTTCCTCAAAATATTCCCACCATTTACCCAATACGTCCAGCTCCCCATCTACTAACTCCCCTCCTCATATATATATTTATATATATATATATATATATATATATATATATATATATATATATATATATATATATATATATATATATATATATATATATACATATATATATATATATATATATATATATATATATATATATATATATATATATATATATATATATATATATATATATATATATATATATAATATATGGGCAGTGGGACAAGCTACACTCCCAGTCAGACTAGGAGGCATTGGTGTCAGCAAGTCATCTCCGATTGCTCTACCTGCTTTCCTGTCTTCATGCATTGCATCCAGAGGGCTTGTAGCAGCAATTCTCCCTGAACATCTTAGGGACACGATTGGAATCCATGACCAAACGTTCGTTGATGGAGCCAGGATCTGGGATAATCTAACAGGCTCTGAAATCAGGCCTGCTTCCCCCAACAACTACAAACAATCGCACTGGGATGGCCCAATAGTGGAGAATATAGCCTCAGCAATGCTTCAGAGTGTGTCAGGGAAGGATAGAGCCCGCCTCCTTGCAGTGAGAGCTCCTCATGCAGGAGATTTTCTTTTGCCTGTTCCCAACTCCAGCCTTGGCACACGCCTCGACCCACAGACCATCCGCATTGGTGTTGCCCTTCGACTTGCCGCCCCTATTCTCGCCGAACACAGGTGTATTTGTGGCAGTGAAGCAGCAGACCGATTCGGGTACCATGGTCTTGTGTTGTAAATCCGAGGGAAAGATTGCAAGACATGAAGAGGTTAATAACATTATCAAGAGGAGCCTCACAACAGCCGGATGCCCAGCAGTAAGGGAACCACCCCAACTATGCAGATCTGATGGCAGCCAAAAGCGTCCAGATGGTATCACCCTTCAAGCCTGGACAGACGGCAAGCAGGTGGTGTGGGACTACACATGTGCATCTACCTTGGCTGATACCTATCTCTAATACACCAGGGAGGAAGGAGGGAAAGCTGCCACCTTCAGGGAGCCCCAGAAGTCGAGAAAATATGGAGAACTTGCCCATCATTATATGTTTGTTCCCATAGGCTCGGAGACCCTTGGCTCATGGGAAAACAGTGCATCTACGTTCCTCAAGGAGCTGGGCAAAAGACTCAACAGGGTAACTAGGGATCCCAGGGCAGCTAGTTTTCTGTTCCAGCGACTCAGCGCTGCTGTTCAGAGGGGTAATGCATGCTGTATTCTGGGCACTCGCCCCAGCTCAGAAGAGCTGGATGAGATTTTCGCATTATAATCAGTGACAAACATGTATCTCTCACACCTCGTGTACTGTATATGCCATCTTTATATCAACAATGTATCTCTCAAATCTTTTGTACCATATTATGTAATAAAACATACATATTGGTAAAAAAAAAATTAAAAGATGGGGTGGTAGGAGAAGTGGAATATTCAAATGGCATCAGGAAGAAATCCAAATATTCTTCCTTGAAGCCTTTTTATCCACTTCTCCGAGGCTATGGGTCCCACAATTTGTACCAGAGGTGGACCCCATACTATATATATATATATATATATATATATATATATATTGTGTGTGTGTGTGTGTTTGTGTGTGTGGAATAACCTCACCTTGAGCCTGAGCTTCGTCGGTATTTTTGTAAAAAAATATTTTGGCCAGCAGGTGTAGCAAGCGGTTGTGGACTCATTTCCCTGCATGAATAACCAGTGGCTGGGTACTCATTCCTCTGCATGTATAACTAAGGAAAAAACAGTATAAATAAAGTTGGTATGTATATATATATATATATATATATATATATATATATATATATATATATATATATATATATATATATATATATATATATATATATATATATATATATATATATATATATATATATATATATATTATGTACAATAAAAACAACGATAAAACTAAAGACACAAATATATTCTGTCATACCATCTATTAAAATCCCCATAAAACTACTAAAATGAAAAAACTTCCCCTAAAAGTTCTCCGGGGTCCCTACGGGCACCTCAGTAATTATAAATAACACTGGACACTTACTCGTTGTTTCCTTCCTGTTAGGAATTCTTTGATACAGTGCAGCAACTTTCCTGTTATCCCTGCTTGCTTCTCTGTGTTTTCACCCATCATTCGAGCAGTTAAAATATATACACAGCCTCCCTCATCCTGCTGCTCTCCTGCCTCGTCTCTTATACACTCATAGAACTTAAGAAGATTTGGGTGACATGTTTTTCCATCTCTTATAACCTGTGCTTGTTGTTGTTGTTGTTGATAAAACTGATGCCGAGTGTGTGTGTGTGTGTGTGTGTGTGAGTGTGTGTGTGTGTGAGTGTGTGTGTGTGTGTGTGTGTGTGTGTGTAGTGAAGGTAATACTAGACACAGTAGTCTTGCTAGACAAATCTATTAGACCAAATCATTGTCTAAAAGATTTATTATTTTTACCTCCTCCTCCTCCTCCGCCGCCTCTTCCTCCGCCGCCTCTTCCTCCGCCGCCTCTTCCTCCGCCGCCTCTTCCTCCGCCGCCTCTTCCTCCGCCGCATCTTCCTCCGCCGCCTCTTCCTCCGCCGCCTCTTCCTCCGCCGCCTCTTCCTCCGCCGCATCTTCCTCCGCCGCATCTTCCTCCGCCGCCTCTTCCTCCGCCGCCTCTTCCTCCGCCGCCTCTTCCTCCGCCGCATCTTCCTCCGCCGCCTCTTCCTCCGCCGCATCTTCCTCCGCCGCATCTTCCTCCGCCGCCTCTTCCTCCGCCGCCTCTTCCTCCGCCGCATCTTCCTCCGCCGCCTCTTCCTCCGCCGCCTCTTCCTCCGCCGCCTCTTCCTCCGCCGCCTCTTCCTCCGCCGCATCTTCCTCCGCCGCCTCTTCCTCCGCCTCTTCTTCCTCCGCCGCCTCTTCCTCCGCCGCCTCTTCCTCCGCCGCCTCTTCCTCCGCCGCATCTTCCTCCGCCGCATCTTCCTCCGCCGCCTCTTCCTCCGCCGCCTCTTCCTCCGCCGCATCTTCCTCCGCCGCCTCTTCCTCCGCCGCCTCTTCCTCCGCCGCCTCTTCCTCCGCCGCCTCTTCCTCCGCCGCATCTTCCTCCGCCGCCTCTTCCTCCGCCTCTTCTTCCTCCGCCTCCTCTTCCTCCGCCGCCTCTTCCTCCGCCGCCTCTTCCTCCGCCGCCTCTTCCTCCGCCGCATCTTCCTCCGCCGCCTCTTCCTCCGCCGCCTCTTCCTCCGCCGCCTCTTCCTCCGCCGCCTCTTCCTCCGCCGCCTCTTCCTCCGCCGCTTCTTCCTCCGCCGCTTCTTCCTCCGCCACTTCTTCCTCCGCCGCCTCTTTCATCTTCATCTTCCTTACCTTTCCTCTATTTTTTCCTCGTTTTTGTTCTCGTTGCTCTCTCCTCTTCCCTCATCCTCTGTTTTACCTTATTTCCCTTAACTCTCTCCTTTTTCCTCCTCTTCTTCCTTCACAATTTCCTTCTCCCCCTCCTCCCTCCTCCTACACTTCTTACTCTTCCACATTCTACTTTTCCTCATCTTCCTCTTATTTGTTCCTTTTTCTCTCCTTTTCAATTCCTCTACTTTTCTTTTTTTCCAGGTTTGTGCCAGACTTCTCTGCCCTCCTCTTTCACCCTCCCCTCCCTCTCTCCCTCCATTTCTTCCTACCCTCCCTCTCCCTCCCTGTCTCCTTACCCTCCCTCCCTCCCTCGTCCTCCCCTACTCTCCTTTCCCTACCCTCCCTTCCCTCCCTCCCTCCCTTCCCTCCCTCCCTTCCCTCCCTCCCTCCCTCCCCTACCCTCCCTTCCGTCTTCAAATTGACACGAGGGTGAGAGAAAAAGTAAATAGATTTTTTTTGTCTGTCTTAAATTACCTCTTCTCCTCGTCTTCTTCCCTCTACTTTCTCTTCCTTTCTCCTCCTCCTCCTCGTCTTCTTCCCTCTACTTTCTCTTCCTTTCTCCTCCTCCTCGTCTTCTTCCCTCTACTTTCTCTTCCTTTCTCCTCGTCTTCCCTCTACTTTCTCTTCCTTTCTCCTCCTCCTCGTCTTCTTCCCTCTACTTTCTCTTCCTTTCTCCTCCTCGTCTTCTTCCATCTACTTTCTCTTCCTTTCTCCTCCTCCTCGTCTTCTTCCATCTACTTTCTCTTCCTTTCTCCTCCTCCTCCTCGTCTTCTTCCCTCTACTTTCTCTTCCTTTCTCCTCCTCCTCGTCTTCTTCCATCTACTTTATCTTCCTTTCTCCTCCTCCTCGTCTTCTTCCATCTACTTTCTCATCCTTTCTCCTCGTCTTCCCTCTACTTTCTCTTCATTCCTCCTCCTCCTCCTCGTCTCCTCCTTCCCCTCTCTTTACCCCATCTTCCTCCTCGTTTCCCTCTTTTTTTTATTTTCTTCTTCCTCTCCTCTCTGCTTTTTTCATTTCATTTTTATTTATTCTTCCTCAATTTATATTTGGGGAGTTTTTTTAATGTTTAATAATCTTGTTTTTTGTTGTTTTTAGAATTATTAGTCCCTGAGTCTGTATGACTGACTGACTGTATGACTGACTGACTGTATGACTGACTGACTGTATGACTGACTGACTGTATGACTGACTGACTGTATGACTGACTGACTGTATGACTGACTGACTGTATGACTGACTGACTGTATGACTGACTGACTGTATGACTGACTGACTGTATGACTGACTATGAATGTATGAATAACTATGTATGACTGACTGTATGAATGTATGACTGACTGTATGAATGTATGAATGACTGTTTGACTGTATGAATGACTGTATGATTGACTATATGAATTACTGTTTGACTGTATGACTGACTGACTGTATGAATGTATGAATGACTGTTTGACTGTATGAATGACTGTATGATTGACTATATGAATGATTGTATGACTGGTTGTATGAATAGCTGTATTACTGACTGCATGACTGACTTACTATCTATCGCTGTTTTTTTTTCTATTTTACTGCATGACTTTTTCTATATATGACTGTTTATGTGTGTGTGTGTGTGTGTGTGTGTGTGTGTGTGTGTGTGTGTGTGTGTGTGTGTGTGTGCATGTGTGTAAGAGAGAAAGAGAGAGAGATAGACTATATTTTTATACGCTGCAGATAAAAATATTTTTCCCCATGATATTAAATTTCTGATATATTTATTTATTTGTAAAAGCTCAAAATGCTTGTGTGTCCAGTGTACATGTTGCTAATTAATTTTTTCAATTTATTTTCAGCTTTATCCAGTCTGATCTCTCATTGTTTGATGTTCCATTTGTTTTTGTAATCTCTTTCGTTATTCATCTACACACGTTTAAAGCGTCTAGCCACTTGTTTACGATGGACACGAAAGTGAATGCACTTTAAAGTGGTGTGTCATGCACTTATGGTGGTCGCAGAGAAAAAAAATATTCATGACTGATGAAGGTTGTCCCGACTCCAGCAAGCAAAATTTAAGGTGGTGCTGTAAATTCGAGAATGTCTGTTAGATGATTTAGATTTTTGCCAACGAAGTGGCTAGTTTATTGTGCACCCCATATCCATCCTGTGGAGGGTAGCGCAGGGACATATGGATACGCAATAGGCCTAGGAACTAGGCCCCGAAAAGGGTAACAGGAATACATCTGGATTTATATCTACAGTTCACTTATCTGTCACAAACAAACTTAGGAAATTTGCTTAGTATATCTGGTATCTTATTTTCATTAATAAGATATCTTGACATGTCACACAGGTTATTATACTATCTCTATATTCCTAATAAAGTGGACAGTTAAGCACTGTTCAAGATAGTTCAAGAAGATAATAATATAATAATATCTTTATTTACTACAAGTACATGTACAAGGTATACAGGCCTAGCTGACATCAATGACATACTGCAAATTAAGTCAGTTTTATCCCAGGATGCGACCCACACCAGTCGTCTAACACCCAGGTACCCATTTTACCTACTCACTGGTAGGTGAACAAGGACAGCAGGTGTCTTAAGAAAACGCGTCTAAATGGTTCTACCAGTACCGAGGATCGAACCACGGACCTGAGTGTGTGAGGTAATGATTGAAGGCCATCCTGATCGCAGAGTTGACCTGTGTGAAGGATTTCACAGTAAAACGAACAATTTTGAAAAAGCTTACCACGTAGACTGAAGAAGCCTACTGCGTAGCCGAAACGTTTCAACAATATACGCAACTGTTGCGTATGTGTCTTACTCATCAAGGTGAACAATGGCGAACAGTGTGCGGACGGAATTGTTGGAACTGATGAGTCCAGATTTCAGGTGAGTAGTGAACCCACATCACTATGTGTACTGACCAGAAAATCAAAACATTCATCCAGACGAAGCAGGGAAGTGACCAGGACTTACAAAGCTAGGGTGGTGCCTCCCCCAGGGGTTACTAGCGCTGAGACCGAACATGCTTGAGGTATCCAGCGTGTCCGCTACTCATCAGTAGTATGGCGATGAGGAATCTTACTACCAGGTGAATTCAGGTCCTATTGTGATGGCAATATTGTAGACCGGCAGATAGGTTGACTGCCGCCAGGTTTACCTGACTTGAATTTACTTGACTTCTACTTGTGAGATTACCTGAAGGAGTGTGTGTGTGTGTGTGTGTATAATACAAAACCAGAAACACCGTGTGAACTAATGCGTAACTATGACAAGTTCAAAGTTACGTCAAAACTGGTGAACGTTTATCACCCAGCTGTGTGACGCTGTTAAAAGTACTTCGCCAGGAACACTGGTGGGTCATTCTGAACATCTGCCATACTTCCCCATCTACAACAAACTCTTACAACCTCGCACACTGATCCAGTACTCGACATATACGTGTTCTTATACCGGTGCACACGAACTTCACAATACCATGTACTGTATACATGCAAATCATGTTGAGTCTCGAGTCAATGAACAGCGGCACGAATGATTACTTCTCTCGTGAGATCATTTATCACAGTTATAAGTGTATTCTTCATACACTTTCTCTGCTGAAGAAGGCCTCAGTGGAAGGCCGAAATATATATATATATATATACATATAAATATTATAACACAGAGGCTACTGGTAATCCGTAATCCTCGGAGGTTTCCCAGCGTAATATAGAGACATATATCCAGCCAAAGGGATTTATGCTTCCAGAGCGGATCTTTTTAACTTAACTTTCATAAATTTGCTGATATAAGTGAGGGAGGTCCTGTGGTATTCTCATTCAGTGAGTTAGTAGGTACCACTGTCGTCTTAGCCAGTGAGTAGGTACCATGCTCGTCCTAGTAGGTACCATGGTGGTCTTAGCCAGTGAGTAGGCACCATGCTCGTCCTAGTAGGTACCATGGTCATCTTATCGAAAGGATCAGTAAGTAGGTACCATGGTCGTCTTATTTAAAGGATTATTAAGTAGATCCCATGGTCGTCTTATTGAAAGGATCAATAAGTAGTTTTACTGAGAGGATCACTAAGTAGGTACCATGGTCATCTTAGTCAGCACTCGTCCCAGTTTCGCGTACCTTTATAGCTATTGTTTAAGGCTCTCTTTTACCTGGTGTTCCATAATACTTTGATCGTAACTTTACATAATCATTAGGTAGAAACGTTTCCTATTTATTAGAAGGTTTCTGTGGGTTTAAAGCCTATCGACTGCACGAGGGTCATCAAGGCTGCATTTAATCTGTTCACCGCCAATGTAGGGTCATTTAAGATATATATATATATATATATATATATATATATATATATATATATATATATATATATATATATATATATATATATTCCTGCGCAGTAAATAATATTTCTTGTGGCCTGGCAGCGTGTGTAAGGCGACTGTCATTTGTCAGCGTCAGGGCAGTGGTCCAGTCACCAACCCCCCCCCTCCCCCGCCACACTAACTTTCTCTCTGAGGGGAGAAAGTTTTTAGAAAACTATAACTTGTTACATAAATTGCTTTGATTTTATACTAAAAACAAGGTGTTTTCGTGTAATAAAGGTATATATATATATATATATATATATATATATATATATATTTTTTTTTTTTATTTTATTTTATTAACACATCGGCCGATTCCCACCAAGGCAGGGTGGCCCGAAAAAGAAAAACTTTCATCATCATTCACTCCATCACTGTCTTGCCAGAAGGGTGCTTTACACTACAGTTATAAAACTGCAACATTAACACCCCTCCTTTAGAGTGCCGGCACTGTACTTCCCATCTCCAGAACTCAAGTCCGGCCTGCCGGTTTCCCTGAATCCCTTCATAAATGTTACTAAATGTTATATATATATATTTATTACTAATTATTTTTTTGATTGAAGATAAATGGGACGAAGTCGACAAGTGGTAAAATACAATATTGCTTCTTCAGTCAATGACTAAAGAAATCTGTCCAAGTCGCAGTAAAGTTCTTCTCTGCCATTATATCTTTTCCATCGTTCAGGTTGTTTCAAAAGTTCGTCATTTGTAAACATAACATTGACTGGCTGATTCAATATTTAAGTAGATGTCTTTCACAAGTATTTCTAAGGTATCCCTAGAAAGGAGATACCTTTATTGATTGTAGACTTGTTTTCCGTGCAATGTCTATGTGGGAATTACTTGGACACGCGTGTGTGGTAGGCTGC
Source organism: Cherax destructor (assembly GCA_009830355.1). Lineage (NCBI taxonomy): Eukaryota > Metazoa > Arthropoda > Malacostraca > Decapoda > Parastacidae > Cherax > Cherax destructor. The sequence goes on along the minus strand of WNWK01000090.1, from coordinate 588,596 downwards.
CTATATCTGAGCTGATCGATCCCACAAGGATGTTATTGTGGGCTTCGTTTGATCCTCACGACTCCCGAAATCGTAATGAGACGATTGCAAACAAACCATACCACGGGTGGGAATAGAACCCGCGGTCAGAGTCTTAAAGCTCCGGACCGACGCGCTAGCCACTAGGCTAGATAGCTACAATAAGATTCATCCAACTAGGTATATTTATACACCATAGGAAGGTTAGCATAGGCACCACTGTGACCACAAATGCATGTTTTTACAGTGGCTAGCGCGTCGGTCTGGAGTTTTATGACTCTGAACGCGGGTTCTAACCCCGCCCGTGGTATGGTTTAATTGTTTACCAGTTTGAGAGTTCCTAAGGTTTTTTTCCCTCATGTTATGGATGCTATTCTCGCATCACCAGGAATGTCAGTGTGGGCGTCTTTATCAGTCTTCGTGGAGAGTAAGATCAGCTTAACCAACGTAAAACATTGGAAATTAACACCAGGATTTAAGACAACAGATGTCTGGTTCACACACAACACCACAGCTTGGAAAATCGCCGGAAGCAGCGCTGACATCTGAGAATGTAACGAACCAGAGGTTCGACACTTGAGCACAGTACGGAGAGAGGAGGTTTAACATCAATCCAACTCTTTCTAAACAATTACTGGGTAGAGCCAAACTAGTAAACGTAAAACAAGGCTCAGTAAATACATGACTTGTAATAATGTTGGTAGAATTACTGACAATATGTGAGGTAAAAGGACAGAAGTGCATCTAATGTGACGTTTTATTGTGGCAACGTTTCGCTCTCCAGGAGCTTTATCAAGTCGTAACCGGCTTAACAACACCTGGAGAGCGAAACGTTGCCACAATAAAATGTCACATTAGTTCCACTTGTGTCCTTTTTACCTAATATATGACCCGAATTTTTGTAATCTCTGCATAAATCTCCTTCCCTGTCTATATAAAGTGCTTTGTTCTTCTATTGATTTTACAAAGTTCGTCCCGAGCGAAGCAAAGTTTGCAAGAGACTTGTTCTTACCATTATTTTTACGGTGGTAAGGTGACTGAAAGACAATTATAGCGACGCCTCTTGTGAGTGAAACGTCGTAATAAGTTCTGTTGCTGCACTTATCTTCAGTCCCTCTTCCTTACATTTGCAGGTGGTCAGTCCCTCAGGAGGGACTGACCACCTCATATCTTCACTTCACTACTACACCTGCTGCCTCTGCCCTTGACTGAAGAGGCCTACTGTGTAGGCGAAAATGTTTCAGCTGGTTATTTTCACAGAATGAATTATAGGAGCGTTTCTCGTCTTAATAGAAAAATAAAAGCTGGTCTTGATTCACGCAGCTGGTCTTGATTATGCTGCACATTCTATATGACCCCAATTATCAATCTTAGACTCTTCAGAGGTTCATTATCGGTTCAGTAAAAATTAAGCACCATAAAATTCAAGGATCATCCATCTTTCTAGTCGACACTATTAGTCATGTCACTCACTGATGTTAGACACCAAGTCTCCACTGGCGCCAGACTTTTCCTCGCTGCAACATTGAAAGCCCATGCCTCACACGTATACAAAAGTGTTGGCACCCACATACATGGATGCATTCCCTGTTGATTCTATTGACAAAATGGCTTTCTTTTCACACATTTCCCAACTTTCTTGAAACTTTCTTTTTCCCGTATAGTTTGTGATTTACCTTATCTTTGATAGACCTGTGTGTCAATAGGTCCACTTCCAATATCTATTTTTCTAATTAACGAAATCTTAATTGCAACTTTCATCCTCAAGATATCACGCTTGTATTTCGTTGAACAGATACACATTCTTTATTCTCCTGCCTCTGATGCTTCCGGTATCCTCTATTTCTTGCTTCTTTTGTCCTCTTCAGAGGTGAACTTCGCTTCTCACTTTCTGACATGCTTAAAAAAACTCAACCAGTATTCACCTTACCGATACTAGCAATACTCCTTTCTCTCACTTTACACATCATATCCATTCTATAAACTGATCTACTGCAAAAACTATCTGTCCATCTTCAATCCTCGACGGACTACGTCTTGTTGAATCAGGTCTTCAGCACAAGATTCCTACGTGAGTCTTAATCTCGGTTGACCCTTGCCTTTTCTAGTACGTTGTGAAATACTCTGATCTTCAGAAGACACGTGATATGACTTGTCTTCTGGAATATCTCTCAACTTTCCTGTTTTCTGATTGTCTTCCATCCCTCCTTGGGAAATTCCGATGATTCATGTTTGCTCTGCCCCCACTTCCAAGTGCCAAAACTCACTTGATTCCTACAACTTTATGTCCAGTCTTTCGTGATTACTTCCAGTTTCACTCTCGTGCTACTGCAGTGTACACTGGTGGTTCTTGATACCTGGTGGTTCTTGATACCTGGTGGTTCTTGATACCTGGTGGTGTCGGGTATACAGATGTTTCACCTTCACGAATCATCAGAGGTCATTAGTATTGGCTAGTATTTTCACGCCGGAGTTATAAGCAATTCTCACTGCTATCATTCACAGTGCCACCATGTCCGCCTCATACCTCGTAGCTGCGTCAGACTGGCAACGTGCGTAGCTGCGTCAGACTGGCAACGTGCGTTGCAGAGAATCCAGAAATTCTACTCTTCTCTCATTGTCCTTCACATACAGCTCAGGTTGCGTCGCATTTCTGATAAGTGAAAAGAAGTATTTTTCTGGGTCCCTGAACATACTGATGTTCAGATCAATGAACATACAGACTCAGTCGCTCGGTCAGCTGTTCTCTCGGATGTTTTATATTATGTAAACATCTTTGCTTCATCTAACTCATTTCTTGAAGTGATTTAATGACATATATTTGCGCTTCTAAATTTAATGACAATTTTTACTCTCAGAATTTGTCCTGGCTGTGACAAGCCTCTCTCTCTCTCTCTCTCTCTCTCTCTCTCTCTCTCTCTCTCTCTCTCTCTCTCTCTCTCTCTCTCTCTCTCTCTCTCTCTTACCAATTCTTACATAATTTACAAAAAAAAATATTCTTTGCTTTTGGCTTTATGATTTGAATACAAATATTTTTCTATGAAGAACATAAAGGTACAACACCGTGACTGGAACAATACACGTTTACAAAGTCACACTGACTTTGTAAATGGTCCAAGTCTGACCGAAACGTCGTGGTAAGCTCCCCTCTATGTACGGGTTATTTATGTAATTTTTATGGCAATAAATAACCTGATTTTTTCTATTGTGTTAAAAGTTATTTGTGAAAAAACAACAATTTCTTGACTTTACACTCTTCATAATCCATAATACACAATTCATATACGGTGCATTTCAATCCTTGGATCCAGGGGCCCTGACCAGCACCAGGGCCCCTGACCAGCACCAGGGCCCCTGACCAGCACCAGGGCCCCTGACCAGCACCAGGGCCCCTGACCAGCACCAGTACCCCTGACCAGCACCAGGACCCCTGACCAGCACCAGGGCCCTTGACCAGCACCAGGGCCCCTGACCAGCACCAAGGCCCCTTGAGAGGCGGATCTTTTTAATGTCCCTGTGTTCACTTTTATTCTTTTCGTCATGATAAAGATAAAAATAAATCCCATCGTTGTGTTTTTGAGATTATTTTATGTTTACATTTTATTGATAAAGAGATCATTTAATAATATTGGCACTAATCTGAAATATTCTGATATTAACATTTTGAGGTGAGGCCTCTAGTCTACCTGACACTTGGGACTTTGTTAATGTTCTGTGTTTACTTAAGTTACGAAGCATTTATGTTACTTTTATTAATAAGTGTACAATTAGAATTCTCATTTCGTTGAGCAGATGGGTAAGAGCCTCACCTCTAGTATCAAGTAACGTAACATTTAAACAACTCTTGTATCGCAAACTTTGATACTAACGAGAGAGATTCTGTATTCCATTGATTTACTGCAATTCTTGCTCTGCTGTTGAGAATATTTAGCAGAAAGAATTTTCTTGCAAATGACGTAACTGAATTTACTGTAAATTATAATTTCTAATCTTACTAGTGGTTTGTATCAGACTGGTTTTTAATAAGGTTAGTGTTTAGTAAACCCGAGAAGACATCATGTACTTACTGCAACGTTCAGGATGCTGCATCTCAGTGTTCGCTTTATATAAGATATTGTAGCTGAAAGCAAATCAAGTATATGAAAGGTTTAAAGACGTAGTAATGTGTAACTTTTCACGTTGTTTAGTGCTGAGGAAGGAAGGGGTGTGTTTATAAACACTCGCACCTGTTTTCTGTGTGTACACATTAATGAAATCTCAGGCAAGCTATGAAGTTTGTCTGCTTTTGTTACACTCAAACACTAACCACCACCACAAGTACCACACCTACACACTAACCCACCACCTCTACCATCACACTCACACATTAACCACCACCCCTCCCACACACATTAACCACCACCCCTCCCACACACATTAACCACCACCCCTCCCACACACATTAACCACCACCCCTCCCACACACATTAACCACCACCCCTCCCACACACATTAACCACCACCCCTCCCACACACATTAACCACCACCCACTAACCACTGTTTCTCCCCGTCACAGAAAGTATGTGGGGCGCGCGGGTGGGGGCGCCACGACCCCCACTACAACAAGACCAGAGATGCTCTCAGGAAGCTGTGGGATGTGCTGACAAGCAAGGCTGACACTGATCATGACAAGCAGGTGTGTGTGTTTACCCATTCAGACCTATAAGAGCAGAACTATGTTCGTGGTGACCCGTCTTCAGTACTCTGTTCATCACGTGATTTATAAAAACAGAGGTTCCACCACTTACTAATTCCTCTTTGACTGCAATCCACTAGTCAATCATTCTATACGAGAAAATTCTATCCTTTCCAGGCTGACAGTCGTTGAGCATAGTGTAGGCTGACAGTCGTTGTGCATAGTGTAGGCTGACAGTCGTTGTGCATAGTGTAGGCTGACAGTCGTTGTGCATAGTGTAGGCTGACAGTCGTTGAGCATAGTGTAGGCTGACAGTCGTTGTGCATAGTGTAGGCTGACAGTCGTTGTGCATAGTGTAGGCTGACAGTCGTTGTGCATAGTGTAGGCTGACAGTCGTTGAGCATAGTGTAGGCTGACAGTCGTTGTGCATAGTGTAGGCTGACAGTCGTTGTGCATAGTGTAGGCTGACAGTCGTTGTGCATAGTGTAGGCTGACAGTCGTTGAGCATAGTGTAGGCTGACAGTCGTTGTGCATAGTGTAGGCTGACAGTCGTTGTGCATAGTGTAGGCTGACAGTCGTTGCGCATAGTGTAGGCTGACAGTCGTCGTGCATAGTGTAGGCTGACAGTCGTCGTGCATAGTGTAGGCTGACAGTCGTCGTGCATAGTGTAGGCTGACAGTCGTCGTGCATAGTGTAGGCTGACAGTCGTTGTGCATAGTGTAGGCTGACAGTCGTTGTGCATAGTGTAGGCTGACAGTCGTTGTGCATAGTGTAGGCTGACAGTCGTTGGTATATATCTTGTTGTGTAGGGTATTGTTAGACTGCTCTGGTATATATCTTGTTGTGTACGGTATAGGTGGACTGCTCTGGTATATATCTTGTTATACGGTATAGGTAGACTGCTCTGGTATATATCTTGTTGTGTACGGTATAGGTAGACTGCTCTGGTATATATCTTGTTATACGGTATAGGTAGACTGCTCTGGTATATATCTTGTTGTACGGTATAGGTAGACTGCTCTGGTAAATATCTTGTACGGTATAGGTAGACTGCTCTGGTATATATCTTGTTGTACGGTATAGGTAGACTGCTCTGGTATATATCTTGTACGGTATAGGTAGACTGCTCTGGTATATATCTTGTTGTACGGTATAGGTAGACTGCTCTGGTATATATATTGTTGTGTACGGTATAGGTAGACTGCTCTGGTATATATCTTGTACGGTATAGGTAGACTGCTCTGGTATATATCTTGTTGTACGGTATAGGTAGACTGCTCTGGTATATATCTTGTACGGTATAGGTAGACTGCTCTGGTATATATCTTGTACGGTATAGGTAGACTGCTCTGGTATATATCTTATTGTGCCCAGACATACATTTTTCTCTGATTTTTCCTCCATCCACTAAATGCCTTCCATTCCTCCTCCAGAAACAACTGACATACTAGGTGAGAACAGTTAGGTAGAGCATCTATCTGGCGTTTAGCACACGGAGGATCGAGCCTCCACCTGTCATCGCTACATGGGCTTAGTTCTTCATATAAATATATTAATAATCCAGAAACACACTCTTGTATTTCTCTGAAGTGTATTTTTTCCTTCATTTCAGAGAATACTCTCCTCTTTGATATTATTTTACTGTGTGATTTGGCCACTTACTTTTCCTTGCCTCTCACTTCCTATCCACTCAAACTATTTTCTCTGCTCTGTTCTTCTCCACTCCTCCTCTCTGTTCTTGCCATCCCTAGGACCATGCAAACTTCCCCCATCATCACATCTGCTGCATCATCAGCTCTCTGGCTCACACTCGCCGCTGTCAGCCTCCTCCTCATCATCATCCTCTCTCTTTCCTCTCTTCCTCTTACCTTTCATACAATTCTTTCGGCTAGCTCAAAAAAAAAATCACTGATGCTTTCGTGTCTTCTACCCTCAGTTTCAACGTTCATTTTGTTTTGTCTTCTTTTATTAAGCTCTTACATTTTTTTCTGTATCTTCCTCCTTTTAATCCTCCTCCTTCAGCAGGTCAGTCAATAAAATTTTTGTTTTTCTTGTACTCATTCCGCTGGTATACGGATCACTAATTTCACCTTAGACTGAATATTTCCCCGTCTGACTGAATGTTCCTCACATGTCAACTGAATATTTACCTTGTTAAACGAATCTTTCCACGTTGAGCGTCAACTAAATACTTGTTCCACCTTAGCCAAGTGTACTCACCTATTTGTAGTTGCAGGGGCCAAATCACAGCTCCTGACCCCGTGTTTGTACTCACCTATGGAAAAATAAACACAGGATCCATTCATAGCTTTAAGAAGAGGTATGATAAAGCTCATGGCGTAGGGAGTGTGACCCAGTAGCTGCCAGGGAAGAGGCGGGGCCAGGAGCTATGACTCGACTCCTGCAACCACAACTAGGTGAGTAGAACTAGGTGAGTACAATGGAAATAAATGGTAAAAAATACCGACACAATGGAAAAATAAACACATAAGCAGTATAATGTGATCCTTTATTGACAACGTTTCGCCCACACAGTGGGCTTTATCGCGTCCAGGGTTTGACTTCCAGGGAGTCCGGAGTTCTTACACATTTGCATAGGAAATTCTTCCCCAGGTTGCGTCCCAAAACAGTAAGTTATCGCTCAGGTACTTGTTTTTTGTGCTTGGCAAGCAGCGGGCACCAGCTGGGAGGAGAGTTTCCCGTAAGTCACGCAGGAGAGGCAGGGAGGAGGCAGGCAGGGAGGAGGCAGGCAGAGAGGAGGGGCAGGGAGGAGAGGCAGGGAGGAGGCAGGCAGGGAGGAGGGGCAGGGACGGTAAATGACGGGATATGGGAAAAGAATGAGGTGAAAAACAGAAGAAATGAAGGCAGGTAGAGGGGTGGAATAAAAGGGATGGAGAGAGGGCATATCATATTTCAATTTGCTCTCATATATATATATATATATATATATATATATATATATATGATGTTCATCACATCACGTTGAGAGATGTTGCAGTCTCGATCACTCAGCATGACTTCCGACGTGCAACAAGGGCAACACTTAGGTATCTTGCGTCTTGTTCATCTACTTGCTGCTATTTCATAGCATTTGCAATATTTATCCTCTCTCATCCACTGAGGATCGACGTTCATTTGTTCTGCTACAGAACAAATGAACATCGAATAAGCATCGAAGCTTCTTAGTTCGCGACTTGTGATTGTTTATGAACGCTTCTTTTATATTCGATTCTATACCAGACATGGTATTTAGTGACGTTATAGTCCCAGTATCGTTGTTACTAACATCTTCTAAATGTCTAACTCACGAGAACTTGATCTAGGATCAAGTTCTCATGAGTTAGGATCAAGAAAATATCCATATTTTACTTGCAAAAGAAGTAACAAATTTTAAATATATGAAAAAGACGTACTTCTGTTAACCCTTATGGGGCCTGGTTTCCAGGTCTGTTGTATATCCACTTTCTCTAAGTCAATACGATGGTTATGAGGGGTACAATAAGCTTCCTGCTTCAAAGGCAAAATCTAAATAAATATACCAGTGTTACAGGCGCATCTTGCTCATTTACTGGGCACTATTGTTTATCATTATTACATTGATACATCCAGGTCTCCCTCCTTATGAAAGCTCGTTCAGCGTAAATGCAAAAAATATAGGCTGTCACCTGCATTAAAACCCGCCTCCCTAACACTCTCCTTCTCCAGGTCACTTTGTCACCAGTAAACCACAATATAGATCTCTATCGTTTTATCGTGAATAAATCTAAATGCAAAATGTCCTCGATAGAGGTTCATGTCCCCGTGGAAAGAAATGTTATTTTTCCATTTTGTGAGTATTACCAGAGAAAACGGTCATATAGAGGGGAAAACATTTCCATTGTATTTTCTGTCTCCATTTATTGATGGAGAGATACTGCACGGACACCAGTTATAAAAACAACTCTGTAAAACGGTTCTAGTCATGAATAAATGTGACAGTGCCGTTGCTGGAACAATCCACAACAGTAAATTACAGATTAAACTCTACGGACATGTACCATAACATTTCACTAACAAAACTACAAAATAAACTAGCATGCCAAAACTCAACAAAATAAGACCTACGGACTTTTATAGTAGTATTTCAATAAAAAATTATAGTTACGCATCTTAAAATATTGCTGAAGGCAGACGCTTACGTTGATAAACAAGAACTAGCTTAGGAAATCGTGTTGATAGGCCGTTGCAATTTTCCCTCAAATTAATGGCTTATAAAGCCGCTAAATAGGTGAGTAAGACATATGCAGCACTTGGTTACATTTGTTACGGAGACGTTTCACAAACTAACTATCAGTCTGATATAGAGAATAACACCGCAGAAGGTAGAGGACGTAGTAGCTTGAGGTGATCAGTCCCTCTTGCCTAGATACATCAGTTGGAGACGGTGGAAGACGTGGAGAATTAGTTAGAGATAATCAGTCCCTTAACCTATAAAGAAGGTGCCCCATCCAACAGCCTTGACGAATGTGCAGTAGATGGTCCTGCATGACGACTTGTATACTGACGGCAGGAGAGGTGAGGCCGACGTCACAGGTAGGTGGAGCACCTCCCCTGAATTTAGTAAACAAGGCATCATGCAGGGACATCCACGTCAGATTTATCAAAACACCTTTCTAGGCTGAGGGACTGATCACCTCAAACTACTTCTAAATGTCTTCTACGGTCTGTGGTATTATTCTCTACATTGGGGTGATAGAGTCACTAGTTTAAGAAGCATCTCCACAATGATCTTAACCAAGTGACCTTCCAAGACGTGAAGAACACCATCATACTTCTGTCTCTAACACTGTCACTATTAGAATTTCTAACAAGGTATGTCTCCCACACTCTCCAGGTCTCCCACTAACCCACACTCTCCAGCTCTCCCACTAACCCACACTCTCCAGGTCTCCCACTAACCCACACTCTCCAGGTCTCCCACCAACCCACACTCCAGGTCTCCCACCAACCCACACTCTCCAGGTCTCCCACCAACCCACACTCTCCACGTCTCCCACCAACCCACACTCTCCACGTCTCCCACCAACCCACACTCTCCAGGTCTCCCACCAACCCACACTCTCCAGGTCTCCCACCATCCCACACTCTCCAGGTCTCCCACCAACCCACACACTCCAGGTTTCCCACTAACCCACACTCTCCAGGTCTCCCACCAACCCACACTCTCCAGGTCTCCCACCAACCCACACTCTCCAGGTCTACCACTAACACACACTCTCCAGGTCTACCACTAACACACTCTCCAGGTCTACCACTAACCCCACACTCTCCAGGTCTCCCACTAACCCCACACTCTCCAGGTCTCCCACTAACCCCATACTCTCCAGGTCTCTCACTAACCCCACACTCTCCAGGTCTCCCACTAACCCCACACTCTCCAGGTCTCTCACTAACCCCACACTCTCCAGGTCTCTCACTAACCCCACCCTCTCCAGGTCTCCCACTAACCCACACTCTCCAGGTCTCCCACTAACCCACACTCTCCAGGTCTCCCACTAACCCACACTCTCCAGGTCTCCCACTAACCTACACTCTCCAGGTCTCCAACTAACCCACACTCTCCAGGTCTCCCACTAACCTACACTCTCCAGGTCTCCAACTAACCCACACTCTCCAGGTCTCCAACTAACCCACACTCTCCAGGTCTCCCACTAACCCACACTCTCCAAGTCTCCCACTAACCCACACTCTCCAGGTCTCCAACTAACCCACACACTCCAGGTCTCCAACTAACCCACACTCCAGGTCTCCAACTAACCCACACTCTCTAGGTCTCCAACTAACCCACACTCTCCAGGTCTCCAACTAACCCACACTCCAGGTCTCCAACTAACCCACACTCTCCAGGTCTCCAACTAACCCACACTCTCCAGGTCTCCAACTAACCCACACACTCCAGGTCTCCAACTAACCCACACTCCAGGTCTCCAACTAACCCACACTCTCCAGGTCTCCAACTAACCCACACTCTCCAGGTCTCCAACTAACCCACTCTCGCGAATATTTTTTATATTCACGAAGAAGCGCTAAGCTCATACGAGCCCACACAGAGAGCACACTGTTGAAGGGGGGTGAAGTAGTGGCAGGCAATCAGGCTAGAAGGTGAAACCAGCCCTACTTCCTGGGATCAAGAGCCCCCGAGCGGCCACAAAGCACCATGGCCTGAAGGTCACTCACAATATTGCGAGCCTGGCCAGGGTTGTGGGGAGGCCCGAGGCTTGTGCCTTGTCTGAGGTCGTCTCAAGGACAGAGTATGGATTGATCCCTTAGGTAGTTGCCCAAGGCCACGAGGGATACTCCTGCATCCTTCGAGGATCCCTCTGGCTCAGCAGTTGCCCAAGGCCACGAGGGATACTCTTGCATCCTTCGAGGATCCCTCTGGCTCAGCAGTTGCCCAAGGCCACGAGGGATACTCCTGCATCCTTCGAGGATCCCTCTGGCTCAGCAGTTGCCCAAGGCCACGAGGGATACTCCTGCATCCTTCGAGGATCCCTCTGGCTCAGCAGTTGCCCAAGGCCACGAGGGATTCTTCTGTATCCCTCCAGGATTCCCCGAGGATCTTTCAAATCTTGTATGTATTCTCTCTTATGTATCACTGGGGAAATATAGCGTTGTTCCAGCTCCTTGGATCACAAACCTCTCGCCACCCTTAAGTGGGCAGTGTAATGCCGAGATTCAAAAACATCTGCAAAAAGAAATAAGACCGAAAACTATAATTAAGAAATACAGAAGAAAGTGAAGTGTGTACTGAATGTCGGTAAGATTTACTTCTCGTCTCACCTGTTGACGAGGCAAAAAAAAACAAATGCTGCCAGAGTGCAAAACGTTTAACACGCTTTCGTTTCACACTGTTAAGAGCAATAATCCACGTGTAGTAGTACTGTGTGTATAGGATGAGCTAAGCCCTTGTGGATTATTTTTCCCAGAGAGGGATGAAGGATCGATCAATAAGCTTAATTTGCCGAATAGGCAAAACTCCCTTAAAAAATAAACTTCTCTGAAAAAAAGATCCACACGTAGAGACTACACGACATTATTAACGCCAATACGACAGCATAAATGCAGTCAACAAGGAAATCTATGTGACGATCTGACCTCACAACTGTGTCACCATCTTGCCACTCAGCGTCAGGACACAAACATCAGTAATCCACACTACAAGAGCTTATAATACAACCCAAACAAATCTCTTCCATTATAAGCATAAACATGAGATGAAAATGGAATCATTAACGAGATAAGCGAAATTACCAGATAGGAAGTGAAGAAATGCGACGCCATCTTGGACAGCAGCGTCAAGACACAAACGCTAATACAGTGATCCACACCAACATACTGGCGCCTTTGAATATCATAATCGCTCGTTGCTTCGTGTCTACATCATTTTCCTTGCCAACTCCAACACTTTATGACGTTATTAAGCGTCCTCTTGATAGTTATGGCTGTTGTTTATGGTTATAGTTTTGGCTCTTAGCATTGTTTTTGTTACTGACGCTCTGTGTGTGTGTGTGTGTGTACGTAAAAGGATCAGTGTATCTTCACTATTGTCCACATTTAATATTGATCGCATTGATTACCCTGACTACTATATTTGCTATCTATTAAGTACAATCGCATCCATACAATCTCTGTTGCTCGGCTAACTGCTTACAAAACTTTAAAATAAGTCTTCGTGGCACTGTGCATCTGCATCATGCAATCCCCAGTGTTGCACACTCCAGTCTCACCTGGACGGCGCCAGCAACAACTACCTTCACCCGTGTCGCTAAGTCAGAGTTCAAAGTGTTTCTCGTTTTCTGTGTCAGCAGTCCTGGTCTGTGTCACTGTCTGCAGTCCTGGTCTGTGTCACTGTCTGCAGTCCTGGTCTGTGTCACTGTCTGCAGTCCTGGTCTGTGTCACTGTATGCAGTCCTGGTCTGTGTCACTGTCTGCAGTCCTGGTCTGTGTCACTGTCTGCAGTCCTGGTCTGTGTCACTGTCAGCAGTCCTGGTCTGTGTCACTGTCAGCAGTCCTGGTCTGTGTCACTGTCTGCAGTCCTGGTCTGTGTCACTGTCTGCAGTCCTGGTCTGTGTCACTGTCTGCAGTCCTTGTCTGTGTCACTGTCTGCAGTCCTGGTCTGTGTCACTGTCTGCAGTCCTGGTCTGTGTCACTGTCTGCAGTCCTGGTCTGTGTCACTGTCTGCAGTCCTGGTCTGTGTCACTGTCTGCAGTCCTGGTCTGTGTCACTGTCAGCAGTCCTGGTCTGTGTCACTGTCAGCAGTCCTGGTCTGTGTCACTGTCTGCAGTCCTGGTCTGTGTCACTGTCTGCAGTCCTGGTCTGTGTCACTGTCTGCAGTCCTGGTCTGTGTCACTGTCAGCAGTCCTGGTCTGTGTCACTGTCAGCAGTCCTGGTCTGTGTCACTGTGCTCAAACTTTTGGATTCTTTGTATCTGGTGGTTAGCATTGTTTACCACAACAGTTGAATTGTTTCTTGAAGTCAAATACTGTCGAAAGTGAAGGAGGTTCAATGGAGGTTTACGTTGGAGGTTCACTACTAGATTTTGAACCTTGTATTTACCCTGGAGGTTCACATGAAACGTTCATGTAACGTTTATGTAACTAAGTCATAATGTATTAGATGATTTAATTGTAATATATTGTATATAAGGGAATTTGATATCATTAAACATATATATGTACACGCTCGTCATTATTAGTATAATAAAAAAGAAGCGCTAATCCCATTGTACAATGTCTACAAGATTTTCCATTTCATAACCCATTTTTTCTATATTTTTTGGAGAATTAAATTTATGAAAACGAGATCTTGAAATCTGTAAAAGAATAATACTCTATAAAAGTTTTTTTTTTGTCATTGCAAGTCTTCAGGGTAAGTTTGTAATGGTCAATGTTGACATGGTGGCGTTGGTGTAATCCTTCGTCAGGAGCCACTGTGATGAATATTGAAAAAGAAATGGACATCCAACAATTCCAGGTTCACCAATAAACTGGTAAGTCCAGCCTGGCTAGTTAGTCCAGCCTGGCTAGTTAGTCCAGCCTGGCTAGTTAGTCCAGCCTGGCTAGTTAGTTCAGCCTGGCTAGTTAGTCCAGCCTGGCTAGTTAGTCCAGCCTGGCTAGTTAGTCCAGCCTGGCTAGTTAGTCCAGCCTGGCTAGTTAGTCCAGCCTGGCTAGTTAGTTCAGCCTGGCTAGTTAGTTCAGCCTGTCTATTTAGTCCAGCCTGGCTAGTTAGTTCAGCCTGGCTAGTTAGTTCAGCCTGTCTATTTAGTCCAGCCTGGCTAGTTAGTTCAGCCTGGCTAGTTAGTTCAGCCTGGCTAGTTAGTTCAGCCTGGCTAGTTAGTTCAGCCTGGCTAGTTAGTCCAGCCTGGCTAGTTAGTCCAGCCTGGCTAGTTAGTCCAGCCTGGCTAGTTAGTTCAGCCTGGCTAGTTAGTTCAGCCTAGCTAGTTAGTCCAGCCTGGCTAGTTAGTTCAGCCTGGCTAGTTAGTCCAGCCTGGCTAGTTAGTTCAGCCTGGCTAGTTAGTCCAGCCTGGCTAGTTAGTCCAGCCTGGCTAGTTAGTCCAGCCTGGCTAGTTAGTTCAGCCTGGCTAGTTAGTTCAGCCTGTCTATTTAGTCCAGCCTGGCTAGTTAGTTCAGCCTGGCTAGTTAGTTCAGCCTGTCTATTTAGTCCAGCCTGGCTAGTTAGTTCAGCCTGGCTAGTTAGTTCAGCCTGGCTAGTTAGTTCAGCCTGGCTAGTTAGTTCAGCCTGGCTAGTTAGTCCAGCCTGGCTAGTTAGTCCAGCCTGGCTAGTTAGTCCAGCCTGGCTAGTTAGTTCAGCCTGGCTAGTTAGTTCAGCCTGGCTAGTTAGTCCAGCCTGGCTAGTTAGTCCAGCCTGGCTAGTTAGTCCAGCCTGGCTAGTTAGTCCAGCCTGGCTAGTTAGTCCAGCCTGGCTAGTTAGTCCAGCCTGGCTAGTTAGTCCAGCCTGGCTAGTTAGTCCAGCCTGGCTAGTTAGTCCAGCCTGGCTAGTTAGTTCAGCCTGGCTAGTTAGTTCAGCCTGGCTAGTTAGTCCAGCCTGGCTAGTTAGTCCAGCCTGGCTAGTTAGTCCAGCCTGGCTAGTTAGTCCAGCCTGGCTAGTTAGTCCAGCCTGGCTAGTTAGTCCAGCCTGGCTAGTTAGTCCAGCCTGGCTAGTTAGTCCAGCCTGGCTAGTTAGTGCAGCCTGGCTAGTTAGTCCAGCCTGGCTAGTTAGTCCAGCCTGGCTAGTTAGTCCAGCCTGGCTAGTTAGTCCAGCCTGGCTAGTTAGTCCAGCCTGGCTAGTTAGTCCAGCCTGGCTAGTTAGTCCAGCCTGGCTAGTTAGTCCAGCCTGGCTAGTTAGTCCAGCCTGGCTAGTTAGTCCAGCCTGGCTAGTTAGTTCAGCCTGGCTAGTTAGTTCAGCCTGGCTAGTTAGTGCAGCCTGGCTATTTAGTCCAGCCTGGCTAGTTAGTTCAGCCTGGCTAGTTAGTTCAGCCTGGCTAGTTAGTTCAGCCTGTCTAGTTAGTTCAGCCTGGCTAGTTAGTTCAGCCTGGCTAGTTAGTTCAGCCTGGCTAGTTAGTCCAGCCTGACTAGTTAGTCCAGCCTGGCTAGTTAGTCCAGCCTGGCTAGTTAGTCCAGCTGCATTAGTGGTTTTTCCTTGTCCTCTGCTGGTGGTTTTATCATTAAAAAAAACACGGAACGGATGGGGTTTGAACCCATGACAAGCGAGTCCTAAATCGTAATCAGGTTAAGCGCTAAACCAACGTGGGTCATTCAGAGCAAGACGTGGTGGAAGCTTGATCCTCCGTCTGCTGATCGCCAGACAGACGTGCTTCCAGTCTGCACTCACCTATATCAGTGAGTCTTGAAACTGCGTATTTTATTTGCAGTCGTGTAATTACGAGTTGGTGAATCCTCCTCATTAGACTCACATCGTCTGAGAATAGGATTTACATCAGACAGTTTCCTCCGACACGTCGTTGACGTACGTCACAAACAGTGCTGGTCATGTTACCTCTCCATTGGGAACTCCTTTACACTTGCTCGCTCTTACATCTTTTCCCAGGGCGTTCACGCTTTCTTTTCTCTCAGGAATATCTTTCTTCTTCACTGATGTAACTTCCATGTTATTCTTGATATTTCTGACTCCTTGAGCGGTACTGTCACATGGCGTCTTATAGTCTCCTTGAGCGGTACTGTCACATGGCGTCTTATAGTCTCCTTGAGCGGTACTGTCACATGGCGTCTTATAGTCTAAGAATATTCTGCATAGCCCAATCCTCTCTTTCTCCTGTCCTACTTCTTTACGTTCTTTGTGAGACCGGGGAAAGAGAGAGAGAGATAAAGAGAGAGAGAGACAGACAGACAGGAGGGGGGTTTGGGGGTGTAGAATGAAGTTCAGCCTAAAGTTACATATTTTATTAAAGAGAGTAATTAACGCACCTCTCCAGCTGATCAATTAATAACACACACTCTGCCTCACCTGGCGGACGACAAATAAACAAATAAAGCCAAATGCTCGACAATTTTGTTTTACTTCTTGACGGAACTTGAGAGTTCAATCACCACTATTTACCCATCAAAAATTTTTTTTGTAATCATCTGTAATGCCTCTTGAAACAAATGTACAGCATTCTATATAACTGTTTTTTTAAGATAACTACAACACTTGTATAGATGAATCGTTGTCTTCGTTGACGTCAGTCACCTGTTTCAGCAAAATGCAAGTGACGTCTTAGTTTGATGATGTATTAATATATTTCATTGAAATATTTACCAGAGATTACGAAGCACATTTATGTCAACATTTATTATAATAAGCCTTACGTATATGCTGGTAAACAACATAGTTACTGAAAGGCGCAATAAATGTCTATGTGAGGTGATGTGAAAACTGGAAAGTTAAGTGATTTTTTTTTTCTCCTCTCAGTCTTACAATACACAGGATTTACATGTTGTACATAAGCTTTAAAAGAGAATAAGGACGACAGAAATTAGTAAGTTCCATTATTTTATCTGTACTTTCTATTTTTTAAAGAAAATTAACATATAACAAAGTTTATGTAATATATATATATATATATATATATATATATATATATATATATATATATATATATATATATATATATATATATATATATATATATACATATATTTTCACTTCTTGTGGAAGAACGAATCTGACTGATATTATTGCATTTACTTATACTCTCTCCAGCATGATCAAGAACCTTTCACCGTCATCAAGGCTTCTGAAACTGAATACGTACATTTTTAAAACATTATTTTATGTGTGGATGTATATCTGGTGTTGTTATTTAAACATTTCTGCTACGTCTACCTTCATTCTCAAAATTTTAACTCATTTCATTCCTTCGTTGCAATATTCATCATGAAGAATCATCTTACGCAGGATTTATTCGTATGATGATTGGCTATTGACTCATGTAGCAGAGCTTAGGACTCTTTCACTAGTCATAACTATCCCTACTACACACTAAACTATCACTACTACTCTCTAAACTATTATCACTACACTATCACCACTGGAAGCGCTTTGTGTACGACAGGTGTCGGTGGAGGAGTGGTATGCTGCCTGGAGGCTGGACGAGAGTGCTGGCAGAGAGTGGAGTCACATCTTCAGAGACCTCATGTTTCTCCTGGAAGACGCCTCAGGTAAGACGCCTGGTCAAGGCTTAATGAGGGAGGGTGAGAGGTGAGAGAGGGCGAGGGAGGTGAGGGAGGGTGAGAGGTGAGGGAGGGTGAGAGAGGGCGAGGGAGGTGAGAGTAGGAAAGGGAGATAGTTGGAGGAGGCTGAGAGAGGAAATAGTATATAGAGGTCAATAATAATTTTCAGGCATTGTATGTTCCACAGTAATGACTACATAATATAATATATAAATTATATATATATATATATATATATATATATATATATATATATATATATATATATATATGTCGTGCCGATTAGGTAAAACTGGTCAATTAGCAAGAACTCATTTAAAATAAAGTCGTTTCTAAAATTTTATCTTATACGTTTAAAGATATATTTTTTTCATTTATGTTAATGTAAGAATTTATAATTTTGTACCAAGAGAAACTTTGAAAACCTACCTAACCTTATTACAACAAGCGCAATTTAATTTAGCCTAACCCAACTAAATATATTTTAGATACGTTAACATTAATTTAATAATAAACAAACACAATGAAAC
Organism: Cherax destructor; assembly: GCA_009830355.1. Lineage (NCBI taxonomy): Eukaryota > Metazoa > Arthropoda > Malacostraca > Decapoda > Parastacidae > Cherax > Cherax destructor. The sequence continues at coordinate 570,663 of WNWK01000090.1, read as the reverse complement.
AATTTTTTTTCGTTATGTTCAGAATGATTTTGGCGAAATTATTGCATACACAAATTTTCACTTGTCTTATATGGCAAGGTGAGCGTTGCTATTTAAGCCAAAATCGCAAGTTTTACCTAATCGGCACGACATATATATATATATATATATATATATATATATATATATATATATATATATATATATATATATATATATTAAATGGTCGCCAAAACCAAAAATTTAAAATATTTTCAGGGGGCACATTCTGCTTTTATTCAGTTTTTGAAAGTGGAATTCACATGTTAAATATTTTTTAGATATTCTTTCAATAAGCCCTGCCACAGCGATGATAAAACTGAACAAAGTAACAAAAAAAAAAAGTGGGTAACTTACTGAAGTGAACTAATAATGTTTTTAATTCGCTTCAGAGGTTTGTTTTGTTTAGTGTGATGTCACGTGATACAATTACAATGACAAAATCCTTAAATTATGTTATGGGGCCAGTGAGTGGCGACTATAAAAGGAGCTCAGCTTCCTTAAGTGTTTTCTTCACCTGCTGAGAGTGGGGGAGTTTGTTAGTGAAAGCTTCACTGGAATAACGGAGGCAGTCCATAAATTTTGGGAGAGTCCACCTTGCAACACCTTGCAACATGCGACTGGGAGACTGATTAACAGGGGGAAAACTCCAGAAGATAGGAAAGGGTAGCAGGTAAACTTGAAAAGATAATGAAGATGCGAATGGGGCATTGCTTAATAACACAATATAGATATCTCAAGGTGTTTCCGAGAACATGAAGAACACCGAAGATCTGGCATTCCTCGGAGAACAGCTAAACCAGTGAAATACATATATGTCACAAGTAGATACGAGGCTCCAGAAAGCTCAGATAAGAGTAAACAAGTGGGGAAAATCCAATAAGGAAGGGGAACAAAAGAAGAAATAGAAAAGGGTGCATAAAAATGGTCATTTGCAGTGTGCTATTCAGAGTGCTGGAACGAAGGAGGAGCCTCACCTCCAGTGAGAAGTCGGCCCTGTACACTCTTACTCTCTAAGTCGCAGCTTCTCTCGATGGTGCAAAAGTTGGACGAGATCCCGAGACATCGTACCTCAGTCAGTGGACCATCAGGAGGCTTAGAATGAACAGGTCAGATAAGGTAGCCAGTTTCAAGACAGCTCAAATATATCCCATTAGTAAAGATCAAGATATATACAACATTCGTGTCTTAGTCTTCAACTTATCAGTATTGTATACCATCATTATAATGATCCCCCTGGTGGTTCGCCGGGACGGAAAACCACTGCCAAACACAATTGGTTCCTCTAAACATAAGCGGATCACCATCCACCCAGAGGATTGAACAGCTTTTGAATATTCCGAAACTACCAAATGGGATTGTAGGTCCCATTTGAGACCTACAGTCCCAAGCTTGCTTATTTTTTACGGCGCTCTCCATCATTTGTCAACCCCAAACAGGGAGAGAACAGTGGGAGCAAGCCATACTTCCAGTCAGAGTCGGTTGACTGGACATATGTACAGCCTCTCACACTGACCTACCAGCATTCTTATCCTCCTCCTCCAACGGATCCAGCGCGCTGGTGAAGGAAAGCCTACCAGAACATAATTCGCAATCGTGCAGGACTTGATTATCCCACTTAGACCGCTCAATGCAGACGAGATCACTTCAACTTTAGCTCACAAACAATCCATTTGGAACAGCCTGATCATAGAAAATGTTGTTGCAGCTATGTTAGCAAGTGCAAACTCTGCTAATAAGAGAGAGGTGAGTGAGAATTATTTGGGTAATTCTCTCTTAATAGTTTCCATTTCTGTTACTGGAACACGTCTTGACTCGCAAAGTCTTCGTAAAGCAAGGTAGTAATCAACCACTATGAGCTGAACTGCTCAAGTTCTAAAGGTTAGCATGTTAGACAGAATGAAGTCAACGAGATCATCACGGTAAGCCTGGCTACGACCCTGTGCTCAGCCAAGAGAGAACCTCGGTCTTCACTACCCAGCACCCCACATGAGCCCACCACCTACCCTGACAGGATCATACACCCCTGGAAGACTGCTGATGTGCAGCTACACTTTTCCATCTTTCCTGGACGACACCTATATCCCATTATAAACAATAGTACTTAGTACGTATATCCCTTTTAGTGCTGGTCAGTGGGGCAGTGTTGCTGATCACAAGGAAGATCACAAGCCTAACAAATACAGAATTTGGCCCAGAAGTACTACGTGGTCCCTAAAGGATCAGAAACCCTTTGCTACGGGGAAAAACATGGGTCACCTCAAGGAGAGAAAGGCCGTCACCTTTTTCTTCCAGCACCTCAGTGTGACAATCCCGAGAGAGAAACCCAGATGCATCTTAGGTTACCGTCACGTGTTTGAAAAACTCTATGAGATCCACAACGGAAATTAGGGGTTTCCACATATTTTGCAAGTCTATATGTCTGCTAACTCCCTGACATCTATTTATGTTCCATGCATATATATATATATATATATATATATATATATATATATATATATATATATATATATATATATTTTATATATATATATATATATATATTGTAGTTTTGATGTTATTAGTGTTTGTGTTGCAGGTGATGGTCATGTGGATGTGAACGAGTACGTGGCCCTCTACACTGCCCTCGGCCTCTCAGACCAACAGTGTAGGGAAGCCTTTAGACGGGTCCAGAAGGTATGTGGTGCGTGTATTGTAGTGGGTGAATGATGTGTATATTGTAGTGTATGTGTGTATTGTAGTGTGGGGTGAATGGTGTGTATATTGTAGTGTGGGGTGAATGGTTTGTATATTGTAGTGTGGGGTGAATGGTGTGTGATGTAATGTGAAACATGGGTCACGAGACGGTGAAACATGGGTCACGAGACGGTGAAACATGGTTCACGAGACGGTGAAACATGGTTCACGAGACGGTGAAACATGGGTCACGAGACGGTGAAACATGGGTCACCTAAGTGGCTCAGAGCCGCCGACAGATGTCAGTACTAAAGTATGACTGCGTACTATATATACGACTGAGGAGGATGTGAAAAGGACTTATGTGCGTATATTGTATACTGCGTATGGTGTGATGTGTAGTGTGTATACTGTATGGTGTGATGTGTAGTGTGTATACTGTATGGTGTGATGTGTAGTGTGTATACTGTATGGTGTGATGTGTGTATACTGTATGGTGTGATGTGTGTATACTGTATGGTGTGATGTGTGTATACTGTATGGTGTGATGTGTGTATACTGTATGGTGTGATGTGTGTATACTGTATGGTGTGATGTGTGTATACTGTATGGTGTGATGTGTGTATACTGTATGGTGTGATGTGTGTATACTGTATGGTGTGATGTGTGTATACTGTATGGTGTGATGTGTGTATACTGTATGGTGTGATGTGTGTATACTGTATGGTGTGATGTGTGTATACTGTATGGTGTGATGTGTAGGGTGTATAGTACTCATCTGTATTATTATTATTATCAAAAGAAGCTCTAAACCACAAGGGTTATACAGGTATTCCCTGATCCACTGGAGTGCCTTCCCTGTTATCCCTGCCTGGTCCTCCAGCTTTTGCACTAATCTCTTGTGTGGAACTGTGTCAAACGCCCCCTTACAGTCCAAGAAAATGCAATCTACCCACCCCTCTCTCTCTTGTCTTACTGCTGTCACCCTGTCATAGAACTCCAGTAGGTTTGTGACACAGGATTTTCCGTCCCTGAAACCGTGTTGGCTGTCGTTGATAAGCTTTCTAGGTGTTCCACCACTCTTCTCCTGATAATCTTCTCCATGACTACATATTATACATGTCAGTGACACTGGTCTGTAGTTTAGTGCTTCATGTGTCTCCTTTTTTAAAAATTGGGATTACATTTGCTGTGTTCCATACATCAGGTAACCTCCCTGTTTCGATAGATGTGTTAAATATTGTTAGGGTTACACTTGGCGTCTCAGCTCCCTCTCTCAGGACCTATGGAGAGATGTGATCCGGCCCCATCGCCTTTGAGGTATCTAGCTCACTCAGCAGCCTCTTCACTTCTTCCTCGGTTGTATGTATTGTGTCCAGCACTTGGTGGTGTACCCTACCTCTCCGTCTTTCTGGAGTCCCTTCTGTCTCCTCTGTGAACACTTCTTTGAATCTCATGTTGAGTTCCTCACACACTTCGTGGTCGTTTCTTGTGATCTCTCCTCCTTCCTTCCTCAGCCTGATCACCTGGTCCTTGACTGTTGTTTTCCTCCTGACGTGGCTGTACAACAGCTTCGGGTCAGATTTGGCTTTCTCTGCTATGTCATTTTCGTACTGTCGTTGGGCCTCCCTTCTTACCTGTGCATAGTCATTCCTGGCTCTACGACTGCTCTCCTTATTTTCCTGGGTGTAATGTGTAGGGTGTACAGTGTATGGTGTGATGTGTAGGGTGTATAGTGTATGGTGTGATGTGTAGGGTGTATATTGTATGGTGTATGCTTTTTTGTTTACAATATGATGCTTAGTGTATATTGTATACGCCGTATAACTTAGTGTATGGTGTACGGCTTAGTATTTGGAATATCAAGTAACACGCAGTGGTTAATGTGTAATTTTTATATTCGATAGTGGGAGGAGCGCTAAATCCGTAGGGTTCATACATTGCCTGAGGGGCATAGGAAGGTATTCTGGCTGTGAGTCCCAAGACTGGTAGCGCAGGACCACGTGTCGTGCGGAGTACACGCGTATACAAGCTGATGTATAGTGTGAGACGCACGACTGATGTAGAGTTATTCGCACGTGCATGACGTATACATCTTGATATATGATGACCGAATTAATAGACGAGAGAGAGAGAGAGAGAGAGATTTTTAGTCGCATATGAAGCTTTTTCTCCCACGTATATTACCAGTCTGCCGGTAGTACAATTAGGATTTCTTGATTATTCATATACCTTATTATCTTATCTTTTTATATCAACCTTTTCTTTATTTCTTCGTCTGCTTTTCTATTCCGTTTTATTTTCTCTACTTATTTGTCCTCCTCGTTTTACATCTGCTCTTCCTTGCAGGACGACGCGGGGGAGGTGACCAAAGATAAATTTGACGAATTGTGGGAGCAGTACTTTCACTCTGAGAACGTCGAGGCGCCCGGCAACTACATCTTCGGAAAATTCGACTTCTAAATCATCCAGCACGTCGATGTTTAGCTAGGGAGAGAGAGAGGGAGAGAAAGAGAGTAATATCCAAGTGTCTACGGCTTCGTAATGTCTTCCTAGCTGCTTGGGTGTCCTAGTTATCTGGAGGTGTTTCAGGAGTTTTTTTGCTGAATTCATACTCATCATGCTGGAAGATGCTCTAGTAGTCATGCAAGACACTGGAGGATGTCCTGGATGCTGGAAGGTGCTCTAGTAGTCATGCAAGACACTGGAGGATGTCCTGGATGCTGGAAGGTGCTCCAGTAGTCATGCAAGACACTGGAGGATGTTCTGGATGCTGGAAGATGCTCTAGTAGTCATGCAAGACACTGGAGGATGTCCTGGATGTTGGAAGATGCTCTAGTAGTCATGCAAGACACTAGAGGATGTCCTGGATGCTGGAAGATGCTCTAGTAGTCATGCAAGACACTGGATTATGTCCTGGATGCTGGAAGATGTTCTAGTAGTCATGCAAGACACTGGAGGATGTCCTGGATCCTGGAAGGTGCTCCAATATTTCTCCTCTTCTTCGCACATAAAAGCAACGCTAACTTTTACATTATTATATAAATAATGTTAAGATTTTTGTTTTAAGCTCTAAGAAATCTGTACCAAGCATAACATTCACAAAATGTATCTAGTCACAATGAGGATGTATATCCTAGAATATGAATATTTTTTTGCAGTTTATATAAACCTATTTCTGTAAAATGTATCGTTCTTCTCGTGTATGGAATCCACAATACTGAAGGCGCCATTGCTCGACACCTTCACTGTAACTTTCAACTGGATGTAGTCGACATGTTTTGTAGCTCTGTTAGCTGTGTGTTAGATGTTGTGTTTATGGTAAAAACGGTAAGACTGCTGTAAAGAAAAACAACAACTTAGATGTATGAAAAAAAAAGCTGTAACGAGAGAGCAAAACAGACGATATATTTGCACACATTATTATGCACATTTGCATTGTGCATATTTAGCTTAGAGTAAATGTTTTGTTTTTAAGCGTAATAATACATTAATTTGGGTTGTCGCTTGACGGGAGTTGGCTATACTGTTGGGATAAGTTGAAACACTTTTTTTTGGTAACTAGCGATTCTTTTAGTGACATATATATATATAATGTAAAAAATATATATATCAACGATAAACAAATATTATTAAAAAATTATTAGTAATGTGAGGGATATATATTACCTCTTTGTTAAGTATAAGATACGTAGAGTTAGTATTGTTTGGTGATTTCCGTTGTTGGTGTTGCCAAGCAGGAGTCTGCTAAAACATGTTCCCCGTTTTATTTTCACTAACATAAACATAATTGTTGGTTTGTTACAGTCGTGAGTCAGTGACTACAGGTGCGACTAATTGACCAACATTCTTGACTTACTGATCTGAGTCCATGACTAAATAGAAGCACATAACTTTATGACTAGAACTCGTTAATAAAGTAAAATTTACTAAAAATAAGCAGTGACAGTTTTTGACGGGGATACTAAATCCAGTTATATATATATATATATATATATATATATATATATATATATATATATATATATATATATATATATATATATATATATATGTATATATATGTATATATATATGTATATATATATATATATATATATATATATATATATATATATATATATATTATATATATATATATATATATATATATATATATATATATATATATATATATATATAATATATATATTTATACGTATATATATATAAATTCTATACTGGGAGATAGACAACCTAGTTTCTCCTATTTTTAAGGTTATTTTGACAGCAATTTTGTCCCCCGTAATAAAAATAATTTACGATAATTCGAATTATGTAATGACAATGACGAACGTGGAATGTGGCGTCAACATTGATCATTTGAGCGTAGAAGACGCACATGCTCATACTGAGAGACATTCAACATTCAAGACACTTTATTCACAACATTCAAGACACTTTTCACGGTCAACTTTCCCACGAAACAGAAAAAAAAAATCACCTATATTGTTTAATAATTCAATTATAAACTTCAGAATCAGACGAATCAGCTCTTCAATAGGAATGTCGAGTCATTTAACGTAAACAAGTTTGTTAACATTCAACTAAATTAGTGTTGGCATTGAGGCTGATGACTAAATTATCGTCACCTACAGCTTAACACAGTGTATATACCAAAGGTCGCCTAGGCAATGTATTTGGTTGTATATTCTGGCAGATTTTTACATTTGTAATAGCGTACATATACACCGAAAGGTGTATGTTTCTCAGTATTTACTGTATAGAGATTAAGGTATTGTTTGAGTAGTGGACAGTCTTTGAGGCCAATTAACCAGTCACTGACGCACTGTGAATAAGACATGTGCAAAGAACCTGGGCATCTTTTTTTTCAGAAACGTTTCACCTGCGTAGTTGGATTCTTCAATAGAATCCAGAGGAGACTTATATTTTTGGAGCGGAAGTGGAGACGTAATTTTTAAGGTGTTCAATCCCTTAGCCTTGACTGAAAGTGTTCAGTCCCTTAGCCTTGATTTAAGGTGTTCAGTCTCATGGCCAAGATACTAAACAACTTAAAAATACATCTCTTCTCCTACTGTTTGTAGAATAAAATACGCCTCTGTAATCGTCTGAATAAGCCTCCTGAACACGCGAAATGTTTCGGTAATAAAGACATCCCAAGTGTTTCACAAGCGTCTTATACATCTTGCAACACCGATAAGACGCAGTGTCATTATATTAATGATTAATATAATGACACTGCATCATGAATGAATGAGAACTCCATGACTCTGTGACTCGATAACCGAGTCATTCAACTCAGAACTACGACTGACTCACTGACTCTCCCTGCCTTGAGAGTTATACGTTGAACTCCCTGACTGGGTGACTCCCAACACATTTTTTGAGTCACTCGCGACTCATAGCTACTAGTGACTCACCATTCACTGACTCACCCTGCCAAGTGAGTTATATGTTCTCGTAGCTAGTAGTGAGGCTAGCAGGTGGAGAAGACTATACTAGCTTCCTTAAAGGCCATTGTAGCTAGCATTCACTTACGTCTCTCTAATTTATTAAAGCAGCGAAATGCATAACATGTTCTTCAACTAACACATTAGTAGTAAGGATATTTAAGTACGAGATAAAAATCTCTGCTTTACAATCTCCGTAATATTTGTTTTCCTTCTGAGTGTGTGTCCCTGGGAGGGAATAAAGCCTAAAGTATTACCACAGATGGGTTTTATTGAAGACCTTTTAATTATTTATGAAATGTTTCAGCGTTGCATGTAGTGTAATGTGAAGACTTTCATGTACACAAGAAACACTTAATATGGCTGACAAATGTCGTAGTGTTGAAAGGAACTTCGAAAACTAACTGAGTGTTAATAAGAGAGAATACAGGCTATGGAATTGTGTTGCGAAGTCGTTTCGTCCGCCAGATACGAAACGTCTTAATACAAGGCCACAACCCACATTTTGAATCTTATTTACATACTGTCTGTATATTCTGCCATTGTATTAATATATCTCTTTTCTCCATGAATTACTTGTATATTTTTCTAGTATTATACAATAAACATTGTATTATCTTTGTTATATAATAATTAAATTATAACAAACTGATCCAAAACCAAACAATATGCATTACACAACTTATTATACCTGAACAGGTGTGAGCTATAAGTCCATGAATTATTAATGACGAAGCGCTAAACTCGTAAGTCATACAGTGTCTGGGGAGCAGGAGGTAATAAAGGTTCATCAGAGAAAGATGTTAGCTCCAATTCCTCGATTCAGAAACTCTTCAACCGCATCATAAGGGTGAAAATTAAGTTGCCATACAGTGGTTGACCACTGGCTAGTACAGACACGAACGTCAGCCAACAGTGTTACATGAGCGTCAGTGTTACATGAGCGTCAGTGTTACATGAGCGTCAGTGTTACATGAGCGTCAGTGTTACATGAGCGTCAGTGTTACATGAGCGTCAGTGTTACATGAGCGTCAGTGTTACATGAGCGTCAGTGTTACATGAGCGTCAGTGTTACATGAGCGTCAGTGTTACATGAGCGTCAGTGTTACATGAGCGTCAGTGTTACATGAGCGTCAATGTTACATGAGCGTCAGTGTTACATGAGCGTCAGTGTTACATGAGCATCAGTGTTACATGAGCGTCAGTGTTACATGAGCGTCAGTGTTACATGAGCGTCAGTGTTACATGAGCGTCAGTGTAACATGACATAAGATGGAGCCCCCAACCATTTTATTTCTTCCAGGTTGTTGCATATACAGTATTGTGGATTCTCATTTAGTACTGAGTTTAGCATGCAGAGCGTAAGAGGCGCTTCTCTGTGCTCCCTGAGTCACCATCGGGACCTCTCGAGGGACTTTATCTACCATTGTCTATCAAGGCCGCCTTCCAAAATAGTCCCTAGGAGACGAAACGTCTTCCCAACAAATGCCATTAATTGCATATTGTCTCTAATTCACATACCTGTCAGTATCTTTTACCAATAATAAACAAAATCTTTTAACGTTGGTGTGGTATTGGCAGATCACCGTCTCACCAGAACCAGACATTTATTTTGGTGAGGTTGATGTTAAGGCTGGCCAGGATATGAGAGACTGAGTTGAGACAGGAGCTGAGGGTATAAAGGAAAGTATAGATATGACAGATTGGTTGGTGATATACCTGTGACCTGCTTCGACGTCTGTTCTACCCTCACAGGTTTTCTCGCAGACTGCCTGGCCGACCAGGTTGTTGTTGCTAGCGGCCAGATCTACATTTTTTACACAAATATTTACAGTTTATGTGATAAGCATGAAGAATTGAGGGGCCCAACCTTAGTTGTCCCCGCGTTGGTCGAGAGGTCCCGATGGTGACTCAGGTAGCACAGAGAAGCGCCTCTTACGTTCTGTATGCTAAACTCAGTAGTAAATGAGAATCCACAATACTGGGTAATAAGTCACTCTGTCTGACTTTTTTGGGTTATCCTAGGTTCTCTACACATGTGCTGCTATGTATGATAATCTATGTAACTGTATTTGTGTATACCTGAATAAACTTACTACCTTTATTTGGCACTGGTCGTTTGCAGATGGAAACAATGTCAAATATAATCAACCCAGTCTCTAAAACCAGTATTAATTTTTTATGTTGTTCTAATTATTCATGAGCTTGCTAAATCCGTATAGTAGAGGCTCAGTCCTCCGTCCGCTAATGGCGAGAAAAACAAGCTACATGACTCGACTCACCTACCTCGTTAAATAAAAAGGGAGGTCGGAATTTTACTATGCCTCAAGACTTTAAAAATAAAGCGACGGTGACACTTCTTCATGGGTCTCCTTCATTTATTAACTCATCAAAACTGACTCAACTTATTAATCTATTATTTTTTTTGGGTGTATATGTATGTTACAAATGTCAATTAAGTCAGCCAGGCAGCAATAGCCATACCACCGGGGATTATTTTAACGTGCCAGCCGTCTCCCACCGTGGCAGGGCGACCTAAGAAAAAAGAAAAACGAAAGTTTTTTTTTCTTTTACATTTAGTCGCTTCTTACGACACGCATGGCTTTCGGAGGAAGGATTCTTTTCCACCTCAAGTTAATGACCCACTCAGTAAAATTTAAGTGGCACACTGGAGTTTATTTTAGTTAACCTGTTTAATACAGTGAAGACCCCGAGGCTGATCAGTCCGTCACTATCCATGGAGGTGGTGCTGCTGGAGGTGGTGCTACTGGAGGTGGTGCTGCTGGAGGTGGTGCTACTGGAGGTGGTGCTGCTGGAGGTGCTGCTGCTGGAGGTGGTGCTGCTGAAGGTGGTGCTGCTGAAGGTGGTGCTGCTGGAGGTGGTGCTACTGGAGGTGGTGCTGCTGGAGGTGGTGCTCCTGAAGGTGGTGCTCCTGAAGGTGGAAATCAAGAGAATACAAACTCACAATACCGTGGCTGAAACAATTCACTAAAACACCGCACTTAAGAAATGAACCTTATGACGATGTTTCGGTCTGTCCTGGATTATTGTCAAGTCATAGCTGGTCCTGGGAGGATCGAAACGTCATAGGGTTCCTAATAGTTTTTGGTGAATCAAGAGATCAGTGATTATTGATCTCGATGTTATTTGCCACATATAAATTTCTCGAAACTCTGGAAATAAGTATAAACATGTATTAGACAGGATTGTGGCAGCAAGACGGTAATGATATCGCAGGAAGCGTTAGCTTCGGGAATTCTGTTATGGATGAGCAGGTGATTGATGGCAGGGGAGAGGGAGGGAGGGGATAGAGGAGTGCTGGAGGAGGAGGAGGGGGAGGGACTTCATTGGAGGCGGCGTTCGATTAAATCGTGTGGAGGACATGAAGGAGGGTCCTGCCGAAAATGGGGTTTGGGATTGAAGTTAAAGCTCAAGACGTTGTGTTCTCAAGGTTCTACCAGGACGTCGTGGAGAAATGATTGAGCTCTGCCTCCCTGCCTGTATCTATTAGTAGTGGAGGATGATTTGATAAGAATGGAAAGAAATAGAAATCAAAGAGGATGCAGAATAAAGGCAGGCCACATCACTGTTTCTACTACTGTCTCCATTTTCGCCTATAATTAACTGAAGAAGGTTGTTGTGCAGGCGTAACCTTTCGTCAATAAGGATATCCAAGTGTTTGCTCATGTGACGTAGTCACCAGCTTGATATAACTGGCATCAGCGGGGACTGGAGTACCAGAGGCAGTCGTCTCATCCGTGTCATGTACTGTAACTTTCCATACAAGAATTCCAGGAACGCTGGAATGCTTGTGGTAAAGTTGAATCCAGTGCAGTTCTGATGAACTCATAGCTCATTGTTAGCGTCTTCGGCTTGCAATCGAAGAACTCTGGTGCAATCCTGGAGCGGGTGAAGGTGCTCAGGCAAATCTTCTAACACCTGGATCCAAGTTGAATACTACCGACAATAGTGAAGGAACACGTAGAACAAGCTCTACTTGGGAAAACGTTTCGCTCTATTGAAGAATTTTATCAAGCTTTATCAATTTCTACACAGAATGAAAGTTCTCTCTAGGCTGGAATGTTGCTGTGCACTAACAGCCCCTTCAAGGCAGGCGAATGTGCAGACTTAGAGAATGTACAGAGAACTTTCATGACACACATAAGATAAAGTACCTAAATTACTGGGAACGGTTGAAGTTCCTTGATTTGTATTCCCTGGAACGCAGGCGAGAAAGATACATGGTAATATACACCTGAAAAATCCTAGAGGGATTAGTACCAAATTTGCACACGAAAATCACTCCCTACGATAGCAAAAGACTCGGCATGAGATGCGACATTTCCCCATTGAAAAGTAGGGGCTCCACGAGTATGCTAAGAGAACACAAGATTGTTCAACTGCCTCCCAGCATACATAAAGGGGATTACCAATAGACCCCTGGCTGTCTTCAAGAAGGCGCTGGACAGGCACCTAAAGTCAGTACTTGATCAGCCGGGCTGTGGTACGTAAGTCGGTTTGCGTGAGGTGAGCAGTAACAGCCTGGTCGATTACGCTCTAATCCACCGTGAGACTTGGTCACAGACCGGGCCGCGGAGGCGATGACCCCCGAAACCCTCTCCCAATATACTCTAGGTATTCTCACAATATAAGCCTGTTCTGCAACGTGTGTTAGTTCTTCACCGTACTTTCACCCGCTACCATTGTTCATCCAGCAATAGATATTAGAGAGGTAAACATGATCATCCATCAGCTTTGATAAATGTTTACTGTCGAAGCCTCGATAAATGTCGCATAGCAGTAAACAGATACCCAAGTGTCAGCTGACTGTTGTGGGTGACATCCTGGGGCACGAAGTGTTAGTATACCTTACGCAGAAGACTGAGCTGAGTCACGACAACGGCTTCTAACTTATAAATTTGTTAGTGGAAAAAAATAAGATGACTTGGGGAGGGATGTGTGGGAAGATGTTTTAGCAGAAACAGACTGAACATCATTTGTGGCAGCTTTTAGAAGTTATGAACATCTTCGAGGGTAAATATGGGGTAACAGCCTCCATGGTCAGGGATATATATATATATATATATATATATATATATATATATATATATATATATATATATATATATATATATATATATATATATATATATATATATATATTATCACCCCCACTACATTATTACGACAGTGAACATGACAATGAGCATTACAGAGAACAAGAGTGAAAATGGCAGTGAGCATGAGAGCGAAGTTGAGAGTTAACACGTGAGTGAACTTGAGAGTGAACAGTGTCAAAACAATTTGAGACTGTGCAAGTTATAACATGTATAACGTTAATTGTTATATCTATTATCTATAACATGAACTGTTATAACATCTATTACGTGAACTGTCATAACAAGATAACATCTAAAACGCTTATTGTTAGTGAAATGGTAATCCTCAATATGCGGATAATAGGTGACTTCGGTTACATGGTCACCTGGTCATTAGGTGCAGCTAAGGAATGGTTTAGTCGATAGGGAATTATTTTTTTTCTGTAGCACCGGGGTCAGGATCCCTTAATCATAAACTTTGCCTCTGATATACCTCTGTCATAGTCAGTATCTGTACAGGATAGAATTCTGACAGAAAGAAAAACAGATGGATTTGGCAGGGATAGCCATCTAGCTTTCGTCCTGTTAAAATTAATTACTCAGGATTGGGGAGCGGATTGGGAAATGTTATTGGATTTGTACCGTTATCTCATCCTCTCCAAACTAGTGCACGCAAAGTTTCTGTATACATCGGCAGCCCAGACTCGTTTGACAAAAGAAAAAGTTCGACAGAACGCAGTTTCATGGAATTCGGGTCTCGATGAGGGCTCTTGCCCGTTGCAGGACTGTTTTTTGTAGAGTTATAAGCGGCAGTGATGTCCTTGCTGACTCGGATAAGTAAGAATACACTGCGTTATGCGAGTGTTTCACTAAAACGACAATCATCAGACGAAGCAGTTGATAAATTCATCAACACTTTCTGTATTTTTCACGATGACACCACACCATCTCCTGGCTGTGGCAGGGGTGAAACATCGAGACCACAACATCTCCTGGCTGTGGCAGGGGTGAAACATCGAGACCCCAACATCTCCTGGCTGTGGCAGGGGTGAAACATCGAGACCACAACATCTCCTGGCTGTGGCAGGGGTGTAACATCGAGACCACAACATCTGGCTGAGGCAGGGGTGTAACATCGAGACCACACCATCTCCTGGCTGTGGCAGGGGTGAAACATCGAGACCACAACATCTCCTGGCTGTGGCAGGGATGTAACATCGAGACCACAACATCTCCTGGCTGTGGCAGGGGTGTAACATCGAGACCACAACATCTCCTGGCTGTGGCAGGGGTGTAACATCGAGACCACAACATCTCCTGGCTGTGGCAGGGGTGAAACATCGAGACCACAACATCTCCTGGCTGTGGCAGGGGTGAAACTTCGAGACCACAACATCTCCTGGCTGTGGCAGGGGTGTAACATCGAGACCACAACATCTGGCTGAGGCAGGGGTGTAACATCGAGACCACAACATCTCCTGGCTGTGGCAGGGTGTAACATCGAGACCACAACATCTCCTGGCTGTGGCAGGGGTGAAATATCGAGACCACAACATCTCCTGGCTGTGGCAGGGGTGAAACATCGAGACCACAACATCTCCTGGCTGTGGCAGGGGTGAAACATCGAGACCACACCATCTCCTGGCTGTGGCAGGGGTGTAACATCGAGACCCCACCATCTCCTGGCTGTGGCAGGGATGTAACATCGAGACCACATCTCCTGGCTGTGGCAGGGGTGTAACATCGAGACCACATCTCCTGGCTGTGGCAGGGGTGTAACATCGAGACCACATCTCCTGGCTGTGGCAGGGGTGAAACATCGAGACCACAACATCTGGCTGTGGCAGGGGTGTAACGTCGAGACCACAACATCTCCTGGCTGTGGCAGGGATGTAACATCGAGACCACATCTCCTGGCTGTGGCAGGGATGTAACATCGAGACCACAACATCTCCTGGCTGTGGCAGGGGTGAAACATCGAGACCACAACATCTGGCTGTGGCAGGGTGTAACATCGAGACCACAACATCTCCTGGCTGTGGCAGGGGTGTAACATCGAGACCACAACATCTCCTGGCTGTGGCAGGGTGTAACATCGAGACCACAACATCTCCTGGCTGTGGCAGGGATGTAACATCGAGACCACAACATCTCCTGGCTGTGGCAGGGATGTAACATCGAGACCACAAGATCTCCTGGCTGTGGCAGGGGTGAAACATCGAGACCACAACATCTGGCTGTGGCAGGGGTGTAACATCGAGACCACAACATCTCCTGGCTGTGGCAGGGATGTAACATCGAGACCACAACATCTCCTGGCTGTGGCAGGGGTGAAACATCGAGACCACAACATCTCCTGGCTGTGGCAGGGGTGAAACATCGAGACCCCACCATCTCCTGGCTGTGGCAGGGGTGTAACATCGAGACCACATCTCCTGGCTGTGGCAGGGGTGAAACATCGAGACCACATCTCCTGGCTGTGGCAGGGGTGAAACATCAAGATCATGCACATCCAGGGGCTGGATGTGCATGACGCGCACTGAAAGAACAGACTCACAAGATATTTAAATGAATTATTTGCCGGAAGTTAGTTTTCACAGCAAACCAAAGATAGGGAAGAAAATTAAGTGGTAAGGTTGCAGTGTATACTTAGATAACTGCTAACAACGGCGTGCAATAGTTTAAAGGATCTATATTACAAATGGTTGAAGACGGTTGTTCGCCATGCATATTCAAGGCAAGGGATGGATACCACAGGCAGTTTAAAAACAACAAGTGTGCGCTTTAATTAGGCATCCCCGAAGGGGACCTGTAACTCCTTGTCTGTTTTTTTTACCCTCTTCCTCCTACCTTACGATTTCGCTCATAACTCGAGAACTGCTCATCCGATCGGATTCAGATTTTTAGCGCTTGTGTACGGTAACGAGGACCAGATTATAGGACAATTGGTTTTAACAAGACCAAAGTTATTAAATTCATTCCCAGCAAAATGGCTGAGATAACTTCCAAAACCCTGAGTATTGGAGCTTCAATGGTTAAAAAAGTTGCCTCATAATTCGACGACAATGGTGAGTGAAATTCAAGAATGCAGGAACAGATTTGACTATTTTCTGTTTTGTGTGAAATTTTGATTCCCGTTTAATCATTACTATTAAAATAATTGCGTCCGCCTCTTCTGAGTGGCTGACGGATCATACTGCCAGGATGGTACCCGTGACGGATCATACTGCCAGGATGGTACCCACGACGGATCATACTGCCAGGATGGTACCCGTGACGGATCATACTGCCAGGATGGTACCCACGACGGATCATACTGCCAGGATGGTACCCGTGACGGATCATACTGCCAGGATGGTACCCACGACGGATCATATTGCCAGGATGGTACCCACGACGGATCATACTGCCAGGATGGTACCCACGACGGATCATACCGCCAGGATGGTACCCGTGACGGATCATACTGCCAGGATGGTACCCGTGACGGATCATACCGCCAGGATGGTACCCGTGACGGATCATACTGTCAGGATGGTACCCGTGACGGATCATACCGCCAGGATGGTACCCGTGACGGATCATACTGCCAGGATGGTACCCGTGACGGATCATACTGCCAGGATGGTACCCGTGACGGATCAAAATGCCAGGATGGTACCCGTGACGGATCATACTGCCAGGATGGTACCCGTGACGGATCATACCGCCAGGATGGTTACCCGTGACGGATCATACTGCCAGGATGGTACTCGTGACGGATCATACTGCCAGGATGGTACCCACGACGGATCATACTGCCAGGATGGTACCCACGACGGATCATACTGCCAGGATGGTTACCCGTGACGGATCATACTGCCAGGATGGTACTCGTGACGGATCATACTGCTAGGATGGTACCCGTGACGGATCATACGGCCAGGATGGTACCCGTGACGGATCATACTGCCAGGATGGTACCCGTGACGGATCATACTGCCAGGATGGTACCCGTGACGGATCATACTGCCAGGATGGTACCCGTGACGGATCATACTGCCAGAATGGTACCCGTGACGGATCATACTGCCAGTATGGTACCCACGACGGATCATACTGCCAGGATGGTACCCACGACGGATCATACTGCCAGGATGGTACCCACGACGGATCATACTGCCAGGATGGTACCCGTGACGGATCATACTGCCAGGATGGTACCCGTGACGGATCATACTGCCAGGATGGTACCCGTGACGGATCATACTGCCAGGATGGTACCCGTGACGTATCATACTGCCAGGATGGTACCCGTGACGGATCATACTGCCAGGATGGTACCCGTGACGGATCATACTGCCAGGATGGTACCCGTGACGGATCATACTGCCAGGATGGTACCCGTGACGTATCATACTGCCAGGATGGTACCCGTGACGGATCATACTGCCAGGATGGTACCCGTGACGGATCATACTGCCAGGATGGTACCCGTGACGGATCATACTGCCAGGATGGTACCCACGACGGATCATACTGCCAGGATGGTACCCATCAGTCTTCTCACTACCACGTTACCTTTACCACAGCTTCTCTACTACTTTCTCTCCTATATATACTGACTCCCTCACCTTCAGGTGTTAATTTGACTAGTCAATGGTCCTCCAAGTCGGACCGAAGCGTCGTGATCAGCTTCTTTCTTCTATGTGCGGGTCGTGTGAGTATTGGCAAGATTTATTAAAGAATAGATTGGAATTTACTTTGAGCTGTGTAAATTTTAATTGGCCAATTTTATTAAATAAATTGTTCTCCGTGTAATAACTGGAGAATGCTGCTTTTTCTCGGCTTCAAATCCTAAGCACTGGTGTCTCTTTAAAAATATTTTAGTATTGAATATGTGTAGGTACCTGTAGGTACCAATTTACCAATTTAATGGGAAAGACATATTAAATTTGAATATCTAAAAAGTACAAAATCAATAAAAAAAAATTATTTTAGGACGGAAGAGAATTTCGAATTGAAAGGCAAAAATAAAGCGAAGAAATATGAAAAAAATGCGTTTTTAGAGCATTTTTGAATTTCACGAGTTTAGTGAGTGGTTAGAGTGCAAAGGTTGAGGGTTGTTGTTTGTAGTTAGAGACGTAAGCAGCGTAGTAAGAAGGTTGCAATAAGCAAGCAAGTCTTGTTTGTAGTTAGAGACGTAAGCAGCGTATTAAGATGAAGGTTGCAGTAAGCAAGTAATGAATAAGACATTGTGTTTGAAGTAAAACCTTTATTATTGTCATTTAGTCCATGACTGGACGCCATCAAGTATGCTGGAGAGAAGTATTATGGAAGAAAAGTCGCAATACAAGATTCACGGCAAATGGCATCATTTTCACTGTGGTAGATTATTTCACTTGATATACCGGGAGGGGAATAGAAGTGTTAAGTGTATTAAGGTATCACTTGGGACGTGGTGCACAAGCGAGTTCAAATTTTAGGTAGTGAAAAAGGAAAAGTTTGAGAAGCACTTCACTAAACACTAGGCCAGTGAGCTCGGGTAATGTGGTTTGGGTAGCGCCTGAGACTTACACCAGGGAAACGGTACATTACTTTTATCCAGGGATGGAAAGTTTAAAGATACCACATAATGAAACCAGAGATATGATAGCCTCGCAAGAACACTGGGTATCTGACGTCCTCCACGTCTATTGGAAGGACAGAAGATTTCGACGCCCTTTTGGCTGAGGTGGGGACTTAAATCCACGCATTTCCCTACTTTCATATCGGAAGTTCTTTCCGTTTCATCTACTTATATCCCTTCACTCACTTTCCCCTAAATTTTACTTTCCTCTTTCACCATTCATCACCCGTTCCCTATACATCTCCCAGTTCTTCTCCCTGCTTCTATCCCTCTCCCCTTCATCCCTCCTCAACTACAGAAGGCATACATCCTACAGTAATTATACCTAGATCACCAGTAGTTTCTTTTAATTCTTTTAATCCAATATTAATAGCAACTATTGTAAAAATGTTCTTACCTTACTGCCGTTGTGACATCTGTGCCAGGAGGAGCTATAAGCTTCCACGTACCTGTAAGGTAAACAGTATTTCCTATGAATGCAAGAGTCCCGGCCTCACTTATATTCTTCAGCCCAAACCTGCAAGTATCCCCAGGTGCACCCTGCAGCCAGTACCTGTCATTATCACTAGGTATGTATTTCATCCTGCACCTTAATAAATTATTCCCAGTAATACCCTTCATAAGCACTTATAAAAAGTTATACCATTTAACCAGAATCTTCAGGAAGTATCCTCAGGTATACTGCACCCTCTGATACTATCGTATCCTGCACCTTCAAGTATCCCCAGGTATACTGCACCCTCTGATACTATCGTATCCTGCCCCTTCACGTATCCCCAGGTATACTGCACCCTCTGATACTATCGTATCCTGCACCTTCAAGTATCCCCAGGTATACTCATTAACCTGTACTTTAATAAATTATCACCAGTTATACCTTCTTTACTCCCTACAGCCTGCACCTCCTGAAGGTATCCCCAAGTATACTCATCTCAGTTCGCACCAAAATGAAGTATCCCTTTACATCATTCCCTCGTAACTTATCTAAGGGTATTCAACGTAAGACGTTAAAAACCTGATTAGTTAAACAAGACTTATTTGCTTATGCCATAGAGAAACTCTTAAAACCATATAAACTCAGCCACTCTGTACGGAAGAGAGACACCATCTTCCTGCTGTCTGAGGCGGACACTTACCTAGCACCAGACGAGCCTTGCCCATGGCCGGGCTCCGGGAGTAGAAAGACTCTCGAAACTCCTCAAAGGTCATTTTATTAACATTTTATTATCATTTTATTAGCACTGAGGATTTTTTTTATGTTATTACAATTATTGTAATCACAAGAAAGTGCCAAACCCAAAAGGGTCATACAGCGCTGGTGAATTTTCATGATCTCTGCAAACACTGACGACTGTTCGCACGCACTTTGTGAACACTGAAGCTGTGAACAATTACAAGCACTTACAACTTTGTTGAACACACTATTAACTTGCTATCAACGCTTGTCACTTGACATGACTAATGAACACTTCTGAACACTTGCTACATGCAAACGCACTTTCCTTAACTCTAAAACACAAATAACTAACGAAAACAGGCAAGGTTGTATACACAAGGTTGTATATATATATATATATATATATATATATATATATATATATATATATATATATATATAATATATATATATATATATATATATACACCGAAGTGTATATCAAGTGTTTATACACAATTTTCAATATTTACTATTTAAGGAATTAAACTATTCTTGCTTGCTAATTGGATTATTAGGTTTAAAGCCTGTCGACTACACGAGGGTCATAAAGGCTGCACGCACCTGTACACCCCTGGGCAGCAATGTTTTTATCAGAAATGGAATTAATCTCTAAATGTATATACACAGAAATATAAACCTCTGAATAAAGAGATATATGGACCCCCGCCTAACGAACAAAATTCGTTCCAGAATGCTGCTCAAGTGCCATTACCGAACGAATTTACTTCCTTAAGAAATAATGTCAAGTAGGTTAGTCTATTTCAGACCCCCAAAAATACAATTCCACAAGCACTTACAATATTATACTTACATAATTGTACGATTTCCGTACAATTATATATATATATATATATATATATATATATATATATATATATATATATATATATATATATATATATATATATATATATATATATATATATATATATATATATATATATATACGTATATTTTTTTTTTTTTTTTCAACAAGTCGGCCGTCTCCCACCGAGGCAGGGTGACCCAAAAAGAAAGAAAATCCCCAAAAGAAAATACTTTCATCATCATTCAACACTATCACCACACACATACATAATCACTGTCTTTGCAGAGGAGCTCAGATACGACAGCTGAGAATTGTCCCTCCCAGCTGTCACTATCCCAGTCCCTCCTTTAAAGTGCAGGCATTGTACTTCCATTTCAGGACTCAAGTCCAACTAAATCAATTAACTGGTTTTCCTGAATCCCTTCACACAATGTTACCCTGCTCACACTCCAACAGATCGTCATGTCCCAAAAACCATTCGTCTCCATTCACTCCTAACACGCACACACATGCTTGCTGGAAGTCCAAGCCCCTCGCCCACAATACCTCCTTTACCCCTTCCCTCCAACCTTTTCTAGGACGACCCCTACCCCGCCTTCCTTCCCTACAGATTTATACGCTCTCCAAGTCATTCTACTTTGATCCATTCTCTCTAAATGACCAAACCACCTCAACAACCCTTCTTCAGCCCTCTGACAAATACTTTTAGTAACTCCACACCTTCTCCTAATTTCCACATTCCGAATTTTCTGCATAATATTTACACCACACATTGCCCTTAGACAGGACATCTCCACTGCCTCCAGCCTCCTCCTCGCTGCAGCATTTGCAACCCATGCTTCACACCCATATAAGAGTGTTGGTACGACTATACTTTCGTACATTCCCTTCTTTGCCTCCATGGATAACGTTTTGTGTCTCCACAGATACCTCAACGCACCACTCACCTTTTTTTCTTCATCAATTCTATGGTAAACCTCATCCTTCATAAACCCATCCGCTGACACGTCAACTCCCAAATATCTGAAAACATTTACTTCTTCCATAATCCCTCTCTCCAATGTGATATCCAATTTTTCTTTATTTAAATCGTTTGATACCCTCATCACCTTACTCTTATCTATGTTCACTTTTAACTTTCTACCTTTACACACTCTCCCAAACTCGTCCACTAACCTTTGCAACTTTTCTTTAGAATCTCCCATAAGCACAGTATCATCAGCAAAAAGTAACTGTGTCAACTCCCATTTTGCATTTAATTCTCCAAAATTTAATCCCACCCCTCTCCCCAACACCCTAGCATTTACTTCTTTACAACCCCATCTATAAATATATTAAACAACCATGGTGACATTACACATCCCTGTCTAAGACCTACTTTTACCGGGAAATAATCTCCTCTCTCCTACACACCCTAACCTGAGCCTCACTATCCTCATAAAAACTCTTTACAGCCTTCAATAACTTACTACCTATTCCATACACTTGCAACATTTGCCACATTGCTCCCCTATCCACTCTATCATATGCCTTTTCTAAATCCATAAATGCAATAAAAACTCTCTACCTTTATCTAAATACTGTTCACATATATGCTTCACTGTAAACACTTGATCTACACATCCCCTACCCATTCTAAAGCCTCCTTGCTCATCTGCAATCCTACTCTCTGTCTTACCTCTAATTCTTTCAATAATAACCCTGCCATACACTTTACCTGGTATACTCAGTAAACTTATTCCCCTATAATTTTTACACTCTCTTTTATCCCCTTCCCTTTATATAAAGGAACTATACATGCTCTCTGCCAATCCCTAGGTACCTTCCCCTCTTTCATACATTTATTAAACAAAAATACCAACCACTGTATCACTATATCCCCCTGCTTTTAACATTTCTGTCATGATTCCGTCAATTCCAGCTGCTTTACCCCTTTCATTCTACGTAATGCCTCACGCACCTCCCCCACACTCACATCCTGCTCTTCTTCACTCCTAAACGATGTTGTACCTCCCTGGCCAGTACATGAAATTATCGCCTCCCTCTTTTCATCGACATTTAAAAGTTCCTCAAAATATTCCCGCCATCTACCCAATACCTCCAGCTCCCCATCTACTAACTCCCCTACTCTGTTTTTAACTGACAAATCCATTCGTTCCCTAGGCTTTCTTACCTTGTTTATCTCACTCCAAAAATTTTTCTTGTTTTCAGCAAAATTTCTTGACAGAGCCTCTCCCATTCTTTCATCCGCTCTTCTTTTGCACTCTCTCACCACTCTCTTCACCTTTCTTTTACTCTCCATATACTCTGCTCTTCTATTAACACTTCTGTTTTGTAAAAACCTCTCATAAGCTACCTTTTTCTCTTTTATCACACCCTTTACTTCATCATTCCACCACTCACTCCTCTTTCCTCCTGCACCCACCCTCCTATAGCCACAAACTTCTGCCCCACATTCTAATACTGCATTTTTAAAACTATCCAAACTCTCTTCAACCCCCCCACTACTCCTACTTGCACTAGCCCACCTTTCTGCCAATAGTTGCTTATATCTCACCCTAACTTCCTCCTCCCTTAGTTTATACACTTTACCTCTCTCTTACTTACTGTTGCCATTTTCTTTTTGTCCCATCTACCTTTTACTCTAACTGTAGCTACAACCAAATAATGATCTGATATATCTGTTGCCCCTCTATAAACATGTACATCCTGAAGCCTACCCATCAACCTTTTATCCACCAAAACATAATCCAACAAACTACTTTCCTTACGTGCTATATCATACCTTGTATATTTATTTATCCTCTTTTTCATAAAATATGTATTACTTATTACCAAACCTCTTTCTACACATAGCTCAATTAATGGTTCCCCATTTACATTTACCCCTGGCACCCCAAATTTACCTACTACTCCATCCACAACATTTTTACCCACTTTAGCATTAAGATCCCCAACCACAATTACTCTCTCACTTGGTTCAAAACTCCCCACACACTCACTCAACATTTCCCAAAATCTCTCTCTCTCCTCTACACTTCTCTCTTCTCCAGGTGCATAAACACTTACTATAACCCACTTTTCACATCCAACCTTTATTTTACTCCACATAATCCTTGAATTTATACATTTATATTCCTTCTTTACCTGCCATAACTGATTATTCAACATTATTGCCACTCCTTCTTTAGCTCTAACTCTATTTGAAACCCCTGATCTAATCCCATTTATTTCTCCCCACTGAAACTCTCCTACCCCCTTCAGCTTTGTCTCACTTAAAGCCAGGACATCCAGCTTCTTTTCATTCATAACATCTATAATCATCTCTTTCTTATCATTCGCACAACATCCACGCACATTCAAACATCCCAATTTGACGGTTTTCTTCTTCTTCTTTTTAGTAAGCTATACAGGAAAAGGGGTTACTAGCCCATTGTTCCCGGCATTTTAGTTGACTTTTACAACACGCATGGCTTACGGAGGATAGATTCTTATTCCACTTCCCCATGGATATGAAAGGGAAAAGCAATAAGAACAAGAACTATTAAGATAAAATCAAAGAAAACTCAGATGAGTGTGTATACATAAACGTGTACATGTTTGCGTAGTGTGACCTAAGTGTAAGTAGAAGTAGCAAGACGTACCTGAAATCTTGCATGTTTATGAGACAGAAAAAAAACACCAGCAATCCTACCATCATGTAAAACAGTTTCAGGTTTCTGTTTCACAGTCACCTGGCAGGATGGTAGTACCTCCCTGAGTGGTTGCTGTCTACCAACCTACTACTTTCTATATATATATATATATATATATATATATATATATATATATATATATATATATATATATATATATAGATATATAGATATATAGATATATAGATATATAGATATATATATATATATATATATATATATATATATATATATATATATATATATATATATATATATATATATATATACACCTGTTGGTGTGTATAAACTTGGTTTTCAGTTTACACTAGAGGTGAGGAGCCGGGTACTGTGGCCAGGCTGCCGGATACACTGAACATAAACAGAATTGAAAACTTCCGCTTCTGAGTTCCGAAGACGTTCCTCAACCCCTGAGTCGACACCTGGCCCTCTTGACCCCTTCCACTGGCTGTTAGCGTTAATACGCTGAATAACACTCATCAGGCGTGCCTCATTGTATCCGTGCTAGATGAATACATCATTGCATCCGTGCTAGATGAATACATCATTGCATCCGTGCTAGATGAATACATGGCTACATGAAGCACGCTTGATGTCTTCCATTTAATCAATTGATTAAAAGAAATATAAATTATTAATTGGTATGTGTTGAAGCACTGGCAACTTTAGCGACTGAACGACAACACTTTAAGAGACATTTATATTACAGCTTTTTAAGTATATTTAACAGATTCATTTGCACTTTATTAACGCAATATAATGTAAACTGGGAGTGTATGTGTCTCACAGTGGACATATATTGAGAGGTGTATGTGTCTCACAGTGGACATATACTGAGAGGTGTATGTGTCTCACAGTGGACATATACTGAGAGGTGTATGTGTCTCTCAGTGAACATATATTGAGAGGTGTATGTGTCTCACAGTGGACATATATTGAGAGGTGTATGTGTCTCACAGTGGACATATATTGAAAGTTGTATGTGTCTCACAGTGGACATATATTGAGAGGTGTATGTGTCTCACAGTGGACATATATTGAGAGGTGTATGTGTCTCACAGTGGACATATACTGAGAGGTGTATGTGTCTCACAGTGGACATATACTGAGAGGTGTATGTGTCTCTCAGTGAACATATATTGAGAGGTGTATGTGTCTCACAGTGGACATATATTGAGAGGTGTATGTGTCTCACAGTGGACATATATTGAAAGTTGTATGTGTCTCACAGTGGACATATATTGAGAGGTGTATGTGTCTCACAGTGGACATATATTGAGAGGTGTATGTGTCTCACAGTGGACATATATTGAGAGGTGTATGTGTCTCACAGTGGACATATATTGAGAGGTGTATGTGTCTCACAGTGGATATATATTGAGAGGTGTATGTGTCTCACAGTGGACATATATTGAGAGGTGTATGTGTCTCACAGTGGATATATATTGAGAGGTGTATGTGTCTCACACTGGACATATATTGAGAGTTGTATGTGTCTCACAGTGGACATATATTGAGAGGTGTATGTGTCTCACAGTGGACATATATTGAGAGGTGTATGTGTCTCACAGTGGACATATATTGAGAGGTGTATGTCTCACAGTGGACATATATTGAGAGGTGTATGTGTCTCACAGTGGACATATATTGAGAGGTGTATGTCTCACAGTGGACATATATTGAGAGCTGCTTTAAACCTAATTGATCAACAACCTTCATTAATTATCATTCACTTAGCAGTTAATCACATGTCAGTTTACGCTAATAAATTTGAGTGTTCTGCTAATTGCTGCACCATTATTATTAAGTATCCTTAACTTGAGAAAATCCTCTAAAAACATTAAACTTCCAGCGTTTAGACATCTTAGTTTGCTAAGATGCCAATTTGTAAATTTTATGTAAGCAAATTGTGCACCAGTTTCCTTGTGGTAATTTTAAAACGTCTCTTCAGATCGGCTTCAAACCTTCAACGCTGGTGCATCTTCGAGGAAGGGTCGGATTAGTTTATGGCTGTGTGGGTGACCATTAGCTAATTTTATTGAAGACTAATAACACGATTTGCAACAAATCACGCAGCCTGGATCTGGGTGTCAGCCCAGTGGTTTACGCACCGTCCTGGAGTTTACAACTCACTCGCCACGGGTTCTAACCCCACCCGTACCATGGTTTATTGAAGAGATTTGAAAAAATTAGGTATTGGTTGCCATGCGATAACTCGTGAATGAATTTTCTGATCGGCTTCAAACCTTCAACGCAAAAAATATTGAGCATTGTAACTCTAGCAGTTAAAAAAAAAATAAACTTTTTTTTCCGTATAGTTTTGTACAAAATTTATTGAAGAATATATTGGATCTCTGGAAACAAAACATAAAAAAAAAAAAAATATCTGTTCGCGGCGTATTTGAAGTTTGTAAAATTTATAATAGTGACCCATAGAAAACGTATTTTTTTTTTTGGACAATATTTTTAAAAAAGAACTTTATTTCTTCTCGTTTTATTATTGTATTTATTATTATATTTATCATTTTAGTCCTTTAGCATCGTGTTTATTATAGTGCTTATTCATCATTGTATCCAGCATTATATTTATACTGTATTGTTGATCAGACACTGATTCACTACAAGGCCTGGTCATGGCCCGGGCCGCGGGGGCGTTGACCCCCGGAACACCCTCCAGGTATACTCTAGGTAGACTTCAGGTAGATTCCAGGTAGACTCCAGGTATACCCCAGGTAGATTCCATGTATACTCCAGGTAGACTCCAGGTATACACTACGTATACACCAGGTAGACTCCAGGTATACTCCAGGTAGACTCCAGGTATACACTAGATATACACCAGGTAGACTCCAGGTAGACTCCAGGTATACTCCAGGTATACACTAGATATACACCAGGTAGACTCCAGGTAGACTCCAGGTATACTCCAGGTATACACTACATATACACCAGGTAGACTCCAGGTAGACTCCTGCTATTTTGTATTTCAAGTTATACCTTGAAAGATGGATACATGTGTTATACCGTGAAAGCTGGACACATATACAGTGTACTGTGTGTACTTTTATTGCAGTAAGATTTTATACTCCAAGAAGTGTATGTTATTCACTGTATATACACCGAGAGGTACATGTCTTTGAGTGTGTGTGTATACATGCATATACGTATACATATGTATGTATATACACAATATTTTAGTGATTCAAGTATTCTTGACTGATGGTGTATGGATATACTCGGTCTTAAGGAACCTTAAAGAACAAGAAGGCATAATACCGTGACTGGAACAATACATAAATAACCCACCAAACGTCGTGGTAAGTTTCTCTATGTGCTGGTTATTTGTGTATTAAGGACCCTTCGGGTAGTCGATTGAATTTAAACCCAATAAACTAAGCGATACTTCATACATATTTTAAAATGTAAAAATGGAATGAGTTGCAGTTCCTGGTCCTCATAATGGTGTTGGTCTCCAGCTCCTGAACCTCTCGGGAAGGTTGAGCCATGACACTAAGTGATTTATATTCTTGGTTGCATTATAAATCTATGATGTACGCTGTACTAGCTTGTTTACAAGGGTTCATGGACTGGAAGATGTATGGTAGTGGGGAGAGGAGAGGAAACAATGAGGTGGGTATCTAATGCATGAGATTTGGATGCTGATATACGTAATGTATTGTCATCATTGAGATTCGTCAAGGTCCATTTCTGAACCTGACTCCTGGACGGCCGATGTGTTAACAAAATTATTATGGCAGTGTGTCAATTGCGGCCAAAACCTCTGGTATTTTCCATGTATCTTATCACATATCTCTCTTTTCCGCCAGAAAGAAAACGATCCTAGTGCTTTCAAGGATTCCTAAGTAGGTGAGTGGGTAGTGTAGGGAGTGTAGGGAGTGTAGGGAGTGTGATGTATGAGATGACAGAGGAAAACAAGAGAAGACATGATACTCAACACTGGCTGTATCGCATATTCAGGAGGAAAACTAATTATCGCTTGCTATTACTTTTTTTTCAACATTATCCCAGACCATTGCAGATGTCTGGCAGCGTCGTTAATCTAAATGAGTTATCAGCAAGGTATTTTATAATCAAAACACGACTCCGTTGCTGCTCGATGTTTTTTCATTGCTGTCAGTTGTGGGAAACTTTGACGTTGGTGCCCGGGCACCTGGGCACCTGGGCACCTGGGCACCTGACTCACGAGACTGACTCCTCGACATCCTGACTAGCGAGACTGACTCCTCGTCATCCTGACTCACGAGACTGACTCCTCGTCATCCTGACTCACGAGACTGACTCCTCGTCATCCTGACTCACGAGACTGACTCCTCGACATCCTGACTCCCGAGACTGACTCCTCGTCATCCTGACTCACGAGACTGACTCCTCGTCATCCTGACTCCCGAGACTGACTCCTCGTCATCCTGACTCACGAGACTGACTCCTCGTCATCCTGACTCCCGAGACTGACTCCTCGACATCCTGACTCCCGAGACTGACTCCTCGACATCCTGACTCCCGAGACTGACTCCTCGTCATCCTGACTCACGAGACTGACTCCTCGACATCCTGACTCCCGAGACTGACTCCTCGACATCCTGACTCCCGAGACTGACTCCTCGACATCCTGACTCCCGAGACTGACTCCTCGTCATCCTGACTCACGAGACTGACTCCTCGTCATCCTGACTCCCGAGACTGACTCCTCGTCATCCTGACTCCCGAGACTGACTCCTCGTCATCCTGACTCCCGAGACTGACTCCTCGTCATCCTGACTCCCGAGACTGACTCCTCGTCATCCTGACTCCCGAGGCTGACTCCTCGACATCCTGACTCCCGAGACTGACTCCTCGTCATCCTGACTCACGAGACTGACTCCTCGTCATCCTGACTCCGAGACTGACTCCTCGTCATCCTGACTCCCGAGACTGACTCCTCGACATCCTGACTCCCGAGACTGACTCCTCGACATCCTGACTCCCGAGACTGACTCCTCGACATCCTGACTCCGAGACTGACTCCTCGTCATCCTGACTCACGAGACTGACTCCTCGTCATCCTGACTCCCGAGACTGACTCCTCGTCATCCTGACTCACGAGACTGACTCCTCGTCATCCTGACTCCCGAGACTGACTCCTCGTCATCCTGACTCCGAGACTGACTCCTCGTCATCCTGACTCCCGAGACTGACTCCTCGTCATCCTGACTCCCGAGACTGACTCCTCGTCATCCTGACTCCCGAGACTGACTCCTCGTCATCCTGACTCCCGAGACTGACTCCTCGTCATCCTGACTCCCGAGACTGACTCCTCGTCATCCTGACTCCCGAGACTGACTCCTCGTCATCCTGACTCCCGAGACTGACTCCTCGTCATCCTGACTCCGAGACTGACTCCTCGTCATCCTGACTCCCGAGACTGACTCCTCGTCATCCTGACTCCCGAGACTGACTCCTCGTCATCCTGACTCCCGAGACTGACTCCTCGTCATCCTGACTCCCGAGACTGACTCCTCGACATCCTGACTCCCGAGACTGACTCCTCGACATCCTGACTCCCGAGACTGACTCCTCGACATCCTGACTCCCGAGACTGACTCCTCGTCATCCTGACTCACGAGACTGACTCCTCGTCATCCTGACTCCCGAGACTGACTCCTCGTCATCCTGACTCACGAGACTGACTCCTCGTCATCCTGACTCCCGAGACTGAATCCTCGTCATCCTGACTCCCGAGACTGACTCCTCGTCATCCTGACTCACGAGACTGACTCCTCGTCATCCTGACTCACGAGACTGACTCCTCGTCATCCTGACTCCCGAGACTGACTCCTCGTCATCCTGACTCAAGAGACTGACTCCTCGTCATCCTGACTCACGAGACTGACTCCTCGTCATCCTGACTCACGAGACTGACTCCTCGTCATCCTGACTCAAGCGACTGACTCCTTGACATCGTATAGAGAAGAACTCGGCGTCACTGAGAATTTTTAGATCGTGTTGAGAGTCGAACAACTTCTAATTGTCCTTTATCAGAGCGCGCGGACATTTCGATACCGACGTCAGGGCATTACTGGTTGACCACTGACACCATCTCCCTGGGTGCCCTCTTATAGAGTCTCTCATTTAATGTAGTCACTTAACTGAAACTGAATGTACCACATATTGACTCTTTTCCACGTCAGTTCATCCTCCGTACTTCCTCTCCTTCCACGTCTATCATGCACCACTGAATGGCCTTCCTGGGTTTAGGCTTTTCTTGTGCATATAATAAGTCATAGAGAGTTAAGCTCCATAGTGTATACTGAATAAAAAAAACCCTTCTCATTTGGCAGGTTTTCAATCCTAGGCTAAATCTATTGTCTAACTTGCTTTTCAACGTAAAATATTTTGATGGGCAGTCAGTGTGCCTTCAGACACACACCTCATCACATAATGAGAAATTAAAAATTGAAAAAAAGTTGGGCGTTACTTGCAGTAGGGAGTATTAATGAAACTTTATGCCATCGCTACCCTGTTATACTGACATCGTCCTGATGGATGGATCCTGACCTGGTCTCCCACCACATCGCTGCCCATCCAACACACACGTCCAGAAAATTGTTAAGTATGCTAAGCCCATCATTATTTTAAGTCTTGATTAATGCACATTTTTCGGCTGCTGGTATTCAGACTGGTGTGCTTCTAAGTTTTCACGTGCTAGAAATATCACTGCTTTTTACTTATTTCATTTCCCCAATAATTTTTAGGTTACGGGACCTGTACTTCGACACCAAAATTGCTTGGATAATCATGACAAAATTACTGTCTCAAGTCGCGAGCAGTTTCTGACTATCTTCTAGCACCATTCCGGTTCCTATGAAAAGCAGACAGAAAAACACAATAATAGGGCGCTGCTCCGACCTAGATTAGACAACGGCTAATTGTGAGCTTCGTCAAGCGATGACAGATTAATGAGGTAGGATGGGTTACAGAATGTACCGTATGTCTGTGTATGTTCTGAAGCCTGACACTGTACCATAATGGAGACTAAGAGTAAAGCAGATGTGCTTTCCCTCTTGTCTCGTTATCATATAATACTATGCTAACGCATCACGAGAACCTGGGAATATTCAGTCAACAATCTTGCCTGTGACACTCTGGTCAAGAATCTTGTAACAGCTGCAGTAACAGACAACCTGGTGAAGAAGGTGATATCGCTTTGGAGCCAATCCATATTTAAGCCTTCACGTCGAGGCTGGCAATCAAAAAGCAATTTGCTCAGGAAGATGAAGTCCACTATAACTCCCGCTCAATATTCTTCAACTACCTCAGTCAACTTCACCTGTACACTGATAACTCCATGACTAGTGCATGTGTGACTGCATGAGTAACATATATACTCTTGATTTCATATATATATATATATATATATATATATATATATATATATATATATATATATATGTGTGTGTGTGTGTGTGTGTGTGTGTGTGTGTGTGTGTGTGTGTGTGTGTGTGTGTGTGTAGAGAGATTCTTTTCTTCTTTAATAAAGAAACAGATCAATTCAAGCTGTCTGTAGTATTGCCTAATGTGACTCCGAGATTCAGAACATTAGATTATGCTACAATTTAGTTATTCTCAGCATATATTCTTCTAGAATATACCTTTTCCATGCATTCCCAATCACCCTGACTCGTGTATACACGCAGACAGACACACACACACACACACACACACACACACACACACACACACACACACACACATACACACAAATAAACAAACACAATGAAATTAATATAAAAATTGTTTACTCCAAAAAAGGGGCAAAATAAGAAATTTTAAAGAATGGCTTAATAGAGGGAACTAGTAAAACAATATGCATCACGATGAAGAGATGAAAGCAGTGAATATGGACACGCTGGAGTATAGAAGGAAGAGAAGAGACACGATAATAACATACGAGGTCATAAAAAATAAGAAAGATAAGTTAAAAGACATTTTTTTTTTAAAAAACTGCAATAAGGACAATAAAAGGACACAGTTATAAATTGAGGGAAAACCAATTGGAATCGAAGGGATAATCCAAAACATTTCTTGGGAAAGAGTAGATGACCATTGAAATGAATTACAAGATGTATTAAGTATTTCAACTTCAACCACTTGAAATTGTAGAAGCTGAGATAATTATTGAAGACGAGACACCATGAGCAGAACTCTGCTCCTCTAGATAAAAATAGTTAATTACAAAGAGAAACACACTTGCACATTCTCACTCTCTCTCTCTCTCTCTCTCTCTCTCTCTCTCTCTCTCTCTCTCTCTCTCTCTCTCTCTCTCTCTCTCTCTCTCTCTCTCTCTCTCTCCAATTTCATTTCTCGTCAATATTCATGCATTAAACCTGGTAAATATTAAAGAAAACAGTCAATACAAAAACTAGTTCTAGAAAGATTGACAAATGAGCAGGAAGAGTGATGACTGCCAGGTAGAGTGATGACTGCCAGGTAGAGTGATGACTGCCAGGTAGATTGATTAAGGGAAATACTTCACAACAACTGTCAGTTTGAGGAAGCAGCAACTATGTGTCAATTAATAACGTATTCCTCAGTATATTTTTAAAATATCAGGAATTTCCATAATGTGTCAAAACCATGACTAAATTCCAAATATTTTTGTCTTCACAAAGTTCTATGCTAACCATGTGATTAATACTGCACATTCCATTTCATTTAAGCTTACAGTACATAGCTACTAATATATGAGAAAGCATTTAGACTACACTAACAAGTGTTACTATAATACTAAGGAAGGTATTGCGTTTCCAAGCACATTTCTACTTTATCGTCAGGACATACAAAATAACAAACATAATCTAAATAACATTTATTTAAAAATGTTTATTTTTTTTTTTCAATTAACAGCATCATACATTATGGTAACTACAGGAGCAGATAAACTAAAACTGTTCTGTAAGAGGGCGGACTGCAAAGAATTGTGATTCTACAAATTCTACATCAACAGTTTGTAATACAAGTGCACAGAAACTGACTTATACTCTAGAGCAGAAATTATAACTACCCGGGGTCGACTAAAAATTAGTTATAATTAAGGACATTGATAATTACTGCACCTTGGCCCTGGATGACAGAGGGAAAATGTTTAACACTGACTGAGGCTGAACGTTAGTTAGATGCATCAGTAAGATTGATAACTTTGTTAGCGATGGACATCTGCGTCTTGCAACCTTCCAGGTAACAAACATCTGCGTTATTTAGATCAACGACAAACATTATTTTCGTGAGTTGGAATTAAAGAATGAAAACAAATGTGATTATAGGACAAAACATTGCAGAACAAGCTTTATTGTTTTTAATATGGAGACAACGTTTCGCTTCCTTCAGAGATTTATCATCATGAGCGAAATGCTGTCCCATCAGAAGCATATTCTGCACCTTGTTTATTCCTTCTCTTTGTATACTCTGATTAATACAAAAACAAAGAGTTGGTGGTAATACATGGAACAAAGAGTTATTTATATACACTTAGGATACTGAAACCAATGGCGACCTTTCGGTCCGCCTTGGTTTATTTACAAGTCACACTTAAGTTTTGGTCGACCCAGTGTGACTGTCCAAGTCGGGCCAAAACGTCGGTCCTAAGAGAGGATTACTGACGTGTTATTCATGCCACAGTATTGTGATTTTATATTCTTTGTTATTGAAATGTTGGCAAGGCAGCAGTAACATTCAGGGTCCCCACACTATGTTGCAGAAAGAGTGATGCAACTAGAGTAAAAGATCAATGATATCTAGTGTTATGTTGCAAGGACTCGGGAATCTCTCAAGGGAACTTTGTGCACATAGCTCTGATTAACACAGCTTCTGAGCTCAGAGAAAACATTGTTTAGTGTTTTATAAATGTTGTTGATATTGCCAGAAGAATGTGGCAATGTTAGCACTTCTAGAGTTGTGTAAACATTACCACATAACATGGCAATGTTTCCACTGTTTATGTGAACTTGTTTAAACATTCTGCATTTATTTTTCTATTCTATACTTCTGTAAAATATGATATTATTACACTTTTCAGACGAGATTTACTCAAAACTTTAATATTCTGTGCAAATGTTTCAATATTTTAAGATTTCAAAACACAATTTTGGCACTCCAGTATGAGTAAAAAAAATGAATACTCTCTTCATGTAATATTTTGTCTACTCACTGATCAACATCAGACCTTCAAGCCTCGTGATGAGACAGTTATTACACTGTAAACACCTGTGGAAGATGACTGTTTAGAAGTTAGAGCCAGAGCAGATTACCTCTCTAACATTATTCTGGATTACCTCTCTAACATTATTCTGGATTACCTCTCTAACATTATTCTGGATTACCTCTCTAACGTCTCATTACTGGAGAAGCTTCAGCCGGCGTCTCGGTCTGTCTTGGGTCGTTACCAAGTTGGGAGTGACATGGTAATGATTCAACAAGTACCGAAACGTCGTCTGAAGTTTTGATTTCTGTTCCAGTTGTTGAAACATCTGTAAACATTACTGTCCCTTAGTTTTGTTATTTACCCGCAGATATTTTATGTTTATTCATCGCATTGACTTTTAATCTTAAGATAATTGTGTCAGTTTTATGTATGTATCATGACTGTTTTTATATATATGTCGTGCCGAATACGTAATACTTGCGATTTTGGCTTAAATAGAAACGTTCTTCTTGCCGAATAAGGCAAGCGAAAATTTGTGTATGCAATAATTTTGCAAAAACCATTCTGGACCTAAAGAAAAAAAAATATTTAATTGTGTTTGTTTATTAATAAATTATTGTAAACTTATGTAAAATATATTTAAATAGATTAGGTTAAACTAAATTGATCTTGCTATGATAAGGTTAGGTAAGTTTTCTAAGGTTCTTTTGGTACAAAATTATTAATTTTTATATTAACATAAATGAAAAAATATATCTTTAAACGCATAAGAGAAATTTTTAGAAAGGATTTAATTTTAAATGAGTTCTTGCTAATTGACCAGTTTTACCCATTCGGACGACATATATATATATATATATATATATATATATATATATATATATATATATATATATATATATATATATATATATATAGTATATATATATATATATATTATTAATTTCATGTCTAGTTTTCCCGAGTCCTTGACATAAATACTTACTTAAGTAAGCCAGTAAGGAGGCAGCACTTCCTATAATGGTTGATCGTCAACTATGACATGAAAATTGATAAGTATTGTGATCCCTCAATACACCATCGCGAGGAGCTGGTACCTTGGTTATTAAAATACTTCTAGCAGGTGTGTAGCCTACAGGTGTGTAGCCTACAGGTGTGTAGCCTGTAAACAACACATGCGTCGATCAAATTATCGTACCACTGATAATACTGAAGAAAAAGATTCACATTGCTTGACGAACTTTTGTTTGGGTCAATGATTTGCGACATTATTGTTTGCAGCAAAAAGCTTTTTATGTAATGTGAGTCTTTTTGAACATATGGGTGGGTCAAAGGCAGCCCCTGCATGACCCAGGGGAACCATCTGTGCTACCCAGAGGCGCTACCCCTGTGGCTAGCAGAGTGCTTCTCACTAACTAGCACTGTGGCATCCCCGGCTACAGACATCGATTCAGCTCACAGGCAACACTTATAGTGACCCCCATGGTCCTTTACATGACCCAGTGACAACACGTGTGACCCATGGGTGACACCTGTGTGACCCATGGGTGACACCCCGGGTGACCTGTAATGCCTTTCAGTGCTCCACGTAAGGACAACTTAATTAAACCTTATCACAGACTTCTCTGAGAACAGCCACACACAAACACCACATGGATGCAGGAATTTGAGCAAAAACTTGTTCAATTGAATGTGGATAACAGCCGGCTAACAACATGGATATAGGGGGCGTCACGCCCCCCGCAAGTGGGGGCATCAAAACACAATATTCAGAACCAGGTCTGACTGGGACACCATCTCTCTCAGTGTAAAGCTTCATCAGTCTCTACCCTGAGCGAAATACGCTCCTTATTAAACCTTATTCCGCATACTGTACTTTCATATTCCGTTGTTTAAAATGTGAGTACGAGAAGTATTAATGCCGGGTTCCCATGTACACAACACATGCAAATGTACGTAATCATATATAGGAGAATAAATAATAGGAGAATAGAAATATGCCAATATCTTGCGAAACAGTAATCTTACAGTTTGACAAACAAGTTATAAAACATATAAAGGTGACCAAAATACAAATGCTTCGTACCATCACACATACACTGGAAGTACAGCGAGTGCAGGAGTTATACAGCAGATACAGCACAGGTGACACCGTAATTCCCACACCACAGTGATTTGTACTCAAAATCAATTGAACAATTGGCAAAATTCCTGATAAACCTAACTAGGTTGTATTTCCGTGGTATTATATACCAACGAGCATGTCAGTAAGATGCAATACGCGGTTTATGCATTTCAATAAAATGCAATAAACCGTCGATTATATTTTATTAACGAACCTTACTAGTTGTGACGCAGTAGAGCGTTGGGAGTGCAGTGTAGGTAAGAGAGACAGTCTGCTTAGACATACACTGTGGGTAAGAGAGACAGTCTGCTTAGACATACACTGTGGGTAAGAGAGACAGTCTGCTTAGACATACACTGTGGGTAAGAGAGACAGTCTGCTTAGACATACACTGTGGGTAAGAGAGACAGTCTGCTTAGACATACACTGTGGGTAAGTGAGACAGTCTGCTTAGACATACACTGTGGGTAAGAGAGACAGTCTGCTTAGACATACACTGTAGGTAAGAGAGACAGTCTGCTTAGACATACACTGTATGTAAGAGAGACAGTCTGCTTAGACATACACTGTAGGTAAGAGAGACAGTCTGCTTAGACATACACTGTAGGTAAGAGAGACAGTCTGCTTAGACATACACTGTGGCTAAGAGAGACAGTCTGCTTAGACATACACTGTAGGTAAGAGAGACAGTCTGCTTAGACATACACTGTAGGTAAGAGAGACAGTCTGCTTAGACATACACTGTAGGTAAGAGAGACAGTCTGCTTAGACATACACTGTAGGTAAGAGAGACAGTCTGCTTAGACATACACTGTAGGTAAGAGAGACAGTCTGCTTAGACATACACTGTAGGTAAGAGAGACAGTCTGCTTAGACACACACTGTAGGTAAGAGAGATAGTCTGCTTAGACATACGCTGTAGGTAAGAGAGATAGTCTGCTTAGATATACACTGTAGGTAAGAGAGACAGTCTGCTTAGACATACACTGTAGGTAAGAGAGACAGTCTGCTTAGACATACACTGTGGCTAAGAGAGACAGTCTGCTTAGACATACACTGTAGGTAAGAGAGACAGTCTGCTTAGACATACACTGTAGGTAAGAGAGATAGTCTGCTTAGACATACACTGTAGGTAAGAGAGACAGTCTGCTTAGACATACACTGTGGCTAAGAGAGACAGTCTGCTTAGACATACACTGTGGGTAAGAGAGACAGTCTGCTTAGACATACACTGTGGCTAAGAGAGACAGTCTGCTTAGACATACACTGTGGGTAAGAGAGACAGTCTGCTTAGACATACACTGTGGGTAAGAGAGACAGTCTGCAGACATCTTCTCATAGTATACAACTATTTCTTGACCCTCCCGAGGCTCACTAGTAAGATATTTATTACTGATACAATACATAACAGTTTTTTTAACCGGTTTAGTATTAATAGTGTGGTACATAAGTGTTTCTTTCAAACACATAGTTACAAAACTTTCTGGAAGATGGTTTTCAGTGGTACATTTGTGAAGAAGGGAAGATGGTGAGGAAGATAAGATAGCTTGTTTTTATTTTTTTCCCGAGGCACAGAGTGGATATAAGACAAAATACCTTCTAAAAGATCATGGGGAAAGTAAGTGAAAAGGATATATTATTTTAAATGTCAGGGTTTGTGTACAGTGTTGATTCACTGTTATACTGACTACACAAAACAGAAAATAACAATCGTAAAATTAAAACTGAGACCATGAAGAGTACACTAAGAAAGTTCCCCCCAAAAATACATCTAAATGGCAAAACAAACTTACTTGAGTGAGCAAACCTTTTCTTAAAGTTTCACATTTTTTGTAAGTAACAGTTATTTCACTGGATCACAGACATAGATATCAGTACACTGCCGACATCTAGAGGATGACCTGTGAGGAGCATTTCCAGCTATCAACCATCTCTCCTATACCATCACTGCACCTCGATAACACATAGTCCCCTTCGACACTCCACCAGAATTAAAATCTGGAGTCTGGCTGACCAGCAGTAGCAACCTGCCTGCTGCCACCATTTACTCTTAAAAACACAAGTGTCATTGTATGCACCTTACCAATAATTCAGTGTTCCACAATGGCCACCATTCACTTAACAGTAAATTAAGATATTTGATCAACGCCAATGTCCTGATTTTTATTGTTTAAAGTACATAAATGATTACTCATTATACTTACAATGTACTGTATATAATAGCCTTAGAAGATAAATTGCATCTTTGGTAACATAAAAGATAGAGTTAAACTATTTTGCGACAGAACACAGATTACAACTCTGCAGAAAAAGATTAACAACAACTGTAAGGAAGCAAGAGAGAGAGAGAGATAGAGAGAGAGATTACAACTAATCGGAATGTACACCACAGCAATGAATATACCTAGAAAATTAAGATTAATAATACTATATATATATTGTCTTGAATATAACAGATTTTCTGTCCTATGATAATTTCTGAATGAGAGCTCATGGGAACCAAGTTAAAAAAGGTTCGAAACTGGTTTAAATCTTACATAATTCTACTGTCACTTGAAAAAAGTACTCTGAGAACAGTATATCGTAATAAATTATTCTGGGTCATGTAATATAGAAGTGACTGGGGAAGCCTACTGGTTATCTACTGCTACTATATAAAGGCAACCCATGAAAAATATGTCTGGTGCTGAGACCAGATGAGTCGTAAGACTTCTTGTAATATCGGGAAAAGTTGTCCTGCCTAAACGTTCGGAGTTATGGCAGAAGATTGATGACGTAAAACCTTAGAGCTATGGTACAAGTCGTTAAGTCTGAATATATTTATGATATTATGAGAAATGAAGAAATGCTATGGCAGGGATGTACCGTTACTGAAAAAAATAGATTCATTCTGGACATATCTGAATGCTGTATTCAATTTGATTCACTTCCTTGATTAGGAAAATGTGTTTTATATTTTCCTAGGTTATATTTTTTCAGTATCTCATGTGAGTTAGGAAAAAAGTTTACCCTCTAACATTCATGAGTGACACTCACCTGCACTCACACGTGAGTGAGGGAGAGAACTAGACAAGTTCTACATTCTACTGTGAACTAAGTAACGTTCACTCTAGCAGGGGTTGAAATAAATCATGTAGATGTGTGTTCACACAAATAATTAATTTAATAAGTGCAGCGTTATGTACACCGTAATATGGTAGAGATAAAGGTAAAAGATGATCGATCAAATACTCATCTATGTAAGCCAAAAATAACTGATTCTTAACATTCAACTTATTCTCAACATTCGACTGAATCTCAATTTTCAACTGAATCTCAACATTCAACTGAGTCTCACCATTCAACTGAGTCTCATCATTCAGCTAATTCTCAACATTCAACTGATTCTCAGCATTCAGCTGATTCTCATCATTCAGCTAATTCTCAACATTCAACTGAATCTCAGCATTCAGCTGATTCTCATCATTCAGCTAATTCTCAACATTCAACTGAATCTCAGCATTCAGCTGATTCTCATCATTCAGCTAATTCTCAGCATTCAACTGAGTCTCAACATTCAACTGAGTCTCAACATTCACCTGGTGATCTAGTTATATGATAGTTATAAATACTTTTCTCTAATTATTCATTAAGGTCTTTAAAAGTCAAAATAATCATATAATAAAGCAAACAGGAGCAAAATATAGCAAATATATTAAAAAGTAGCTCATTCACTATTTACACTGCTAATGAGTTCCAGTCATTTACATATGAATGTCTTTACAATTTACGTGACAGAAACAGTGTTTAACATTTTTACCATATAAGAATTTTTATTGAAAGCTTAGAAAAATAATATAAGAGGAAAAAAGTCAAAAAAAAATTGCATATTAAATTTCATAATAGCCGTGTCTTGAAAAAGCCACAGGGGCAAACGGAAGACTGTGGCGATGGTATTAAACACACGGGACCTGCTAGACCATGGCTCTTATTAACACGGGACCTGCTAGACCTGGGCTCTTGTAAACACAGGGCCTGCTGGACAAGGGCTCTTATAAACACGGGGCCTGCTAGACCAGGGTTCTTATAAACACGGTACCTGCTAGACCAGGGCTTTTATAAATACGGAACCTGCTAGACCAGGGCTCTTTTAAACACGGGACCAGCTAGACCAGGGCTCTTATAAACACGAGACCTGCTAGACAGGGCTCTTATACACACGGGACCTGCGAGACCAGGGCTCTTATAAACACGGGACCTGCTAGACCAGGGCTCTTATAAACACGGGACCTGCTAGACCAGGGCTCTTATAAACACGGGACCTGCTAGACCAGGGCTCTTATAAACACGGGACCTGCTAGACCAGACCTCCTTGACCGTCAGCGAGGCGACTTCGCAGGAGGCTGTGTCCGACTATGGTTGTGGTCGGCTGCGGAAGTGACACAGGAGCTCCTGCCCATGCCGCTCCTCGAGGACAAGGGATGCGACCGGCCAGTCGATGGGTACACCGTGCCACCGCCATGGGCACCAGAACCTGTCGTAATCCACCTTGCAAACCTGCCAGCCAGCAAGCGTCACTGTCCACAGCACGTGCTGCAGCGGTGGGCAGCTGCAAGCATTGCTGCAGCGGAGCATCCCGGGTGTGCAGTGTACTACACTGATGGATCAAGAGACCCCGCAGCATCCTACAGGCAGAACTCCACGCCATCCAGAGGGCCATGCAACATGCGCTCCTGGAACACCACCAACCTCCAGTCATCCACGTCGACTCCAGGGCGGCGATACAGGCCATCATGCATAGGGAGCCCAAGGATAACATCCGGCTCCTCACCGCCATCAGAAGAGACCTACATTCACTTGACGAGCAGGGCCGGCAAGCAACAATCAATTGGATACCAAGCCACATCGACCTTGCTGGGAATGATGCGGCGGATGGGGCGGCTAAGTCTGCCACACTTGCGGCCCAACCTGCGACTACAATTGCCATTAGCCGCAGGCAGGTGCACCTGGGGGCAGCTTCGGCAGCCAGACGCCCACTACCAGCACCGGGAGCATCTCGGAGCCGGCACTGGTATGACAGAGCGACACGTAGGGAGCCCCACCAAACATGAGGAAACTGAACAGGAGCTGCAAGTCAGCGTCCACCGCCTGCGCCTCGGCTACCCTACTGCAAAGCGCCTTATCGAACGCGTTAGTGAGGAGCTTTGCCGCCACTGCGACCGGATGGTTCCAAAGCCTCTAGTTCACTACATGCTTGACTGTCCTTCGACGACGTCCATTCGCCGCAGGCACTTCCCGATGGCACCTGGGGATCTGACCCGCGAGGACAAAGCAGCCCGGCTGGTTTACCTGGCCACCCATGATTTGGAGACACTGCTCCCAGTCCTAGCCACCCACCCGCCCCCTCGATGACGACGCCGGAGAACCCCGACGACGACCAAGACTACCCACTACAGCTATTCTTTCTCTCACTTCCTTCTTTCTTATCCCCCATCCTTCTTCTTCCTATGTAGGTAGAACCACAGCCTGAAGTACCAAGATCTGCTGATGAAGATGCGACGTCAGAAGACACTCCCCATCATGGGGAGCCACAGCAAGAAAGAAAGAAGAAGATGACACCCTCTACCCAGGGGGCCAATGCCGGGTCACCATTTGGAGAAGACCCGGGCCGGATGTACCGGCGAACATACAACAACAACAAAACCAGGGCTCTTATAAACATGGGACCTGCTAGATCAGGGCTGTCCAACTTGTGACCAGGTGTCGATGAGCTTTATCTTTGGCATTAAGATATCTTTGATGGATTAGGTTAATAAACTGAGTGGGATGAACGACATACGCCTGCATTGCCCTTGATATAGTAACATGAATGTCCAGGACTCACCGCGACTATAGAGGCAGTGTATATTCACAGAGATGTGCATATTTGTACGTATATGCACTCATAGGTTACTCTATTCCTTATTTTGGAGATAAAGGTATTCTTAATGTTAGTGTACAGGTGAAAAACAGCTGTAGAACCCTTGTGTAATCGATAAGATATAAACCC
Source organism: Cherax destructor (assembly GCA_009830355.1). Taxonomy (NCBI): domain Eukaryota; kingdom Metazoa; phylum Arthropoda; class Malacostraca; order Decapoda; family Parastacidae; genus Cherax; species Cherax destructor. The sequence goes on along the minus strand of WNWK01000090.1, from coordinate 527,739 downwards.
ACCACACTAATCAGTCGTCCACATTGTATAAACCACACTGTCCTATATATGGGTGCCACCGAGGTGAACCTTATAAGTCTCTGCTTACAGAAAAGACACTGAACGAAACATGTGGTATCGTTTCATAGCCAAAGCTCTATGTTTCCTGAACACTCTCTCCCTCTTAACCAACCTGGCGAATACAGGTTTAAAAAGTATTTAAGAAATAATCCCGTATTGCCTCTATAACATTACTTAGTATTGTTGTTAATAAAATTTACACTAATGGTACATTTCACTGGTTTCTTGGATAAGTCGCACCGCTGCAACTGCTAACATCGTTAACTTTTTGTTCAGATTAATAAAGTTTTAGACTAGAAACTCAGTGTAGGATGTTGTGTGTATTTGTGGTCTTTAAGTTGACTCTAACAATTTTTTTGTTTGTGTCTTCGGGTTTATGTTTCAGCTAATAGGAAAAAATAAAATGCTTACTTCCAAAATTAGGTGATTCGCGTAAATAATCACACATAGCAGCAGTTAATATCATTAATTAATTAGTGACTCGCATCAAGGTCTCTAGAGGCGTGTTTACTGAGTGTGACGGAAGCGTAGTTACACACGTAATAAAACAAGATTTTCAGAAAACTTTTTGATAAGGTTTCCCCTTTAAAGAAATCTTTCAGTTGTAAAGGCACATGGTACAGACGGATGTGTGCTAAGATCGCTCAACTACTGGTTGCCTGGGGATAAGGATTAATTGTCAAGGAAAATAAATCAGAACGGCAAGACGTGACAAGTGACGTTCCACAAGGGTCAGTCCTGGCACCGCTTCTGTTCTTCGCTTTCATAAATAAAATCGATTAGTGGTTATCCTTCGCAATAACACACTTCATCGTTGACATACGACTATTATTTACAGTTACACCGACGTTTTGACCCCGACAGATGCGAAGTCGACTCAGATAACTTAGTAAATTAGTCTTATAAATGGGAAATTTGATTCAGTGTTAATAATGCAAAGTATATTTCAAATAAATACTCATTAAAAAAATACCTTTGCAGCTATGAACCAAAAGCTAATCAAAGTAAAATAAGCCAATATTTTGAATAGCTTTTGTTTATATCTAAGCCCCAATATTTTTTAAAGCAAGTAAATAGAGGAACTTACTGAGGCAATTAAAAAAAAAAGAGGACGAGAGAATTTAGAATTTTAGTAAATTTTTCGAGTCTGTACTCGAAAAATTATTCTTCAATCTATAGAATCATTTGTTTGGAATGAACAAGAAAGAATATTAACATACCGTATTTGAGGACGGATGTCAACAAACTGAAGGTCGACCCGCACCGAGGCGCCTCCCCACGAATGTGTTAATCATTGAAACGGAACCTGTATTATACTTCACAAGTAAACAACCACACTATAAGCCTGTGCCAGGTCTACTGTTTAACATCTGAAACCGTTCAGTGTTCTATACCCTGTAATCCACTAATGCAACATTATGCAGTGTTCTATAACCTGTGATCCACTAATGCAACATTATGCAGTGTTCTATAACCTGTAATCCACTAATGCAACATTATGCAGTGTTCTATAACCTGTGATCCACTAATGCAACACTATGCAGTGTTTTATACCCTGTGATCCACTAATACAACACTATGTAGTGTATACCTGTGATCCATTAATACAACACTATGCAGTGTTCTATACCTGTGATCCACTAATACAACACTATGTAGTGTATACCTGTGATCCATTAATACAACACTATGCAGTGTTCTATACCTGTGATCCACTAATACAACACTATGTAGTGTTTTATACCTGTGATCCATTAATACAACACTATGCAGTGTTCTATACCTGTGATCCACTAATACAACACTATGCAGTGTTCTATACCTGTGATCCACTAATACAACACTATGTAGTGTATACCTGTGATCCATTAATACAACACTATGCAGTGTTCTATACCTGTGATCCACTAATACAACACTATGTAGTGTTCTATACCTGTTATCCACTAATGCAACACTATGTAGTGTATACCTGTGATCCATTAATACAACACTATGCAGTGTTCTATACTTGTGATCCACTAATACAACACTATGTAGTGTTTTATACATGTTATCCACTAATACAACACTACGCAGTGTTCTATACCTGTTATCCACTAATGCAACACTATGTAGTGTATACATGTGATCCATTAATACAACACTATGCAGTGTTCTATACCTGTGATCCACTAATACAACACTATGTAGTGTTTTATACCTGTGATCCACTAATACAACACTACGCAGTGTTCTATACCTGTGATCCATTAATACAACACTATGTAGTGTATACCTGTGATCCATTAATACAACACTATGCAGTGTTCTATACCTGTGATCCACTAATACAACACTATGTAGTGTATACCTGTGATCCACTAATACAACACTATGTAGTGTATACCTGTGATCCACTAATACAACACTATGTAGTGTATACCTGTGATCCACTAATACAACACTATGTAGTGTATACCTGTGATCCACTAATACAACACTATGTAGTGTATACCTGTGATCCACTAATACAACACTATGTAGTGTATACCTGTGATCCACTAATACAACACTATGTAGTGTATACCTGTGATCCACTAATACAACACTACGCAGTGTTCTATACCTGTGATCCACTAATACAACACTACGCAGTGTTCTATACCTGTGATCCATTAATACAACACTACGCAGTGTTCTATACCTGTGATCCACTAATACAACACTACGCAGTGTTCTATACCTGTGATCCATTAATACAACACTACGCAGTGTTCTATACCTGTGATCCACTAATACAGCACTACGCAGTGTTCTATACCTGTGATCCACTAATACAACACTACGCAGTGTTCTATACCTGTGATCCACTAATACAACACTACGCAGTGTTCTATACCTGTGATCCATTAATACAACACTATGCAGTGTTCTATACCTGTGATCCATTAATACAACACTACGCAGTGTTCTATACCTGTGATCCATTAATACAACACTATGCAGTGTTCTATACCTGTGATCCACTAATACAACACTACGCAGTGTTCTATACCTGTGATCCACTAATACAAGTGGTTCTTATGAAGCAACTGGTTCTCATGAGTCGATGTGTTGTTGATGTGTGAGAAAGTTATAATTTATGAAAGAATTTAGGGCAAACCAGTTAGCCAGACTTGAGTCCTGAAGGTGGGAATACTGTGTCTGCACTCTGAAGGAGGGGCGGAGTTGTTGCATTTCGGAGAGTCATTTGAACGATGATGTCAGCAAGCTTCTGGCAAGACCGTGATTAAGCGAATGATGGCGGAAGCGTTTTTTCTCTTTTTGGTGCCACCCAACATCAGATACAGACGGTCAGTGTGTTAAAAAAATACATAATTTTTTTTTTGAGACCTGCAGAATAAAACACAGTAAAACAAATGTGCATTATGTTGATTGTCTTATTACCATAAATAATAATTTATCAGAATGAAGAAGAATTAAACTCAATAAAAAATAATCCCCAAACATGTTTTCATTACTTATGAATTGATGACAGAGAGTGACACCCATTATTTTCTCACACTGATGAGACGTGAGACATTAATAATAAACCTGAGACACCCAAATTTAATCCCTATCATAGGTATTAAATGCCCTTGAAGTGTGTGAGTGGACTCACACTCAGAGGTCGTAAAGTGTTGGACAGCCCTGTGCTAAATCACGTCTACCAGTTAAAAATAATAATATTACATTGAAACAATATATTACTGATCAATTATTATCACCTCTATTGTACCATTCAGATTAATTACGAAAAACAAACAATAAGAATATTGTCTTATATACCTCTTAACGATTTAGCTAGACTATTGAGGAATCAAACGAGGCCGTTGATTCAGCGTTTGTGAAATTCTGTACCTGTGATGCTGTCTAATATAAATGGTTGAAATTTGTTGCTGTTATGATGACTCTATGCGAATTTAGTAGCATTAATATACAGGTAAAGTGGATCCGAGACCTTGTTGAAGTGTATTGAATTCCATTCCTGAACATAATCGTGTGTGTGTGTGTGTGTGTGTGTGTGTGTGTGTGTGTGTGTGTGTGTGTGTGTGTGTGTGTGTGTGTGTGCCTGCCTTTCCATTTATTTACAAAGTTAAGTACAGGAAGAAATAACTTAAAAAATTCATTAGATGTAAATATGGCAAATTTTAGTAAAAAAAAAAAATATTTACAATGAGAGGTTTTTACACTTAATAATAAAGGACGGGGTGAAGGGGGTAAGTGGTAAGTACATTCATCAAACCTCAATCACACATAACCTTTCAACCATGGAGCGGGGTACAGGAGCCATGCACTTACACTCATAAATTACTCTTCACAACCTGGAGTGAGATTCGGTATTGGCTGTAAGTACAAACAGGCTGTAACGCCAACAGTGATACCAAAAGTAACAAAACTGCAGTCACTGCTTTTATTTATATGATAAAATGACTAGTAGTCACTATTCTTGGTGACAAGAAAAGGGTAAGTAACCCCCAACCCACCCCCTATCACCGCACTTCACTATGCTTATAAGATTTAAAAAGTTGCTATTGATTCTTATAAACCTCAAATTCACAGCAATCTGGGTGATTTTATCTTTGTGATACCATCATGTAGATAAGTAGGCACCATTATTCATGGGGTTCTACTGTTAACATTATCCATGGGGTTCTACTGTTAACATTACTCATGGGGGTTCTACTGTTAACATTAACATGTAAAAGTTTCACAAATGGCATTAACAATTTAAAAAAGTCACACTAGGTTTTATTTTACAAAATGCATTTAACTTCTCTATACTGCTTATTCTCAGTTTTCCAAGTGAATGCTTAATTATTCAGTATAAAATGGCTAAAAGGCTAAGATATTAATTAATCTTGGTATCATTGAATCATCAAATACATTTGAGAGTTATTGATGAAGTGCTCAACAGTGAGACCTACGAGGCTAGTAACCCAGTACTCAACAGTGAGACCTACGAGGCTAGTAACCCAGTACTCAACAGTGAGACCTACGAGGCTAGTAACCCAGTACTCAACAGTGAGACCTATGAGGCTAGTTACCCAGTACTCAACAGTGAGACCTACGAGGCTAGTTACCCAGTACTCAACAGTGCGACCTACGAGGCTAGTTACCCAGTACTCAACAGTGAGACCTACGAGGCTAGTAACCCAATACTCAACAGTGAGACCTACGAGGCTAGTTACCCAGTACTCAACAGTGAGACCTACGAGGCTAGTAACCCAGTACTCAACAGTGAGACCTACGAGGCTAGTAACCCAGTACTCAACAGTGAGACCTACGAGGCTAGTTACCCAGTACTCAACAGTGAGACCTACGAGGCTAGTTACCCAGTACTCAACAGTGAGACCTACGAGGCTAGTTACCCAGTACTCAACAGTGAGACCTACGAGGCTAGTTACCCAGTACTCAACAGTGAGACCTACGAGGCTAGTTACCCAGTACTCAACAGTGAGACCTACGAGGCTAGTAACCCAGTACTCAACAGTGAGACCTACGAGGCTAGTAACCCAGTACTCAACAGTGAGACCTACGAGGCTAGTTACCCAGTACTCAACACGTACAATCCATCTCATGGTCATCCAGCCATCCTGATGTAAAAGGATTTATATATATATATTTTTCTTTCTTTCTGTATATTAAATACATAATGCCAGCAAGATTAAGAATAAGGAGACAGTGAGAGTCGGTCTGTTTCAGGGGCTGATTCCATCATCTGTCACAAATGAATATATTTTTTTTGTATCAAAATACTTAAACTCTGTCAGAGTGAAGACGAAGATGAGTGCACAAAAGTATGAATATATTGCGATAAGATACTTACTGATTTCCTGGAATTAAAACTATCATCCAATGTGGAGTACCATTGGGAAATGCAGCAAGGTGATTAATGTTTTTGAAACTAAGCACTTTACTTTCAATTCCATTGGAATTTATCACTTCTTTTTTATGAGAATTAATTTGTATAAAAAATAATTTAGTCATATTTAACATGTTTAAATCTTCAACAGTGGGGGAGAAAAAAAAACATATCTTAGTCAATGTTATTTTCACCGACATGTCTTTCTGTTCCTAGATCCCCAAATTTCGTTCACAACCCCAGTACATGTAGCCCTGACGTGTCCTCTCCACTACTACCATCGTAGATTTCTCTTCTTGTCTACCTCCGTCTGTTGAAATTCTTTCTGGGTGTTCCCGGGGTTGCTGAGCCGGGTATTCTGGTTTTGACTCCCACTGCAGCAGTAGTTACACCCGTAGAGCCGATCCCACCGCCACCCACAGCTCCCACTGATGCTACTGAAGAGCTCTTCTCACTTGAAAAAGCTTTCTTGGACACTGAGAAAGTGAAATGAATGTTTAAGTCAAAATTGCCGTCACTATTGCTAAAAATATAAAGTCAGAGCTACAAGATGTCATCAATGAATAGTTCAGAACCGTACACTAAGCCAAATATTGTTTACATCTATACAAAAACAATTTGTAAGCATTGAAAACTGATTGACAAAAGTTAAAGAGAAAACATGTTAGCAGTCTCAGTTTTCTTCTTTACGTCGTTCGTCTTGGCACAAGAAAACTTACTATAAATGTTTAGGCAATATGACTTGTAAGCTCCCACTGTACTTGTATTAATTTCCTAGAGAGGAGATAGCTCAGCTACTCTGATCATTTGAGATGCAATTTGTTTTACCAAAGTTACTTCTGTTTCTAACTTGACCTCTTCATTGACTTTCTCGTTACCTTTTCACCTGACCTGTCTACTGATGTTCTCGTTATCTCTTCACCTGACCTATCTACTGACTGCCTGGTTACCTCTTCACCTAACCTTTCCGTTGGTTTTCTACCAATTTTCGTTTTCCTGGTTTGTTTCTGAAGATTCCTGTTACTCCCAGTATATTGTCGAGTGCTTTAATCTAACTTATAGCATCCAGCTGCCTTGACTTTAGAGTTTTCATGGTGTTCTTCCTCAAGAGCGGCCTGAGGAAATATCGACCCATGTTTATTTTTAACTTGTATAGTTCCTGTGAACTGTGTTAAATAATGTGGCGAGGATAATCAAGCAAGAATCAAACTACCATCCCCACTGGTATGAGGCCGAAGTGAGGAGTCTTGACCACACGTTGGGTTGTGAGCCGACCTCTGCCACTAAGCTACATGTTTGTACTACCATTCCAGATCTTCGTATTGTCAAGGAGTTATCGCATTCAGTGATTGCAAGAAAACATATCTCAGTTTCCTTACTTTCCCTAATTCACAACATTTAAAACACATGACTACTGCATAAGAACAAAAAATAGTTATAGTGAGAATGAAGACAATTTTAAATATAAGAGAGACCTTGTTGCCAAGCCCTGGGGTTGTGTGTACAGGAGTTGGGTCCTGGCATCAGATGTTCCCTCCAGCCCTCGTCCCACGGAGCGATGTTCTCGTGGCACAGCGGACAGTGATTGGCGACAGGCTCGGGTTTAGAAGCTGTAATGGGTAACATCTTCATTAACGCTAGGCTCAACAATGAGGTACAGGGATTAAAGTCAATAATGAGGTATGAAGAAATAATGAGTGTTGCCGAGACTGACTATAATGTATAACTAATAAATGTCGTCGTAAGTAACATTATTATAAACATCTCTTTTCATGGATAACTGAATATCTGATCTTCTCGTTGTATGAGTAGAACTTGACATTAGTGAGACCTCTTTAAGGAATTTTACTGTTAAGTGTTGCTGTCCCATAAATAAAACGAAAGGCATTGTTTATCACTGCAAAACAAGAGGATATTAAATGTTTCTCGCTATTATTTTCAGACATAATGTAAGTGTCTTGAAAGTGGATATTAAGTGGTGTAGCATAAGACTGAGCGAGATGAAGGAAAAGACTTACGTATACAAGACTTTGCTAGGGCATGACTATGGAAGGTCTTCTTGGGTATGGCTTCACTACACCGCTCACACCGTCGGTACTCTGCAGAAGACACACATTCACCTGCAAGGGAACACAAGTACATGCTGTTATATTTTACTATTAACATTATTATATACGCCTGGATGGGTTACCATTATGTGCTTCCCTGAATTTACTAATTTCTTTCAAGATTTTCATTTATGGAATAAGAACTTCTTGTCCGATTGACTTTAAAATTTTAACGCTGGTGAACTGTAATTAGATAAAGGTTTATTCGACTACTGGTATGTACAGAAGACCTTCGGTCAATTTTATATGCTATTCCTGGTTTTAATTTGTGTACGATGACTTAAAGAAGCTTTATCTGATCGGCATCAAACTTTCAACACTGGTGCGTCCTGCCTAGAAGGATCGGATTGTTACTGGAGTGTGTTAATGCCTCTTTGCCAGTTTTGGTTTTAAAATGGTGTTGTGTAAGTTTTTCCGTGAAATAACTCGTAGTCACCTTGAATTAAGTGTTGCACACAGGTGCAAACGAAGCCGTATTTTACAGCGGCAATGAACCAGCCTGTGCAGAGCTGCGTCAAGTCACTGACCGGACAGAACTCTGGCCGAGGATGTTTGGACTAACACCAGCAACATAGATCAACAACCGTGTTGCAGAGGTGACCACTGACCTGGGCGCAACATAGATCAACAACTCGTGTTGCAGAGGTGACCACTGACCTGGGCGCAACATAGATCAACAACTGTGTTGCAGAGGTGACCACTGACCTGGGCGCGGATTATCGTGTTTAACTTTAATTGCTCTTCCGCCATATTAAAGTTTGGGACTGATGCATTATGGTTTTATTCTACATTTCGGTCATTAATATAATGTTTTAATTTATATAAATATAAATTTTAAAATATCAAAACCCGTACGATACAGTGGTCGTCGTAATCACGTAAATGGCGAAACATAGCACCTTTCGCATCACCTGCGTGTGTTAAGTATTCAAATGAATGATTGTTCAAACTTCTTTCCATTTCCTCTGTCTATACTTTTTTCAAAGCGATAACTTTTAAGATAGAAAATTTACTTACTTTTCCAAATCAAATTGAATTTTACAAGAGTCATCAGTTAAGACTTTCTTAATGGTCGACCCGTGAGTAAAAAAATTAGCTTAGACTTTCCCAGTGGGTGAGTAACCAGTACTATGAGTAAATCCTCTTACTCACACAGAAGAATTTCCACAAAATTATTTCAACTAACATTCGAACATTAAAATAACAGAGCAGATTTAGTATACATGAAATCAGGCAAAAATCTGGTAGCTAGGTGGTACTCACCTAGGAGGTGCTGGGTGAGGGAAGCCACCTCGACCACCTGGCGGCAGTGGTTACACCTGGTCAGCATTGGACACGACCTCCAGTAGTGCACGTCCAGACCCGTGTCTGTGAACTTGGTGTCGAACGACCCACAGAAGATGCACGTTCTAGGTAAAAAATATTATTATTAATTATTATTATAAGTTATACTACTACTACTAATACAAATACTATTAATACTAGTACAACTACTACTACTAATACTACTAGATATTTTTTTTAACACGTCCGTTTCCCACCGAGGCAGGTGACTCAAAAAAGAAAGAAAAACCCAAAAAGAAAGAAAAAAATTTCATCATCATTCAACACTTTCACCATCACTCATACATAATCATTGTCTTTGCAGAGGCGCTCAGATACGACAGTTTAAATGTCCCACCAAACTGCCAATATCCCATACCCCTCCTTTAAAGTGCAGGCATTGTACTTCCCATATCCAGGACTCAAGTCCGGCTAACCAGTTTCCCTGAATCCCTTCAAAAAATATTACCCTGCTCACACTCCAACAGCTCGTCAGGTACCAAATACCATTCGTCTCCATTCACTCCTATCTAACACGTTCAAGCACAAAACCTCCTTTACCCCCTCCCTCCAACCTTTTCGAGGACGACCCTTACCCTCCCCCTTCCTTTCCCTACAGATTTACATGCTCTCCAAGTCACTATATTTTGTCCATTCTCTCTAAATGACCAAACCACCTCAACAACCCCTCTTCAACCCTCTGACTAATACTTTTAGTAACTCCACACCTCCTAATTTCCACACTACGAATTCTCTGCATAATATTTACACCACACCTTCGAAGTCCACAACAATGTATCTACCGCATCTGCTAGAAAAATGATAGGATGGATAATGAGAACCTTCAAAACTTGGGACGCC
>WNWK01000090.1:502500-512500 GCA_009830355.1 Cherax destructor | reverse complement strand
GACTACTTCACTGGCTTCGGTAAGAATTAATAGTCGGGGAAGTTTACCGTGATGTGTGTTTAGAGGCACCTGAGTACCATTAATGGGGGAGGGGAGGTAAGTACCAATAATGGGGGAGGGGAGGTTAGTATCATTAATGGGGGAAGGGGCAGCTGAGTACCATTAATGAGAGGGAGAGGGAGGTACTATTAATAGAGGGGGGGGGAGGTAAGTAACATAATGGGGATGGGAAAGCTGAGTACCATTAATGGGGAGGGGAAGGTAAGTATCACTAATGGGGAGGGGGCCAGCTGAGTACCATTAATGGGGAGGTAAGTATCATTAAGGGGGGATATACGTACTATTAGTGACGTGGGAGGTAGTAGGTGAGTCAGCTCTCCAGTCTTGGCCACCAGATCCAAAAGGCCTTTGGGTATACGTTGATACAATGATTGTGAGAAAGTTAGCCAGGAGTGAGGTCTATCAGACGGCCGATACATAAACATGAACTCTTGGCTTCAGATCTTTCTCCATTATTGCTGCTCAATGGCTTTAGTCATATTTTTAAACTTATGATTCATAATTCAGTTTTCCTGCAAGCGATGCTTCCACTGCTGTTACTTAAAGCTAATAATTAAATTTAAGTCAAGAAAGATAATGCTTTAGTCTTTTTTTTTACGTTATAAAACGTCTGTGTTTAAATCATATGGAGCTGAATTACAAAAGCAGTGGTCTTGTCACCTTGTAAATGAACTAATGTGACCCGATACTGCAAGGTTTTAACCTGGATACTACACTGTTTATCAGCGGCAAGTATAATCCTTATCCTTCTGCAACAGATGTTGCACTGCGACGGACCTAAGACGTCAGATGACGTCTTAGGAAACATGAGAGACTAAAGTTGCTGCTTTGATGGTTACAGATCTGGTACCGGTACTCTGTTCTGTTTACCTTCCCTTGGTGTCTTAAGCACCTGCTTATATTGCTTTATGGTTAATCCAGGGCTGGACTCGACCCCCGGAAACATAAAACGGTAAGTTTGTACACAAACACACATACACCCACACACACACACACACACACACACACACACACACACACACACACACACACACACACACACACACACACACACACACACACACACACACAGAGGGTGTGTGGGTGACCTACCTGGAGTAGTGACTGGGAGTGTGGGTGACGTGGGTGGGTGTGTGGGTGACGGCTGCAGCAGCTGAACTGGCCCTGGGTGGCGACACTCTGCTTCTGGAGGTGGTCGACTCTCGCTGAGGAGGCGAGGCGGGGGGAGGCGAGGCGGGGGGAGGCAACGTAGATATTAGCTCGTGAGGGGTAGAGAAAATTTTGTGGGAGGAGGGCGGTTAGGGAGAACTGGGAGTGGAGGACGGAGAGGGAGGATGGGAGTGAATGGGAGAAAGACGTTAATGTAGATGAGAGAGCCTGGGGGAGCCTTAACGAGCGGCAGAGAGCAAAAGAAAGAGACGTGTGAGAGAGAGGGAGCAAGAGAAGGGGAGTGGGGAAAGAGAGGAATGGGGAAGAGGAAGAGAGAGGGAAATACAAGTCATTCAGCACTGACTGATGAGTAAATGTATAATAACAGAGTGGATGATGAGGGAAGTGAGAGACAGAGAATGACGGAGGAATGCGGCATAGAAGGTAAACGAGAGAAGAAAGGAAGAAGAGAGGAGAGGGGTGTGAGGAAAGGTGAGTGAGGAGAGAGGAGAGAGAGAGAGAGAAGAGGGAAGAGAGAAGAAAATGAGGAGATAAGGGTATATTTATTCCCTGGGATAATCATCAAGAATAATAAAGAATGAAGTAAATGTTTAGTATAAGTAGACAGAAAGGTGGTAATGTTTAGTATAAGTTAAAAAAATGGTGGTAATGTTTAGTACAAGTTAAAAAATGGTGGTAATGTTTAGTACAAGAGACAGAAGGGTGGTAAGTTTAGTACAAGTTAAAAATGGTGGTAAGTTTAGACAAGTTAAAAATGGTGGTAATGTTTAGTACAAGTTAAGAAATGGTGGTAATATTTAGTACAAGTTAAAAAATGGTGGTAATGTTTAGTACAAGTAGACAGAACGGTGGTAATGTTTAGTACAAGTTAAAAAAATGGTGGTAATGTTTAGTACAAGTTAAAAAAATGGTGGTAATGTTTAGTACAAGTAGACAGAATGGTGGTAATGTTTAGTACAAGTTAAAAAAATGGTGGTAATGTTTAGTACAAGTTAAAAAAATGGTGGTAATGTTTAGTACAAGTTAAAAAAATGGTGGTAATGTTTAGTACAAGTTAAAAAAATGGTGGTAATGTTTAGTACAAGTTAAAAAAAATGGTGGTAATGTTTAGTACAAGTTAAAAAAATGGTGGTAATGTTTAGAACAAGTTAAAAAAATGGTGGTAATGTTTAGAACAAGTTAAAAAAATGGTGGTAATGTTTAGTACAAGTAGACAGAATGGTGGAAATATTTAGTACAAGTTAAAAATAGTGGTAATGTTTAGTACAAGTAGACAGAACGGTGGTAATGTTTAGTACAAGTAGACAGAATGGTGGTAATGTTTAGTACAAGTAGAAAGCGGAATTCAGAAGACAAAAACACAGGGAAGAACGCTGATGAAACAACAAAAGCAGCAAACAAAGAAAGTCGAAACGATGGAACTAAGAAAACACAGAAGAGTTAAATGAGAGGAGAGACATAGAAGCAAAAAGAAGAAAAAACGGAGAGAGATAATGAACAGAAATGGCAATAGCAAACGAGAAGAGGATAAGGTACGATAACTAAGAGAAATAAATGCAAATTGAAAGGGAGAGAGAGAATACAGGAAGACTTGAGACACTTACGAAGAGACGGCGACGTAAGAGATGAGAGAAGTAAATGCCCTGAAACATGTGAGGAGGAGAGATAAGTAGAATAAGAGAGAAAGTGGGAGGGAGACAAAGTTAAAGGACTACTACCTCTGGCCTTGGCAGGAAGAGGAGGAAGAAAAGGAAGAGGAGTATGAGGAGGGGAGGAGGACGAGGACGAGGAGAACTAGGAAGAGGAGGAGGGGTGGAGGACGAGGAAGAGGAGTATGAGGAGTGGAGGAGGACGAGGACGAGGAAGAGGAGGAGGGGGTGGAGGACGAGGAAGAGGAGGATGATAAAGAGGAGGATGAGGAAGAGGAGGAGGGGGAGGCCAAGTAAAGGTATGTCCCTGATCATGTCGGTTGTATTTGGGTCAGTGACACAAGGACATCAATATACTAAGAGTATACTAAGAGTATATTAAGAATATACTAAGAGTATACTAACATAAATACACAAATATACTAGATAATCCTTAAAACACTTATACGAAAATTGATAAAAATGTAATCAAGCATTTACAACATATTAGTCAAAAACATTTCTTGGTACTTTCTAAATATTAAATCAGCACCAAATTTTCACTCTAATGCTGGACATTTATTTTAAGATGGAATATAAAATAAGCATTATTTTATAAGTGGCAAAATTTGGCAAAACACAAGAATGATCGCAACAATGCAACTTTGCCAGACTTGTTGAAAGCTGCAAATAGACATGCATAATCTGCACAATATTTTCTATTGCATCGTAAGATATTAATCTGCATATGCACTGCAATTTACAATTTTAAAACCAGTTCAATGCACTGACATGCGCAACAGGAACCACTTTACTAAGTCAGCAAGTTATCACTGTAAACAAATGAACTTAGGTTAGGGAAGGTTAGTCAGGAACAGGACAAGTGTTTCCTGACGCGGGTCTTAGTCATGATGACCCGCAGCTGGAGCTTTGGGTTATCTGACCGAAGCCTTCCACTGGCTTACCGGTCCACCCCTTTAAAAACATATAGTCATGATTATAACCATTAGATTAAGAAATAAACGAGACAAACAAAACAATGAGGAGAACGTCTAGGTACTAAGTAAAACAAAGGCAACACTGAAATACGCCAAACTTAGCCAAACATACCAAAGTGAGCATGCTAATGAACAAGCAAACAAGCGAGCAAACAAACAAAAAAGTTGCAAAATTCTCTTAGCAGTTGCAAGAGGGAGTTGTGTTTCTTTTCTGACGTCACGACGTAAACATTCCTGCGTCCCATGGCAATCAATGAAACAAACATGCGCTAGAGAAGTTTGATTTACGAAATATAATACACGGGTACACCTGGTGCTAGAACACAACACTTAGTTGTCAGGTGGTGTAAGTGTTGTGGTGGCAGAGTTTCTAACCTGTAAGAGAAAAGCTTAAGGGATTTGGTTCATTAATAACTAGGTATTATCGTCTTTGTCAACATGTAGTAGTGACTCAGGCCACTAGCATCTGTGTTTATGTTGACACAACTCAACCCTGTGTTTAGGTTTTCTAGTTAAAACTCACAGTTTGTGTGAAAACAGAAAAAAATATCTTTTAATGACGATGTAATTGGGGTTTTCCTTATAGATGAGCTTTCATATTTGTTTTTGTTGAAAGAATTTATTGTCTTACTGGAGCACAATACACATGGTAAGATGACATACACTCATACATTGTAAAGGTACAATAAGCTTACGTGTGTCTCAACTCATATCCTTCTGTACATAACTTGACACAGTAAACATTAAAACAATGGCTTTAATATGTTTGTTATATGATGTTTACAATGGAATGATCTATGTGAACTCTGTGAGCGCCCATCCCAGACAGGTTGACCCCTAACAAACACAGTCATGAATTCACACTCACCTGTAACCTGGCCATGCACACACACACACACACACACACACCCGGTGGCCTAGTACGCCCCCGGTGGCCTAGTGGGTAAAGCTCTTGCTTCACGCACGGAGGGGCCGGGTTCAATTCCCGGTGGGGCAGAAACATTTCCAAGTGTTTCCTTACATACACATACACACACACATATATACAACAGGCCTAGTGTCTAATTGATATGTGCCTAGGACAAAATGGTAACTAACACATATATATATATATATATATATATATATATATATATATATATATATATATATATATATATATATATATATATATACACTATATGAATGGCTGTTAAATTCTAAGCTCATTTGTGATTTTTAAATTAAAATGTCATGGATTCTCAATCACTTTTTACGGAAATGTAACTAAAAATCACGAAAGCGCTTGAAAGTTAATTATCTTTCACTGTGGCTACATTGCACATTAAGAGATGCGAGACAATATATGTATACAGCTCTCTGACGAGACAAAGACATGTATACAGCTCTCTGACGAGACAAAGACATGTATACAGCTCTCTGACGAGACAAAGACATGTATACAGCTCTCTGACGAGACAAAGACATGTATACAGCTCTCTGACGAGACAAAGACATGTATACCGCTCTGTGTAAGTGAACTATAAGTTTACTTTAATACATATATGTAAATATAGTATCCCTGAGTCCTCGTGTCTTGAGTAGACGATCAGCCTTAAAACAAAACATTAAATTTCATAGTTCGTAGTAATGAAAACCATGTACTGTACATGTAGTAGGTATTTTGAAATATAATATTCCATTTTCTTTAGATTTCCAAGCAGTAGAAAACGGGTTAAAGCTGGGTATATGTTTAGGGGGAAACAAAGATAAAATTGTCAACAAACATATTATTACTTAAAACCGAACGAGAGTGCAGCCTTGATGATGCTATGTGAACGAGAGTGCAACTTTGATGCTGCTATGTGAACGCGAGTGCAGCCTTGATGCTGCTATGTGAACGAGAGTGCAGCCTTGATGCTACTGTGTGAACGAGAGTGCAACCTTGATGCTGCTATGTGAACGAGAGTGCAACCTTGATGCTACTGTGTGAACGAGAGTGCAACCTTGATGCTGCTATGTGAACGAGAGTGCAACCTTGATGCTACTGTGTGAACGAGATTGCAACCTTGATGCTGCTATGTGAACGCGAGTGCAGCCTTGATGCTGCTATGTAAACGAGAGTGCAGCCTTGATGCTACTGTGTGAACGAGAGTGCAACCTTGATGATGCTATGTGAACGAGAGTGCAGCCTTGATGCTGCTGTGTGAACGAGAGTGCAGCCTTGATGCTGCTGTGTGAACGCGAGTGCAGCCTTGATGCTGCTCTGTGAACGAGAGTGCAACCTTGATGCTGCTGTGTGAACGAGAGTGCAGCCTTGATGCTGCTGTGTGAACGAGAGTGCAGCCTTGATGCTGCTGTGTGAACGAGAGTGCAGCCTTGATGCTGCTGTGTGAACGAGAGTGCAGCCTTGATGCTGCTGTGTGAACGAGAGTGCAGCCTTGATGCTACTATGTGAACGAGAGAGCAGCCTTGATGCTGCTGTGTGAAAGAGAGTGCAGCCTTGATGCTGCTGTGTGAACGAGAGTGCAGCCTTGATGCTGCTATGTGAACGAGAGTGCAGCCTTGATGTTGCTATGTGAACGAGAGTGCAGCCTTGTTGCTGCTATGTGAACGAGAGTGCAACCTTGATGCTGCTGTGTGAACGAGAGTGCAGCCTTGATGCTGCTGTGTGAACAAGAGTGCAGCCTTGATGCTGCTATGTGAACGAGAGTGCAGCCTTGATGTTGCTATGTGAACGAGAGTGCAGCCTTGATGCTGCTGTGTGAACGAGAGTGCAGCCTTGATGCTGCTATGTGAACGAGAGTGCAGCCTTGATGCTGTGTGAACGAGAGTGCAGCCTTGATGCTGTGTGAACGAGAGTGCAGCCATGATGCTGTGTGAACGAGAGTGCAGCCTTGATGCTGCTATGTGAACGAGAGTGCAGCCTTGATGCTGCTATGTGAACGAGAGTGCAGCCTTGATGCTTGCTATGTGAACGAGAGTCAGCCTTGATGCTGCTATGTGAACGAGAGTGCAGCCTTGATGTTGCATGCTGTGAACGAGAGTGCAGCCTTGATGCTGCTGTGTGAACGAGATGCAGCCTTGATGCTGCTATGTGAACGAGAGTGCAGCCTTGATGCTGCTGTGTGAACGAGTGCAGCCTTGATGCTGCTGTGTTAACGAGAGTGCAGCCTTGATGCTGTGTGAACGAGAGTGCAGCCTTGATGCTGCTATGTGAACGAGAGTGCAGCCTTGATTCTGCTGTGTGAACGAGAGTGCAGCCTTGATGCTGCTATGTGAACGAGAGTGCAGCCTTGATGTTGCTTGTGAACGAGAGTGCAGCCTTGATGCTGCTATGTGAACGAGAGTGCAGCCTTGATGTGCTATGTGAACGAGAGTGCAGCCTTGATGCTGCTATGTGAACGAGAGTGCAGCCTTGATGTTGCTATGTGAACGAGAGTGCAGCCTTGATTGCTTGTGAACGAGAGTGCAGCCTTGATGCTGCTATGTGAACGAGTGCAGCCTTGATGTTGCTGTGTGAACGAGAGTGCAGCCTTGATGTGCTTGTGAACGAGAGTGCAGCCTTGATGTTGCTTGTGAACGAGAGTGCAGCCTTGATGTTGCTATGTGAACGAGAGTGCAGCCTTGATGTTGCTGTGTGAACGAGAGTGCAGCCTTGATGCTGCTATGTGAACGAGAGTGCAGCCTTGATGTTGCTGTGTGAACGAGAGTGCAGCCTTGATGTTGCTGTGTGAACGAGAGTGCAGCCTTGATGTTGCTGTGTGAACGAGAGTTCAGCCTTGATGTTGCTGTGTGAACGAGAGTGCAGCCTTGATGTTGCTGTGTGAACGAGAGTGCAGCCTTGATGCTGCTATGTGAACGAGAGTGCAGCCTTGATGTTGCTGTGTGAACGAGAGTGCAGCCTTGATGCTGCTATGTGAACGAGAGTGCAGCCTTGATGTTGCTATGTGAACGAGAGTGCAGCCTTGATGTGCTATGTGAACGAGAGTGCAGCCTTGATGTTGCTATGTGAACGAGAGTCAGCCTTGATGTTGCTATGTGAACGAGTGCAGCCTTGATGTTGCTGTGTGAACGAGAGTGCAGCCTTGATGCTGCTATGTGAACGAGAGTGCAGCCTTGATGTTGCTATGTGAACGAGAGTGCAGCCTTGATGCTGCTATGTGAACGAGAGTGCAGTCTTGATGTTGCTATGTGAACGAGAGTGCAGCCTTGATGATGCTATGTGAACGAGAGTGCAGCCTTGATGTTGCTATGTGAACGAGAGTGCAGCCTTGATGCTGCTATGTGAACGAGAGTGCAGCCTTGATGTTGCTATGTGAACGAGAGTGCAGCCTTGATGCTGCTATGTGAACGAGAGTGCAGCCTTGATGATGCTATGTGAACGAGAGTGCAGCCTTGATGATGCTATGTGAACAAGAGTGCAGCCTTGATGTTGCTGTGTGAACGAGAGTGCAGCCTTGATGCTGCTATGTGAACGATAGTGCAGCCTTGATGTGCTGTGTGAACGAGAGTGCAGCCTTGATGTTGCTGTGTGAACGAGAGTGCAGCCTTGATGCTGAACATGTGATGATGCGGAACGAGTGCAGCCTTGATGCTGCTATGTGAACGAGAGTGCAGCCTTGATGCTGCTATGTGAACGAGAGTGCAACCTTGATGCTTCTTGTGAACGAGAGTGCAGCCTTGATGCTGCTGTGTGAACGAGAGTGCAGCCTTGATGCTGCTGTGTGAACGAGAGTGCAGCCTTGATGCTGCTGTGTGAACGAGGTGCAGCCTTGATGCTGCTATGTGAACAGAGTGCAGCCTTGATGCTGCTATGTGAACGAGTGCAGCCTTGATGTGCTGTGTGAACGAGAGTGCAGCCTTGATGCTGCTGTGTGAACGAGAGTGCAGCCTTGATGCTGCTGTGTGAACGAGAGTGCAGCCTTGATGCTGCTGTGTGAACGAGAGTGCAGCCTTGATGTTGCTGTGTGAACGAGAGTGCAGCCTTGATGCTGCTGTGTGAACGAGAGTGCAGCCTTGATGCTGCTATGTGAACTAGAGTGCAGCCTTGATGCTGCTGTGTGAACGAGAGTGCAGCCTTGATGTTGCTATGTGAACTAGAGTGCAGCCTTTATGCTGCTATGTGAACGAGAGTGCAGCCTTGATGCTGCTATGTGAACGTCCGCACTTCTGAAGTGAACACTTGGGAAGTGGCAAGATTATTGTGCACCACATACCCATCTTGTGGAGGGCAGCGCAAGAACACATGGATACACAATAGGCCTAGGAACTAGGCCCCAAAAGGGTTAACAGGGGCATATCTGGATTTATATCTACAGTTCACTTATCTGTAAAAAACAAATTTTAAAAAAATAATTAATATATCTGGTATTTTATTTTCATTAATAAGATATCTTGAAATGCCCCATAGTTCATTATAATGGCTATTTCTATATTCCTCAATAAGTGAACAATTCAGCAGTGTTCAAGATAGTCCAAGATGTGTATGTCTTTCTATGTATGTTAGCTGAGGCTTTAATCCCTATTTTAAAAATTAAAGTATTTTTGAATACTGGTGATTAACATAAGAATATAAGAAAGAAGGAACACTGCAGCAGGCCTACTGGCCCATGCGAGGCAAGTTCAAGTCTCCCACCGGCTTAAGCCAATGCCCCGACCCAGCCAGGTCAGGTTACATTCACTTAAGGAAGGAGCACGGCATCTGACCTAGTAGCACAAGCTAGTCAGGTCCAACTCACACCCACCCGCCTTAATGACCCTCTTGGAGTATATAGGCTTTAAAGCCCATTAGGTAATCAACACAAGCGATGACGTGTAGCATATTGCAGTAAATTACTGATGTACGTAGAGGAGGTGTCGTGTATCTAAACACTAAATATACCACAGACACACAGCAACACAGTAAATAAAAACACGTCTACAACATGAAAGGGTTTAAGTTTTGTGTGTGTATCAAACTGGTGCCTTGATCGACCAGGTGGGTTGTGGTCTTGTTAACCAGGTGTGCTGTCGTCTTGTTAACCAGGTGTGCTGTCGTCTTGATGGACAGGTATGGTGTGGTCTGGAGGAGAGTGTATGGTCGTGATTACCATGTCTACTCTTGATGACATGGTCTGGTGTGGTCTTGATGGGCAGGTCTGGGTGTCTTGATGGGCGGTCTGG
>WNWK01000090.1:482500-497500 GCA_009830355.1 Cherax destructor | reverse complement strand
GTAAGGTGATGCCCAGAGCGTTGAGTTGCGTCTCCACGATGTTGGCCCTGCAGAGTGCCCCTCTGGGATGTACAGTGTTGGTGAGAGGGCGCGTCACCTCCAGGCCCACACTGCCCACACCTCTGTAACACACCAACGCTCACTCCTGCACATCACATGTGACAGATTTTCATATGTGTTAATCTCATATATGTGGCTAAGCTTACAATATATATATATATATATATATATATATATATATATATATATATATATATATATATATATATATATATATATATATATATATATATATATTTATATACAAACTGGTGAACAATCATCTAGAAATACAAAGACAAACATGAGTCACAGATATACAGAGACATAGGGAGACACAGACACACTGAGAGACAAAGAGAGAAAGATAGCTCACCTGTCTAAAGAGAGTCTGAGCATCTCCAGTATAGCGGAGGTTGCCAGGCTCTGGTTTCTGGTAGCATTGTCTGCAGTCTTAGCTAACAGGTCAGGCAGCACCTTGTCCAGGGTCGAGGTCACCTCCTTCTTCGTCACCCTGGAGGTCACAACAGGTCCACCCACAGGTGATGACAGGTACCCTCACAGGTAATGACAGGTGCACCCACAGGTGATGACAGGTGCACCAACAGGTGATGACAGGTGCATCCACAGGTGATGAAAAGTGTACCCACAGGTGATGACAGGTGCACCCACAGGTGATGACAGGTGTACCCACAGGTGATGACAGGTGCCCCCACAGGTGATGACAGGTGCCCCCACAGGTGATGACAGGTGCACCCACAAATGATGACAGGTGCCCCACAGGTGATGACAGGTGTACCCACAGGTGATGATAGGTGCCCCCACAGGTGATGACAGGTGCACCCACAAATGATGACAGGTGCCCCCACAGGTGATGACAGGTGTACCCACAGGTGATGACAGGTGTACCCACAGGTGATGACAAGTGCACCCACAGGTGATGACAGGTGCACCCACAGGTGATGACAGGTGCACCCACAGGTGATGACAAGTGCACCCACAGGTGATGACAGGTGCACCCACAGGTGATGACAGGTGTTATGGAAAGTGAGATACAGTAATTAGTATATATATAATTTATGTTGTGTATATATACAAAACAATGAAAAAATAAACTGAAAAAACTGTTTTAATTCAGCGATTTATATTTTGCAATCTTAGTTAAAAACTTTTTTTCCACTTTTCCTAAAATAAAATTTATTGGATTTTCTAGAGAGAATCTTATAGACATAATTATAAGAATTTTGGAGGAATTTTTAATCAATTTGTTTTTGTATGACATTAGGATTTTTAAATATTTTTTTGATTGTGAAATTCTTAAGTAGAGATGGAATAGCAAGAAAGTTTTCAAGATGTGACAGAACCAATATATCCTTAGGTGCGTATTCTTCTATGTCCCTTCAAGGATTGTAAGAGGTATTCCAGCACAGCACAAGTGTTAGTGTTGAAGGAATATTGGTGGCAACACACAGATGTACAACACAAGTGGTAGTGCTAGAAGATTACTGATACCAACACAAACAGACGTACAGCACAAGTGTTAGTGCTGAAAGAGCATCATACCTTCAATAGGAGCATATAACAAGCCTTGAAAGACCCTCCCGACATTGTACCAGCTTTTACTTACAAGGAAACAAAGATACTTACACCTAGTGAGGAACCTCCTAACCTGGTGCTCAGTGAGACAAAATCCATCTCAACATTTACACGGACCTAAAAATTATTCCTCAGTTTTCTATGAACGTTATCTTTAACAAGGGAATAAATAAAAAAAAAACAAGTATATAGAAACACCCATGGATGCCTTAAGAGGACGTATCTATATTTAAACATGTGTACAAGTACACAGAAACACACGTATATAATTTAAAACACCTACGCATACTTACACACTCAAACAAGTACCTAGAAATAACGCTTACACATCCCGGAAAAGCATACAAATATCTGGAAACAGACACAAATAATTTAAGAACACGAGCACAAAAATCATTCAAAATCTATAAGAAACATCTATATACGCCGTAAAAGCACCATGAAAACGCACACACAAACCCATTCAATTAGGTACAAACATGTACACGTCTGTAATCCTTCCCTACATACCTACTAGATACCTACAACATACGTAGGTACCAAGGAAAAAAAGCAAAAGACGTGATGAAAGAAAATAAAAGTCTCTGTTGTAGTTGGAAAGGTCATTTGAATTGTCATATTTGTGCTTCTCTGGCAAGACAACTACTGGACGAATGATAGTGAATGTATTTTCTTTTTTTGGGGGGAGGGAATGTGGGTCGTGCGATCTTGAGGATAGATGACAGGGGTATAGGGTGGGGGGGGGGGAGATGTTAAACAAAATAATAATGTTATGGAAGGGACGTACTTGTGTTTGGCGATGAAATGGTTGAGGATGTGTGAGAGAGTATCTGAGGCCAACACTCCCACACTGTACACCTTGTCGCGCAGCGCACGACGTACCAACACCACGCAACCACGCATGTACCTGCAGCAGAGTGACACTGTGTGAGAGTGAGAGAGAGAGAGAGAGAGAGAGAGAGAGAGAGAGAGAGAGAGAGAGAGAGAGAGAGGATATCAATGAAAAGTCTAGTAGTGTGGAATGTTATGTACTGGAGGTAAAGAGGTTATATTGGTCACCTGTCTGGTCGAACACCTGAGGCTTGTGCACAGTAACTGTTTAACTCCTGCTGCAGCTGCTTCAGTCCTGCCTCCTTCTCCGAGTAGTTCTTACTGTAGATCTTCTCCACCTGTAAGAGGAGAGAGAGAGATGAGTGGTGTGTTGTGAGTGGTGAGTGATGATTGGTGTGTGGTGAGTGGTGAATGATGAGTGGTGTCTGATGAGTGGTGAGTGGTGTGGGGTGAGTGGTGAGTGGTGAGTGGTGTGTGGTGTGTGGTGTGTGGTGTGTGGTGAGTGGTGAGTGGTGTGTGGTGAGTGGTGAGTGGTGTGTGGTGTGTGGTGAGTGGTGAGTGGTGTGTGGTGAGTGGTGAGTGGTGTGTGGTGTGTGATGTGTGGTGTGTGGTGAGTGGTGTGTGGTGTGTGGTGTGTGGTGAGTGGTGAGTGGTGTGTGGTGAGTGGTGTGGTGAGTGGTGTGTGGTGAGTGGTGTGTGGTGAGTGGTGAGTGGTGTGTGGTGTGGTGAGTGGTGAGTAGTGAGTGGTGTGTGGTGAGTGGTGTGTGGTGAGTGGTGAGTGGTGTGTGGTGAGTGGTGAGTGGTGTGTGGTGAGTGGTGAGTGGTGAGTGGTGTGTGGTGAGTGGTGAGTGGTGAGTGGTGTGTGGTGAGTGGTGAGTGGTGTGTGGTGAGTGGTGAGTGGTGTGTGGTGAGTGGTGTGTGGTGAGTGGTGAGTGGTGCATCTCACCAGTCACCTCTCATCTTCGTGGTCAGTATAATACTCATTACACTGCTATACTAAGGTTATGTATTTGTTCTCAGATAATTTGTTTTGTGGTTGTTTGTTTACCTACCTGTGTATAACTTGTTTTTAACTCCATACTCGTCTGTGTACTCGTCTATTTGGACTCACCTATTTGTGGTTTCAGGGATGGAGTCGTAGCTCCTGGCCCCACCAGGGGTGTGTGTGTGTGATCGCGTGTAAGTGTATCGTATTATACATGTGTGCATACATAATAATGTGCATTATACAAATTGTTTACAAAATTCAAGTCATATAGACGTCATATCTTTCAAGTACGATTTTGTCATATGAATTATATATCTATAAAGGTACCCACTTAACTTATCAAACTAAGAGAAAGAACGGTTTTACGATAAACTAACGGAGGATCGAGCCTCCACCAATCCTTCCGCCTCGATGACCTTAAACAAATTTAACATTTCATATAAAAAATAATATAGAAAATTACTGACCAGTTCCCTGCCGAAGACATCAATGGGTATCGCTGCATCAGTCTTGTCAGCTTGACTGAGGCCGTGGGTACGTCTGACGATACCCGCGGCCTCACCCTCCTCAGCCGCCAGATCTGACACGTCTCGGCTGTCAGGGAAAGACAGTATATAGGTTTAACATAGGCTGTGAGGGAATAAACTGTATAGGTCTAACGCAGGCTGTGCGGGAAGAAAGTACGTAAGTTTAACACATCACAGTTGTGAGGAGTGAAAGTATATGGTATTATCATAGATGAGAGAAAGAGAGAGAGAGAGAGAGAGAGAGAGAGAGAGAGAGAGAGAGAGAGCTTAACACACCCAGTTCCAAGCAGCTAACAATAGGTTTGTTTTCATTTCACTCACAGCAACTGACGTGTATCTGCTGCTGCTGAGTTGACGTCACTCCAGACTGACCAATAGTGACCATCCCCGATCCCCTAGCCTCAGTACATGCTCAGAACACTTGCTGGGCGATAGTCGCTCCTCCGTCAAAACACCTGTTAGACGTCGCTAACTACACCATCATGGCGAAAATAATGGATTCCTTCGTTACAGTGAGTAAAAGAATATATTTATGTTTGTGTATGTATATATATATATATCTAAGAGTGGTTGTATCCATGAAAGGTTATGAGATTTAGGTGAACCATAGGTATGACACAGGAATAAAGGTGGATGGTACATTGAGACATCTGTGGAGACATAGAACGTTATCCATGAAGGCAACAAGTGAAATATATAAAAGTATAGTGGTAACAACGCTCTTATATTGGTGTGAAACATGGGTTGTGAATGTTACATCGAGGAGGAGGAGGTTGGAGGCAGTGGAGAGGTCGTGTCTGAAGGCATTATATGTTGTGAATATTATGCAGATAATTCGTTGTTTGGAGATTAGAGGAGGTACAGGGTTATTAACAGTGTTAGCCAGAGGGCTGAAGAGGGGTTGTTGAGGTGGTTTACACATTTACAGAATATAGAGCACAAGAAGCTGACTTGGAGGGTGTGTAAATCTGTAATGGAGTGAAGGTGTGGGGGGTAGGGGTTGTATTAGGAAACGGCGGAGGGAGGAGGGTAAAGGAGGTTTTGTATGCGAGGGGCTTGGACATCCTAGAGGCGTGTGTGAGCGTGGTAGATAAGAGCGAGTGGAGGCAAGTTGGTTTTTATGACTTGATGTGCTGTTAGATTGAGCAAGGTAACATTAAGGGATTTAGGGAAACCGATTAGCCGGATTTAAGTCCTGGAGATAGGATGTACAGTGCCTGCACTCAGAAGGGATGGGGGCGGGGCACTGCAGTTGGAGGGGCATCTAAGCTGTAGCATCGGCAGAATGATGGTGAAACTATTTCTTTTTTTTCGGGTAACCTGCCCCGGCGGGTGACGGCCAGTGTGCTTTAAAAAATATGCTACGTCAGAAAAAGATTTTCCTAGTAACAATCTAAGCCGGGGAAAACATCTTAGTTTAATATTCAAATATCTTAATCTATCATCAAAATGTTTCGGACTATCAGACTCCATCATCAGTGGTAAGATAATTAAGAACAATTACCACACAGAATAGCTGGTCTATGTCATAACAGAAATGTTCTATTTAAACAAAGTCGTCAAATTTAAAATGACGATTAATCATAAATAATCCTGATAATGTTACAGTATCTAACCTAATGTGTGTGTGTGTGTGTGTGTGTGTGTGTGTATGTTTGTGTGTGTGTGTGTGTGTGTGTGTGTGTGTGTGTGTGTGTGTGTGTGTGTGTGTGTGTGTGTGTGTGTGTGTGTGTGTGCCAGCTGTTCCCAGTATTTACAACAACAATGACTCAGTACACAGACAAGTGAGTGTTTCCAAGATACCATTATTAGTGTGTCATGACATCCAGCCCTGCTGTCTCACCCTTCCCCTCTTCCCTTATACCCCTCCTCTCCCCTCTCCTCCCCTACCTGCTTCCTTGCCCTTCCCCGTCATCTTTCCCTCTACAAATAAGGACGTAGGAGTAATGGCCAGTCTACAACCTCAGGTGTAATATATGAGTCATTTATGTAACTTACAAATTCACTAACCAAGTTACACAAACTGTATTATGTAATCACAGAGAAGGATGAGAAAAACAATACTACAGAGCAGTGTAATAAATACAATTGACCATGGAAATGAAATTTTCAATGACTTAACTCAAAACTCATTATAAATAATAAAAAATATGCATTGTATTCTAGTTCTCTAGACCTGTGTGTGTGTGTACTCACCTACTTGTGGCTGCAGGGGTCGAGTCATAGCTCCTGGTCCCGCCTCTTCACTGGCCTCTACTGGGTCACTCTCCTTGCGCTATGAGCTGTATCATACCTCTTCTTAAAGCTATGAATGGATCCTGCCTCCACTACATCGCTTCCCAAACTATTCCACTTCCTGACAACTCTGTGACTGAAGAAATACTGTGTGTGTGTGTGTTTGTGTGTGTGTGTGTGTGTGTGAGTATGTGTGTGTGTGTGTTTGTGTGTGTGAGAGAGTGTGTGTGTGTGTGTGTGTGTGTGTGTGTGTGTTTGTATGTGTGAGTGTGTGTGTGTGTGAGTGTGTGTGTGTGTGTGAGTGTGTGTGTGTATGTGTGTGTGTGTCTCTGTGTGTTCACGTATTTACCTAGTTTCCAGCACGTGTACCTTCCCACACAGACCAGTCTCGCACTGTAATGTGTAAGTGGTCAAATTCACTCTCTAACTAGGTGTGTTTCTGAGGTACACTCCTTTTTTCAGTGTGAATCTCTTCAATATCTCTTCAGTGTCTCCTCAGTGTATCTTCAGTATCTCTTCAACGTCTCTTCACTGAGTATTTCTTCAATATCTCTTCAGTCTCTTCAGTGAGTATATCTTCACTATCCCTTCAGTGTGTATTTCTTCCCCATCTCTTCAGTACCAGCATTACCTCATGTCAATGGTTCTTGATTATCTAGTAACGAGGTTCTAAAAGCTCTACGGTATTTTCTATGAATATTTCACTATAGAATATCGACCAAAACTCTACGGTATCTGCAACTAATATTTCACTATACCTGTTCCGGTGAAACTCTACGGTATTTTCAATGCATATTTCACTATAAAAGATCCAACAAAACACTACAGCATTTTCCATGAATATTTCATAATGTGTCTATTGCAAGTGGCAGCTGAGAACAACCACCCAGGTACGTACTAGAATCCTCTCATACAAGTGTCAAACGGAAGCTTGTTAAATGTTTGGTATTCTGACATGATTTAGCATTTTTGAAAACTATTCCAACTCTCTTCAAACAACCCCCCTTCCCCACTACTCATACTTGCACTAGCCCACCTTTCTGTGTGTGTGTGTGTGTGTGTGTGTATTTTTGTTAATGTAAGTGCACAGAAAAAAAATTAATTAAAAAAACGTTCATGAAGTCCCGTGTGACTGGCCAATATAAAGCAGGTGTAGGCTCAGCTACCTGCTACTTTTACATCACTAAAATTTAATTTACTTTACTGAATATAATAAAAATAATTAAATTAATCAATTTCTGAATACCATTAAACAGTTGCATTTAATATTCTCAAAATTTGTGTAATTCATTAAGTATTGTGGTAGACAAGATTGCTGGGAATACAGTTTCTTCAGGGTATGATCGGGGATATTGTATTATAAATTTCATTGGTTTCAATATACTTTTGATAGGCTATAGTGTATGCAAGATATGATAGGGTACAAAATTCTCTGGGTATGATGGGTGTATAATGTATTATGGGTATCATAAAGACACAATATGTGTGTCAGTGACTCTAGGGCACGAAGATATATCATGCCCGGTTTAACACCAGTCCTCTTAAAGTAGAAAGCAAATAATACAGGAATAAAAACTATTAGCAAACACAGAACAAGATGAGCATACACCGGATGTATGATTTACCTGTCATGTTAAGTGCTCACGGAAGACAAGATGCTAAATCATGTCAGAATACGAAACATTTAACAAGTTTCCGTTTGACACTTGTATGAGAGGATTCTAGTACGTACCTGGGTGGTTGTTCTCAGCTGCCACTTGCAATAGACACATTATGAAATATTCATGGAAAATGCTGTAGTGTTTTGTTGGATCTTTTATAGTGAAATATGCATTGAAAATACCGTAGAGTTTCACCGGATCAGTAATTTCTATTAAAATTTTGAGAAATAAACTAGGCATTGTCACCATGTATCTTGTTAAATATTTGTAAGTAAATAGACAAGAATATAAATGAACTATGAAAATATGCAATTATGTTTAATTCTGTAACCTACATGAACTGTATCTCAAATGACAATAAGAGTGTTTCACCCCTCCATGGAACCTATATTATATATTTTTATACATCTTGAAGTCCTTCCCATTACCGATTCCGTGAGACTCACATAATTATATAAACAACATGCTCTTTGGAAAAGCCAGTTATAGGTGCAAAAATTAACAAAGGAAGGAATTAATATACTATTCTTATGGATTTCATCATACACTGATTTATTCATACATGATAAAACTCATAAATTAGTCAAAGAAACGACCATGAAGGAAAAAAACTGAAAATAGTTGTGGTCTGCCTGAGTCAATACTCAGAAATAAAATTAAGCGAGAAGTAATGATCCTGAAAGTCATAGGAATATAGTCAAAAACCTCAGTAGATCTATAGATATGATAACATAAACGAAAACAAGCACATTTATAAAGCAAATTGCAATGTAAACTAACTGACTGATGTTGTAGTAGCCAGACTATCAGCACTTCTGGTAGTTCTGCTTATATACAGACAATGATCAAACTAAATCAAAGTATATGATCAGCCTGATGGTCCTTTCTTGGACACAATGTCTTTAATTGTTCAATTATTGCGAAATACAGCGATATGCATTTCAGTAACCTATGTGATATATCAGGAAATCCTATTAATGAAAATAAGATACCAGACATTTTATGCAAATATCCTAAATTTGTTTGCAACAGATGAAATATAAATTATAAATATATATAACAGATGTACTGCTGTTTACCCTTATTAGGGCCTAGTTCCCAGGCCTTTTGTGTATAAATCTATTCTTGCTCTACGTGGGATGAATATGAGGTGTACAATGTGCTGACGTAAACGGCACCAAATTCTACACGTCTCTCTGCCCTCCGGAATCAAGGCCGAAGGGTAGAGAGACTTCTAGTGTTCTACCTTAATTTCAACTATTTCGACAGACTTCGCAAAAGCTAAACTTTTGCTAGACCTTTTCTGTGGACCATACGTTTCCTGAGAATGTGAATGGCATAGATACACCAACAGTTAAATTTAAGGAAAGTCACACGCTGTCTGAAGAAGCCTGTTTCACAGGCGAAACGTCTCAGTTATGTTCCTCTCTGCAATTATATTTTTCCCCTCTACATTTGCAGTGTTTATATCTTTAATTTAGGTTCCCATCTACACACTGCGAATGCGTCAATTTACTTAATAACTTCTGCTGTATGTCTTTTCAACGTACTCCCATGTACTTCACTGTTTACAAAGTAACATTAATTCCACAGGTACTCAAACGCTCAATGGTGAACTGGTCGTCGTGATTTGAAATAGATTTCTGAAGTCACTAGGTGGAGGCTGACTGCAGGATGGAGTTCCTGCATCCTGAAGTCACTAGTGTGGAGGCTGACTGCAGGATGGAGGTTACCTGCAGCGTCCTGAAGTCACTAGTGTGAGGCTGACTGCAGGATGGAGGTTACCTGCAGCGTCCTGAAGTCACTAGTGTGGAGGCTGACTGCAGGATGGAGGTTACCTGCAGCGTCCTGAAGTCACTAGTGTGGAGGCTGACTGCAGGATGGAGGTTACCTGCAGCGTCCTGAAGTCACTAGTGTGGAGGCTGACTGCAGGATGGAGGTTACCTGCCTCATGTTGAAAGATACTGAACCTCACATCAGTGAGGTGTGCCATGGTGCCTTATATTTATAGTATTTCTGAGTGTTTGCTGTCCTGGTACACACACACACACACACACACACACAAACACAAACACAAACACACACACACATACACACAGTTTTAACGATATGCACATTTTTAGGGTAGGTACGACAGAGCCCATTTTTCGTTATGTTAAGAATTTTTACGTAGGTAAAATGTACCCAGACATATCCAGCAGCTGCAAAAGTACAAATTTCATTTGATAAATTAGAGTTATGTTTGTATTATTTTCAAATCATTAAACCTGCTGGGGTAATACATTACTGAAATGATGATGAATGAGGGAATATTCTCGATATTAAAACCAAAGAAAATTTAGAACTCACCGTCCATGAAGCCTCACAAAATTAATATAATAATGTTTCTCTCTCGTTACCTAAAGCTGATACAGATCTGGACCATCAAGAGTTTGTATTTTGCTTATAACATTGTCTCAGTAGTGTATAATACTGAATACACACACACTATTATATATATATATATATATATATATATATATATATATATATATATATATATATATATATATATATATATATATATATATATAATCATGGTTAGTTTAAATTTATTAAATATTACTTAAAATTAATGATATATTTTCATGTTAAGATTGATTTCTGCAATTTATGGAGAAGTAAAATTTATTAAGATTTTTCGGCCTAAAACACCCTTGTCGAATAGGAAAAACTCGTCGGCCCGGCTTATTAGGCCTTAGGAGGCGGGGACCAGGTGAGGGACTTGAGGGATGTAGGCTTACTGATAACAAAAAAGGCACAATACCGTGCGGGTTGTGTGTGTATAGGCTTACTGGTTTGTTCTTCATGTCTAAGCTCAACTAAAGATGGATTTAACAAATTTCTATTTGCAATCAGTATTCACTTGTCTTCGCTTTCCTTCCCCACTGATAACACTGTTATCATCCTTCCTCCTTGTGTGTGCCGGAAGCACTGATAACACTGTTATCATCCTTCCTCCTTGTGTGTGCCGGAAGCAAGGCTAATAACATGTATATATTTTCCGTTGCTAGAATTAAGGCAGTATTAGAGATGGATTGTGTGAAAGTGCGTTGATTTAGTTCTGCATTAAGAACTCTATTGTTATTGTTAAGAATGAAAGGAAGATGAATGTCCTAAGACTGAGTGAAGGTTAAAATGGATGGAAAAATTTAAATAGGAGTAAATGTGATTAAGTCAGGTGTGTCTGTGAGAACGAGAACTGAAGAGATAGTCATAAATTAGACACATATGCAACACTTGGGTATCTTTATTGAGGAAACGTTTCACCACACAGTGGCTTCATCAGTCCAATACAGTAGAAAGGTTAAGGAGAGAGAGTTTGAGGTCATCGCCTGGCCTGAGTCGATGTTCAGTGCATCAATCTTGATTGATGACTGAACACATCGACTCCAGGCCGAGACACTGATTACCTCAAACTCCTACTCTCCTTACACCTTTCTCCTTTGTATTGGACTGATGAAGCCACTGTGTGGTGAAATGTTTCCTCAATAAAGATACCCAAGTGTTGCATATGTGTCTAATTTATAACTTGTCGGTTCTCTGAACCATTCATCTACATGAAGAGATAGTAGTAGTAACATTAGGTGAATATTTGTGGAAAGAAATGAGAGAGTATCAATGTTTAAATTCAAGAAGTTTGTGGAGTGGAATAATGGTGGGATATGAGAAATGGGAAGTAAGTTTTTATGTTCCTGGCGGTAAGAAGACAGTACAGTAGAGGAGAGAAAAATGTTATGGCAAGAGATGAAGGAATTCTTAAGAGGCTGTTAACCAAGTGAGAGAAAAATGTAGGCGACATTTATGATAAACTGGGAAAGAAACTTATAGACAACGTAGTAAGAAATATTGTAATGCCAGAGGTAAATAATAATTGGGAAGAATTTAGATGAATTACAGTACATTTAAAAAAGAATATTTATATCAAATAATAATGTACAAGTTTTAGGAAGATGAGGATACCTAAGTAAAATATATAATGAAGTGCATAAAGACAACAGTTTGCTTGATCATGCAGGTGGATAAACTAGTGCTGGTCGCTCCCTGGATGGGCTTGTTTCCCGACCACCAACTGATATGTCAGATCGGTGTTCATTCGTAGGTACAGTGAGAGTTAAGAGTCAGACGGAGTATAGGCACAGTGCCATCAGTGGGTACGAAGTGGGAGGTGCGAAGAACTATTAAAATCAAAGACTGGGTAGACCGACAGCGAACAATGGTAAGGTAGTGGAGGTGGTATGAGGTACACTAATGAAATAGGCAGTGCGAGGATAAACAACTGATGCTTATAGTCATAATAGTTTGATTGGAGGAGAAAAGAGGAGTGATGTTGGAATGACGACGTTAAAAAAATTTGTCCTGGAGAAAAGGTTATCAAATGAACAGTTTTTTTTCAATTTGAAATAAAATGAGAAGACAGAATATATGAGGAGAAGATGTTAGGGATGTGAGGGATGTTAGGTGAGGAAGTGAAGACACTGGAAAGATGGAATAACTATCTGGTGTTGATAAATGTGAATGTTGAACAGGAATCAGCGATATTTATGCATAGGACAGAATGTAATAGGATAAGTTACGAGGAGGGAAGAGCCAGGGGTGAATGCAAAGTGGGTCAGCGAGTGTCAGCTTAAAAGAAGGCGAAGAAGCGTGGATAAATGAGAGTAACACTGACATACTGAAAGCAGGTGGGGGATATAATTTTGGAATGGATAGTAGATTTGATTAATATATGAATAAAAGAAGGAAAGATACCTAAAGAAAGAAGAAACTTAAATATTGGCTGAGAAGGTGCATAGTTCTAGTGTACAGGAGGTAAAGAGACATGTGTAAGAATTATATGGTATTAAGTCAGTTGATTATACCAGATAAACTATACGGTAAAATTACTATCGAAAGAGTTATGGGCAAGAGAAAGTAAGAGATTCCAAAATGATTTAGGAAGTGGATATGATGACCAAGTAATTGCGTTAAAACATACAAATGAAGGAGTAATTAGTGATAGTAGTAGTAGTGGTGGTGGTGTAGTAGTAGTAGTAGCGGCAGTAGTAGTAGTAATAGTAGTAGTAGTGATAGTAGTAGTATTAGTACTAGTACCAGAAGTAGTAGAAGTAGTAGTACTATTAGTAGTAGAAGTTAGTATTTAGAAATGGTAGTGGTAGCACTACTAGTAGTAGTAGTAATAGTAGTAGTATTACAATAAATTAAAGTTGTTCTTATTGCCCTCATTATTTTTTTCTGGCATATTTTATTATGAAAAAAAAAAGTTCTTTTATACTAAAAAAATTGTGTTAATTAAAAAAATATTTTTACTAAAAAAACATATACTAATAAAAATTTAACATGATTAGTACTCAGGTTTCACAAATTTTATTGTGCAGCATTACGAAGTAATGAATAAAACATTAATATTTAACTTTATATATTTATAAATCAAGTTCCCATCATCTTCTGGACAGTTTACATCTGTTCTCCCACCTGCTCCTTCTCAATTTATTTCTTCCTTAAACATATACGTTAAACTGTATTGTTATTTATCATGACAGGAGACGCAGAACAGCGAGTGATAGATCATCATGTTGTACATATCTGGTACAACCAGGTACAATCTAGCACATGCTGGTACAGCACACTTTCACCGCCTTGTCTACATCCCTAAATTACAGTTACTAGTATTAGTTATGTACAAAAACATCGATATAAAACGCCTGTTTACAAAATGCTGAACACCCATGGTAATATACAGGAAAACATATAATACAGGGAAAACATATCATGCAGGAAAACATATCATACAGGGAAAACATATCATACATGAAAACATATCATACAGGAAAACATATGCATAAAAAATAATGTACAGGAGAATACAATTATAAAGAAAAGAAATGTAAATCAGGGAGAAAACAAGACAACACATCAATAACATCAATAATATTTAAACACACTTTGATATCCTTATGGTACCACATACACTATCATAAATATACACAGAGTATATAACTGGAAGTGTGTGTGTGTGTTTTGTTTATTAGAATGTACACAGTGAGAGGAGTGTCTCCCAGAGTGCTCTGAGTGACAGACACCGAGAGGTGTCTGTCACTCAGAGCATATACAACGAGTAGCAATTGTCTCAGGGTACATACACTGAGGCATGTGTCTCTTAAGTCTCTGAGACGACTGTTTCTCTCTCAGTGTACACAGAAAGACATGTTTTCCTCTCTATATATATGCACATAAAGTTTACCTATATCCCTCCACGAGGGACTAAAGTGTACGGGATGTAAATAGACAGGTGATTATAGCCTTAATGACCCACTTAAACTAACAAAAAAATAAATACACAAGCTATTCACATCCAGATTCAAGGATTAACATAAAATACTCACTAAATTTGAGTATTAATCAGCTAGAAAATTATTAACCATGACATAGCTAGAAGGTAATTAAAAAACGACAGTTATTCAAACTCCTATAAAGAAATTTTAAAAGGTATAAATATTAAGATTAAGACACATGCCAGCGCCTCCCTCATACAAGAGCTGGGACATATGGGACTGTACTAGCTCCCTCATACAAGAGCTGGGACATGGGGGACTGTACTAGCTCCCTCATACAAGAGCTGGGACATGGGGGACTGTACTAACTCCCTCATACAAGAGCTGGGACATGGGGAACTGTACTAGCTCCCTCATACAAGAGGTGGGACATGGGGAACTGTACTAGCTCCCTCATACAAGAGTTGGGACATGGGGAACTGTAATAACTCCCTCATACAAGAGTTGGAACATGGGGGACTGTACTAGCTCCCTCATACAAGAGCTGGGACATGGGGGACTGTACTAGCTCCCTCATACAAGAGCTGGGACATGGGGAACTGTACTAGCTCCCTCATACAAGAGTTGGGACATGGGGAACTGTACTAGCTCCCTCATACAAGAGTTGGGACATGGGGGACTGTACTAGCTCCCTCATACAAGAGCTGGGACATGGGGAACTGTACTAGCTCCCTCATACAAGAGTTGGGACATGGGGGACTGTACTAGCTCCCTCATACAAGAGCTGGGACATGGGGAACTGTACTAGC
>WNWK01000090.1:442500-477500 GCA_009830355.1 Cherax destructor | reverse complement strand
TACTTCACATTTTAAATGGCTATAATTAATGTCGGTTAACCTATCTATAAATCTATTTATAATGCGCTTAATTCAATCCAGAAATATTAAGGATCACCAAAGTTAGTCTAATCACAAAGAATTTAAGTTAACGTCCCACCTTCCTCATCTCTCAGCTACACACACTTACAACAAAAGAAACCTAACTCCGCACCATGTCTTCACGCAGACTGGAGTCGTGTGTAGTAACAGTTGACGTTAACTCCACGACTTCGGCTTCTGGTTGACCTGGTGACCAGCCGTCTCTCTGGCAAGCCAAGAGGCAGTGCCGTTAAGAGACAGTACCTACTGCAGAGAGTCCACTACTAACTAGCCAATCTGCTCCATTTTCTAAGGACACGGCAGTAAGTAGCTCAGGCTCTCCACTCGTCCGTCGGGAAGTGGCACATCACCCCAGGCGCTGGGTGGCTGTGGCGGAGGGGGAGGAAGAGCCGCCTCATCAACATCAACAACTCCTCCTCGTGCGTCTCGTTCAGGGCTTCTTCATCAACATAATATTAATTTATTCATCTTCCCACCACCACCATCTCGTCTCTAATCAACACCAGGATTCATCATATGACTGCATTCTGAAGGTCAGGAAATTCTTAACTTTTAATTAACTCGACGGGTCGATTTACAGAAGAGGGCATCATATGATTTCTGAATTTATATAATCGTTCACTACTTATCCATCAAGATGAAACAAGACATTTCAGTTGGTTATGGACCAGAATCAAATCGATATTAATTTGTTGAGTTTTCCAACTTCGGTATTGTGGCTTGTATAACTAGAGATTATACAAAGTGGAAGACATCAGCCCACACGAAAGGTCAGCCCACACGGAAGGTCAGCCCACACGGAAGGTCAGCCAAAACGGAAGGTCAGCCCACACGGAAGGTCAGCCCACATGGAAGGTCAGCCCACACATCACCATCACTCAGCACAGTCTCCCGGACAACTGAGAAAGCGTCGCTCACACAACAGCATCATGGACGTACTTGGACCTGCCACGGCGGGGCTCTGGCGCGCCGCGACCCTACTCCAATATTGCTGGCTCTGATGCTATCCTTTAAACTTTTTCTCTCTTAAAACCATGCGCTGGCTCCACCTCTACCAAATAAAGGTGACCGCCCGGAACCTTCCATTATCTCACTGCTCTCACTTCACCTGTTTCGAAAACTAGTGAATGTTTTCTTAATGAAAAGTTTTTTAAGAACCTTGAACACTGACCATTAGAACCCGTTCGAAGTGAGAATGGAACGTTCTTATCATGGTCTGTGAACTCGGTCATCTGTTCACAATCTGTGTCACAGTACGGCGACTCTTTGTCACAGGTTAGGTAAGTTTCGTCAGGAAACAGGACAAATAGTTCCTGATGCAAGTTTTACTTATATGATGACCCACAGCTTGGAGCTTATGGTCATCTGACCGAGACCTTCCACTGGCTTACCAACCCCTCTTTCAGAAATGTAATTATCCCCTCGTCATAACTCTCGATATTTACAAATTATTTCAGAGGCCATGACATCAATTTTTACTCACTAACGATCTTCAGTGCCATCCACTCCTAGGATGGTGATTTCACTTTGATTTCACCTTCATATCTGAGTCGTGGGGCTTCAGCTGCAGCTCTCATAAACAAGGTTCTTGGAGGTTCAATCCTCTTATATCTAGTCTTACTTCCACTTTGTTATGCGCCATTTGCATTTCTGTCAAGTTCAGTTATATTAAAGTATTTTTGTATATTACGTTAATGCAAATTTCAATCAATTACCAACTTTACGTCGAAAATTATTTTGAACTAAAATCCTGGATCAATATATTGACTGGACATACTAATTACTCCGGCTCCTCCGGTGCTTCACAGAAGCGGCGACAAGAGGGCAGCTAGAGGGTGGACTTCACTTCCCAAGATTCTATCAGCCCTCAAAGCACTCCAAATATAAACAATAAATAAAAAAACGCTGTTTCAAGACAAGTCCCCTAGCCCCTTCTTCCTACCATGTTGCCACACCTAAGCTCCCTCCTGTATATTAGTTCTGGAGACGCTGCTGCTGGTTCATGTAGAGTTTCTTTCAAAACAATATCTTCAGGAAGTTTTTCTTCAGTACAGATTTCTTCAGACTGCTTTCTTCAAACGATAGCTAATGTTTTCTTTTTTCGTTTGTGGTTGATGAACCTGCTAGATTTTAGTAAGCAACTATGGCTTTCCTGTGCACTCTTCTAGAAAGAAAAAAAAATATTGACAATGAGAGTTGTAGGAGGTCGTAAGTGTGTCTGCACGCGATCTGTGAGGAAGTGTCACAGACAACATGATCCCCTGATGGTACCATCATCAGGACGCACCTGATGAAGATCAGGACGCACCTGTTGAAGAAGGGGCTGCCCTTGCTAATGTTATGCTGATAACAATGTCCTCAGGCGAAGATGTAATGAAGATGAAGATCCATCTGATAGTGTGATGACTATGTCTTTGATGATGATGATGATTATGATGTGAAGAGGAGGACGCCAAGTGAGCAATAAGTCACGGATCTTAACTACATGTAAATGTTGGCTACTCTCTCGTCCTCACCTCAAGACTCAGTGATGAATCATGATAACATTACCCCCCCACACACCACCACCCTCCCACACCACCACCCACACACACCACCACCCTCACACACCACCACCCCTACGCACCACCCCCTACACACCACATACCACCCGCCACCTCCTACCTCATCCACCCCTAACACACACCATATCCTGCCCCACCCACACACACACGCCATCTCCAACCCCGACACACACACGCCACCTACTCCACCCCCACACACACCATCTACCCCACCCCCACACACGACATCTACTATCCCCTTGACACCTCTGGCTGTCTTCCTGACTGTCTGACTGCCTGTGTGTCTGCCTGACTGTCTGACTGCTTGTCTGCCAGTCTGCCTGTCTGTCTGTCTGACTCTGCAAGACTGTCTACCTGACTGTCTGCCTGACTGTCTTCTTGACTACTTCTCTGCCTAACTGTCTGCTTGACTGCCTTGACTGTTTATTTACATTGGCATGTCTGTCTGTTATTTACTTGTACAACTGTCTGTTTTATCCAACTAGTCTGTCTGTCTGGCTTATTTCTCTGAGTAGTTGCTTGTCTCTCTAGCTGTGTATGTCTGTCTGTCTTTCTGTATGGCTAACTATATTTTTGTGTGTCTACTAACATGCCTGTCTGTCCGTCTTGTATAATTAATTGTTTGGTTCCCTTCCTTTCTATGTCTGTATATTTCCATTTGTCTGTCTGTATGTCTGTGTCTGTCTGTGTTTGCCTGTCTAACTGTCTAACTGTTTAAGTCGATGTCTTTCTATCACTGGTGGTGAGTCACGAGTGATGAGTCACTGGTAATACTGACTGTAGGTCACTGGTGGTGAGTCACAAGTGATGAGTCACTGGTAATACTGACTGTAGGTCACTGGTGGTGAGTCACGAGTGATGAGTCACTGGTAATACTGACTGTAGGTCACTGGTGGTGAGTCACGAGTGATGAGTCACTGGTAATACTGACTGTAGGTCACTGGTGGTGAGTCACGAGTGATGAGTCACTGGAAATACTGACTGTAGGTCACTGGTGGTGAGTCACGAGTGATGAGTCACTGGTAATACTGACTGTAGGTCACTGGTGGTGAGTCACGAGTGATGAGTCGTCACTGGTAATACTGACTGTAGGTGACTAGTAGTGAGTCATAATCCATGACTCACTGACTTCCGGCGATATCCCTTTTTAAGATGGGTGTCTTGATGCAGGTGAAGAGCTCTTGAGCTGAGGAAGTGGAACTATCCTCCTCTTCCTCGGAACGAACCTACTTACATCCCATTAACCAGGAACTGCATGACCCCCTAAGTGTTTAACGCTTTCCGATGAATATACTAAAAATCGAGCTAAATCTCGGTGTATACCAGGTATCCCTGAAGGTGATATAATTTAATCCAGTTATATCCCAGCGTATATTAGGTATCCCTGAAGAGATACCTTGAAATCCAGTTATACCCCAGGGTATATTTGGTACAGCTAAAGATGATACCTTTAAGACCAGTTGTATCCCAGTGTATATTAGGTATCCCTGAAGTTATCCCATTAGGAGATTGCCTGATTTTTTTTTCCTCTTAATTATCTTTTATAGCTTGAGAACACCTCTTCCGATTGGCTTCAAATTTTCATCGCTGGAGCACCGCAACTAAACGAAGATTCATGCAACATTTGGCAAGTGCAGGAGCCTTCTCATCAGTTTTATGTACATCATTCCTCCATTTTCTTTTCCTACAATAACTCGAGAAAGCCTCTCCAGAATGGTTTCAAACTATCAGAACTGAGGCATCCTGCTTGGGAGAATGTTGGGATTATTACTGGAGTGTTTAAGTGGGTATAGAAGGAGGGGGGGAGGGAAGAGGAACGACTTTTGGAATGATGAGGAGAAGAGGGGTAGTAAGTGGATAAAAAGTTAATATATGAGAGGTTTTTACAATGTGGAAGTGATATATGGAGGGTGAAGAATATGGAGAGTTAGAGGGAGGTTAAAAGAGTGATGAGGGAGTGTAAAGGGAGAGTCAGTAAGAGAGTGGGTGAGATTTTATAAAAAATAATTGCTGAAAGAAAAAGCTTTGGAGTGAGATCAATAAGGTGAGAAAGCCTAAGGAACAAATGGATTTAACAGTGGAAAACGACAGAGGGGAATTATTATATGGGAGGTGGAGGTATTGGGAAGAAACTGGGAATGTTTTGATGAATTGTTGGTGAAATGTTGACGAAGGGAGGCAGTGATTTCATGCATTGACCAGGGAGATATAACACCTTGTAGGAGTAAGGAAGATCCAATTGTGAGTGTGGGTGAGGTGCGTGAGGCAGTGGGTCGAATGAAATAATAATAATAATAATAATAATAATATCTTTATTTCTACAAGTACATGTACAAGGTATACAGACCATAGCTGACATCAATGACATACTACTATATAGAAAGCCTCTTATTATGCAGAGCATTTCGGGCAAATTTGGTCAATTTTGTCCCAGGATGCGACCCACACCAGTCAACTAACACCCAGGTACCTATTTTACTGATGGGTGAACAGGGACGAGAGGTTTTATGGAAATACGTCCTAATGTTTTCCAGCCGTACCGGGGATTCGATCTCCGGATCTCAGTGTGTGAGCTAATCTGAGTGCGCTAACGATCGAGCTACTTGACACCGAAAAGGAGGTAAAACAGCTGGGATAGATGGGATCAAGACAGAAATGTTAAGAGCAGGTGGGAATATAGTTCTGAAGGGGTTGGTGCGTCTGTTCAATATATATATATATATATATTTTTTTTTTTTATTAACACATCAGCCGATTCCCACCAAGGCAGGGTGGCCCGAAAAAGAAAAACTTTCATCATCATTCACTACATCACTGTCTTGCCAGAAGGGTGCTTTACACTACAGTTATAAAACTGCAACATTAACACCCTCCTTCAGAGTGCCGGCACTGTACTTCCCATCTCCAGAACTCAAGTCCGGCCTGCCGGTTTCCCTGAATCCCTTCATAAATGTTACTTTGCTCACACTCCAACAGCACGTCAAGTATTAAAAACATATGCCTCCATTCACTCCTATCAAATACGCTCACACATGCTTGCTGGAAGTCCAAGCCCCTCGCACACAAAACTTCCTTTACCCTCCCTCCAACCTTTCCTAGGCCGACCCCTACCCCTCCTTCCTCCACTACAGATTTATACACTCTCGAAGTCACTCTGTCTCGTTCCATTCTCTCTACATGTCCAAACCACCTCAACAACCCCTCCTCAGCTCTCTGGACAATCGTTTTGGTAATCCCGCACCTCCTCCTAATTTCCAAACTCCGAATTCTCTGCATTATATTCACACCACACATTGACCTCAGACATGACATCTCCACTGCCTCCAGCCTTCTCGTCGTTGCAACATTCATCACCCATGCTTCACACCCATATAAGAGCGTTGGTATAACTATACTCTCATACATTCCCTCTTTACTTCCATGGACAAGGTTCTTTGTCTCCACAGACTCGAAGTGCTCCACTCACCCTTTTCCCTCATCAATTCTATGATTCACCTCATCCTTCATAGACCCATCCGCCGACATGTCCACTCCCAAATATCTGAATACATTCACCTCCTCCATACTCTCTCCCTCCAATCTGATATCCAATCTTTCGTCACCTATTCTTTTGTTATCCTCATCACCTTACTCTTTCCTATATTCACTTTCAATTTTCTTCTTTTTCACACCCTACCAAATTCATCCACCAACCTCTGCAACTTCTCTTCAGAATCTCCCAAAAGCACAGTGTCATCAGCAAAAAGCAACTGTGACAACTCCCACTTTGTATTTGCTTCTTTATCTTTTAACCCAACACCTCTTGCCAAGACCCTCGCATTCACTTCTCTTACAACCCCATCTATAAATATATTGAACAACCACGGTGACATCACACATCCTTGTCTAAGGCCCACTTTTACTGGGAAATAGTCCCTTCCCTCCTACACACTCTAACCTGAGCCTCACTATCCTCATAAAAACTCTTCACTGCTTTCAGTAACCTTCCTCCTATTCCATACACCTGCAACATCTGCCACATTGATCCCCTATCTACCCTATCATACGCCTTTTCCAAATCCATAAATGCCACAAAAACATCTTTACCCTTATCCAAATACTGTTCACCTATATGTTTCACTGTAAACACTTGGTCTACACACCCCCTACCTTTCCTAAAGCCCCCTTGTTCATCTGCTATCCTGCTTTCTGTTTTACTCTTAATTCTTTCAATAATAACTCTACCATACACTTTACCAGGTACACTCAACAGACTTATTCCCTATAATTTTTGCACTCTCTTTTGTCCCCTTTGCCTTTATACAAAGGAACAATACACGCTCTCTGCCAATCCCTAGGTACCTTACCCTCTTCCATACATTTATTAAATAATAGCACCAACCACTCCAAAATTATATCCCCGCTTGCTTTTAACATTTCTACCTTTATCCTATCAATCCCAGCTGCCTTACCCCCTTTCATTCTACCCACTGCCTCACGAACTTCCCCCACACTCACAACTGGCTCTTTCACACTCCTACAAGATGTTATTCCTCCTTGCCCTACACACGAAATCACAGTTTCCCTGTCTTCATCAACATTTAACAAATCCTCAAAATATTCTCTCCATCTTCATATATATATATATATATATATATATATATATATATATATATATATATATATATATATATATATATATATATATATATATATATATATATTGAAAGTAGGAAGGCATCCAGGGATTGGCAGAGAGCATACATAGTTCCTTTGTATAAGGGGTAAAGAGGATAAAATAAAGTGTAAGAATTATAGGGGAATTACTCTGTGTATTATACTGAGTATGATAGAGTTATTATTGAAAGAATTGAGTGTAAGACAGAGAGTAGAATGTCAAATGAACAAAGAGGTTTATTAAGGGAAGGAGATGTTCAGACCAAGTGTTCACATTGAAGCATATAAGTGAACAGTTCTTAGGTAAAGACAAAAAACTTTTTGTTGCATTTACGAATTTAGAAAAAGCTGTGAAGGGCGGATGGGAGAGCAATGTGGCAGACGCTGCAGATGTATGGAATAGATGGTAGGTTATTAAAAGCAGTTAAGTGTTTTCATGCAGTAAGGGAGGGTCAGGTCAGGTTAGGAAAGTAACCCTTGGACCAGGATGCTTGACGTCACCATGGTTGTTTTAAGATATTTATAGAGAATGTTTGGATGTTGGGTCGAGGTGTGGCATTAAAATACAGTGAATCTAATTTGAAGTGGGAGTTGTCACATTTGGTTTTTGCTGATGACACAGTTATTTCGGGAGATTCTGAAGAGAAGCTGCAAAGGTTGGCAGACGAATTTGGGAGGAAATGCAAAAGGAAATTAAAAGTGAACATAGGAAAGAGCAATGCGATGAGAGTAACAATAAATCTAGGTAATATATATATATACATAAGTTGACTACACCAGCTGATTAGTCATTAGTTATGACGTCACATGTATACATGCGTCTGATTGGTCACTAGTTATGACGTCATGAGTTTACATTCAACTCGTTGGCTCATCAATAAAGGCAGTGTATACTTACAGTTGATTGGTCACGACGGCATTACGTCATTTAATATTAACACTGAAATGAGGAATCGTGAAAGGTGATTGGTTGCTGATTACACTGGCGGTGAGTTATTGGTGAGTCATAGGTGATAGGTAAGTCAGTAGTGGCGAGTCAAGAGTAAAGTCAGAAGTGGTGAGTCACAGTTGACTCACTGGTCCTATAGGTCAGTAGCAGTGGTGAGTCACTGATGGTATAGGTCAGTAGCAGTGGTAAGTCACTGATGGTATAGGTCAGTAGCAGTGGTAAGTCACTGATGGTATAGGTCAGTAGCAGTGGTGAGTTCCTTGATGTTATTCGTCAGTAGCAGTGGTAAGTCACTGGTAGTATAGGTCAGAAGCAGTGGTGAGTCACTGGACATAAAGCAAGTAGTGATGAGTCACAGGTGAGTTACTGGTGGTATAGGTCAGTAGTAGTGGTGAGTCACTGGACATAAACCAAGCAGTGGTGAGTCACAGGCGAGTTACTGGTAGTATAGGCCAGTAGTAGTGGTGAGTCACTGGATATAAGACAAGCAGTGGTGAGTCACTGGTGGTATAGGTCAGTAGCAGTGGTGAGTCACTGGTGGTATAGGTCAGTAGCAGTGGTGAGTCACTCGTTGTATAGGTCAGTAGCAGTGGTGAGTCACTGGTGGTATAGGTCAGTAGCAGTGGTGAGTCACTGGTGGTATAGGTCAGTAGCAGTGGTGAGTCACTGGTGGTATAGGTCAGTAGCAGTGGTGAGTCACTGGTGGTATAGGTCAGTAGCAGTGGTGAGTCACTGGATATAAGACAAGCAGTGGTGAGTCACTGGCAATTCATAAAACAGTAACTGTGAGTCACTAGTGCTGGATAATCTTGACAGTTTCAGGGGTCGCTGCCCCCCGTGGTCTGATCCCACACTAAGGCAGACTAGAGACGATCCTATTCCCTGGATCAAGAAATCTTCACCTCATCAAGGGATCAGGATATGTTAATACTGAATTATTCGTTGTATACACACACATACACACACACATATATATGTGTGTGTGTGTGTGTGTTGTGTAATCTCATCACAGAAAACAGGTGATATCACAATATGCAAAACAAACACTGTGAAAAAATAGTAAAATTCAAAGCGTTTCGTGATAATTGGAATTCCACTATTTTTCACATTGGTTGTTTTGCATATATATATATATAATATATATATATATATATATATATATATA
Source organism: Cherax destructor (assembly GCA_009830355.1). NCBI lineage: Eukaryota > Metazoa > Arthropoda > Malacostraca > Decapoda > Parastacidae > Cherax > Cherax destructor. Next base: position 468,085 of record WNWK01000090.1, on the reverse strand, counting down.
TATATATATATATATATATATATATATATATATATATTATATATATATATATATAATATATATATATATATATATATATATATATATATATATATATTATTTATATAGTATATATATATATATATATATACTATATATATATGTGTGTGTGTGTGTGTATTTCATTGAATATGCAGTGGGTAGCAGAGACTGCACTGAGGGGTGATCCCATGACCATCCCAAAGGATTGCATGTACACATTCTCTCCAAATGGGAAGCGAAGCAGTTAAAACCTCTGCACATAAATTTTATAATCTCAGCTGTTGAATCCTTTTTGTTTTTTACATCTCTGCCAATTTTAATGTATTGGTCCATTAGATGACCCTTTTCTCTTTTATATTTTATCTGTAAATGCTTCTCTTTCTATCCAAGGGTTGTTTTAAGTCTTATAAGTTCATTTTTGTTAGATGTAAATTCTCTGCTGGGTAAGTAAGCTGGTTGGGTACCTTTTACACCACTAAATAACGTCGTATTGGTAACCAGTTTCACCTTCCTCAGTCACGTCTCGTTCAAGATGATCCCTTGTCATGTTACCTCAGTCAATACTAGTCATGTTACTTCCCACTCAACACTAGTCATGTTACCCCAGTCAACACTAGTCATGTTAACCCCTAGTCAACACTAGTCATGTTACTCCCCACTCAACACTAGCCATGTTACCCCCCAGTCAACACTAGTCATGTTACTCCCCACTCAACACTAGTCATGTTACCCCAGTCAACACTAGTCATGTTAACCCCTAGTCAACACTAGTCATGTTATCCAGTCAACACTACCCATGTTATCCCACTCAACACTACCCAAGTTACCCCACTCAACACTACCCATGTTACCCTACTCAACACTACCCATGTTACCCTACTCAACACTACCCATGTTACCCTATTCAACACTACCCATGTTACCCACACTCAACACTAGCCATGCTACCCCACTCAACACTACCCAAGTTACCCCACTCAACACTACCCAAGTTACCCTACTCAACACTACCCATGTTACCCTACTCAACACTACCCATGTTACCCTACTCAACACTACCCATGTTACCCTACTCAACACTACCCATGTTACCCTATTCAACACTACCCATGTTACCCACACTCAACACTAGCCACGCTACCCCACTCAACACTAGCCATGCTACCCCACTCAACACTAGCCAGGTTAGGTCTCTTTACCTCATATAAAGCACAAGGCAAATACCAGCGACTTAAGCTTGATCGTTAATGCGGCAATTCCATAAATTTTTAACATTAAGTTATTTACGATCTTTTTTTCCCCAAGCTCTCCCCTGACCCCAGCATGATTATTATGGACCCCCTTACTTAACAGAACCAGTTCAGAACCTTTTGACTGGTTCTGCTACAGTTTGTTAAGAACAAGAATCCTGGACGACCTCCAAGAAGTCTCTGGACTCTAGATTTTAAGTCATTAATTAAGTTAATTTGACTGAAATTGAAATTTCACATTAAAATCATATGTTTACAAATAGTTGCCTTCATTGTTACGTCCGTAGAGGTTCACAACACTGAAGAAAGTGGATTACAACACTGAAAAAAGTGGGTTACAACACTGAAAAAAGTGGATTACAACGCTGAAAAAAGTGGGTTACAACACTGAAAAAAGTGGATTACAACATTGGACAAACTGGATTACAACACTGGATAAAGTGGATTACAACACTGAATAAGTTCACAATACTGAAGAAGTGGATTACAACACTGGATAAAGTGGATTACAAAACTGGATAAAGTGGATTACAACACTGGATAAAGTGGATTACAACACTGGATAAAGTGGATAACAACACTGGATAAAGTGGATTACAACACTGGATAAAGTGGATTACAACACTGGATAAAGTGGATTACAACACTGAATAAAGTGAATTCCTAACATGAATAATGTGGCTGACTACACTAAATAAGTGTCTAATAAGAGTAAATAAAGTGAATGGCAAAACTAAATAACGTTGCTGGCAACGCTAAATAAAGTGCCTGGTAACACTAAATAAAGTGCCTGGTAACACTAAACAAAGTGGCTGGTAACACTAAACAAAGTGGCTGGTAACACTAAATAAAGTGCCTGGCAACGCTAAATAAAGTGGCTTTCAACGCTAAAGTGGTTGGCAAAGCTAAATAAAGTAGCTGGTAACACTAAATAAAGTGGCTGGTAACACCAAATAAAGTGGTTGGTAACACTAAATAAAGTGGCTGGCAACACTAAATAAAGTGGCTGGTAACACTAAATAAAGTGGCTGGTAATACATACACACACACACACCAGCAAAGAGGCGGGGCCAGGAACTGTTAATCGACCCCTGCAACCACAAACAAGTGAGTACACACACACTGCAAAAAGGTCCTCTTGAATCGTAACTCCCGTACAAGCAATACAAGACAGACATACACGGGACTTGTATATCAGCCATCCAGACATACACCGCTGGACATCAGTGAAGCATATGGCGCTTAATACACCTTACACACACTATACAGCTTTATCCACCTGACCCTTTATAGAATAATCAGTGTTAAAGTCTTAAAACACGTCTGTTTAGTCTTAGTAACCACAAAATGTAGACTGTAGGTGGCTAACTAGAGTCTGGAAGACAAGACAATAGATTATGGATGAAAATACAACATCAGAATCTTACAACTTGTAAATAATACTAAAGATAATCACCTGGCAAGCATCCACTCTCCCCTCAGCATCCACTGTCACCTCAGCATCTGCTCTCACCACAGCATCCACACTCTCACCTCAGCATCCACTCTCACCTCAGCATCCACTCTCACCTCTGATCCACGAGCACAGGATCCGAACTGTTTACATAATTCTACACATGACAATATTCACTGAACACTCACCCCCTTCCTTTCCAAGAGGTCTTCAATTTCTAGCGCCTTGTAGACCTGTTCTCTGTACTCCTCCGCCTGTTCCTTCTTTATCTTGGCGCGCTCGTAGTTCTCTGTATCTATTGCATGTCTCTTCTCGATCTCGTACTTGCCCAGCCGCTCCCCGGCCGTGCGTAGTTGACTCACTGCCGCCGCCAGTTTATTGGCGTACTCGTAGCGCTTCTCTGGGCGGGGCGACGCGCAGAAAACGAACCATCGTAGAAAGTGGGAGTCGGTGAGAAAGTGAGCATGAGAGAAAACGGGCGGAATTTCTTTTTTTTTCATGTGCGAAATCTCGACATGTAGATGGTAGATAAACATCAAAAATAAGGAAAATGAAGGCAAATTAGTGAAATTTGCTTCGTTATTTCATTGTCCAACACACACACACACACACACACACACACACACACACACACACACACACACACACACACACACACACACACACACACACACACACACACACTAGCCTAACAAGTTGAAACATGAATTTGAGGTCAAATTTTTGAGATAGGAAATTCAAGCCTATGTCTTTTTTATAACATTAGATGTGTATGAATCTCATTATACTGGATTTTATAGGAAGTGCTTGAGTGGAATATAAATTAGTAACTCAAGGCTACATACACTGAGAAGTGAATATCTCAAGAGTATACACACTAAGAGTTTACATTAATTGCAGTACATACCAGTAACTTTCTTTTATGACAGCCAGTGTTTAAATACAGGTAAACTACATTATTTTTCTACCACATAAAGAAATAAAGATTTGAATTCCTGTTTTAGGTATTGCAGTATTCTTGACTTGTGGAGAACAGGTTACACACAGCCTTAATGACCTTCAGTCTAGTTGATAGGCTCTAAAGCCAATTAAACAAATTACTAGGTAATACCAGGTGAGGAACCTAGACGGATGTTTACTCGTGTAAAAAGCGACAGGTGTAACGTGTGTTATTGCTGCTGTATATCTATGTCCACTAGATGATGAATAAAACACATGTGCAACACTTGGGATTCTTTATGTTGCACGTCTGTCTTATTCGTCAACACCTGTGCAATGTCGGGTAACTTAATTAAAGAAATGCTTCGCCCACAGGGATCCTTATCAGTCCGGTATAGTAACAAACAATAGTGATGTATATAGTAACGCAGATGTCAGCTGTAGTGTAGGTGAGGAGCTATAGCGCAGGTGAGGAGCTGTAGCGCAGGTGAGGAGCTGTAGCGCAGGTGAGGAGCTGTAGCGCAGGTGAGGAGCTGTAGCGCAGGTGAGGAGCTGTAGCGCAGGTGAGGAGCTACAAGTGGTGAGTGACGTCACCTGATATCTGTGTCCTGGTGGCAATAAATCAAGTTACATAAAACTGGAGACACTGAAACTCACTGTCTTGCCAAGACCAATAACCACAGATTCTAGACAGCGACGTCTCTGCAAACTCTCTTGATGATAAGCTCAGCGTCATTCCACTTCATTAAGTGGTTGCGACTGTTTATATGAACAAAAAAGACATTGTTTACATAGCTATGATGTGTTGAATATATCCTCTTCATAATGCCTAAGAGGTTAAACATCTACCACTTGACTCCGAGACTCAACGCGGTCAAGTGCTATATACAATATACAATTGCCTTCCTTGATGCGCTCCTACTTAGGTTTTAGCATTAAACTGTTCTTCAGAGTGTAACGTAAACCAACGAATAAAAGCGATTTAATGTACTTTCACCCGAACCAAAACAACAAGAGAAGGTTAGGTTGTGTAAGGTTCGTCAGGAAACAGGACAAGTATTTCCTGACGCTGTGGTATTAGTAACATAATGGCCCGCAGCTGGAGCATTTGATCATTTGACCGAGGCCTTCCGCTGGCTTACCCGTCTATCCCTTTAAAAATTGATATAAACGAGAGGTTTCAAGCATATAACACAGGTCCTTATACCGAGTGTGACTATATTCTATATTCGCCAGGTTTGTCCTGCCCCTTCATAACAATACTGAGCCCAGGGATCCCACGAGATATTTTCATTCTACCCAACTGTGAAGTGGCTAATAATGTTTACCTGCAGGACCCACACCTGTTTAGCACATGTTTTTTACACCACCAACAACAATAATAATAGTAACATTTACTAAATATAATCTTTGATCAGTACTATTATTAAAGACTTGACCAGGAAAACAGTAAATAAGTTTAGTTCACACTAAGGCTGGGGAGTATGTCACACCATGTGTAGGGTGTGGGGAGGTATATGTCACACCATGTGTAGAGTGTGGGGAGGTGCATGTCACACCATGTGTAAAGTGTGGGGAGGTGCATGTCACACCATGTGTAGGGTGTGGGGAGGTATGTCACACCATGTGTAGGGTGTGGGGAGGTATGTCACACCATGTGTAGGATGTGGGGAGGTATGTCACACCATGTGTAGGGTGTGGGGAGGTATGTCACACCATGTGTAGGGTGTGGGGAGGTATGTCACACCATGTGTAGGGTGTGGGGAGGTATGTCACACCATGTGTAGGGTGTGGGGAGGTATATGTCACACCATGCGTAGAGTGTGGGGAGGTGCATGTCACACCATGTGTAGAGTGTGGGGAGGTGCATGTCACACCATGTGTAAAGTGTGGGGAGGTGCATGTCACACCATGTGTAGGGTGTGGGGAGGTATATGTCACACCATGTGTAGAGTGTGGGGAAGTGCATGTCACTATGTGTAGAGTGTGGGGAGGCACTGGCCAGAGAAATAAAAAAATATAGAACGTAAGCATAAGGAATAATACAGGAGCCAAGAAACACATGAAGAATTTCAATCTATAAATGAAATTAAAAAAAAATATATTTTCCTATGCCGAATCAAGGGCAAGAACCACATCCAGTATTGGACCCCTGCGTAAACAAGATGGGACTTACGCAGATGACAGTAAAGTAATGAGTGAAATACGTTAATCAGACTAAGGGTCGACGATCTAAATTATTTTTTAATGACCGAAACTCAAAATTTGGTTAATTCAAAAATTTCTGATATAATCCTAACACCACAGGACTTTGAAGAAGCCTACCGTGTAGGCTGAACGTTTCGGAATAAAGATACCTAACTGTTGCACCTGTGTCTTACTTATCATACCAGAATTTACATGACAGTGTCATCCATCAAAGACACCGCAAATTTCCAAGCGGACATTAACCAAGTCTTTAAATGGGCATCAGAAAATAATATGAAGTTCAATGAAGACAAATTTCAATTACTCCGCTATGAAAAACTCGAGGAAATAAAACCGAGATCGGACTATAAAACAAATTTAAACCACACAATAGAGCAAAAAACTAATGTGAAGGACCTGGGAGTGGTAATGTCAGAGAATCTCACTTTCAAAAATCACACCAATGTACCTACCACATCTGCTAGGAAAATTATAGGATGGATAATGAGAACCTTCAAAACTAGAGATGTAATGACAATGATGATTCTCTTCAAATTGCTTGTTTTATCTAGGCTGGAATATTGCTGTACACTGTAATGTTTGGAACGCAGGCGAGAAAGATACATGATAATATACACTTGGAAAATCATAGAGGGCCTAGTCCCAAATCTGCTCATTGAAAGCACTCCTTACGATAGCAAAAGACTCGGTAGGCGGTGCAATATACCCCAATGAAAAACATGGGCGCCACGAGTACGATAAGAGACAACAAAATAAGTGTCAGGGGCCCAAGACTGTTCAACTGCCTCCCAGCATTAATAAGGGGGATTACCAACAGACCCCTGGCTATCTTCAAGAGGGAGCTGGACAAGCATCTAAAGTCAGTACCTGACCAGCCGGGCTGTGGTTCGTACGTCGGTTTTACGTCGGGCCAGCAGTAACAGCCTGGTTGATCAGGCCCTGATCCACCACGAGGCCTGGTCACAGACTGGGCCGCGGGGGCGTTGACCCTGGGAACACTCTCCAGGTATATACCATGTGTAGGGTGTAAGAAGGTATATGTGACAGAGAAACTGGCAGAGGTTTTAACACCAGTATTACTGGCACTTAATAACAATGTTACTTTACATCAGTAATAAAGACATAAACGCCGACAAGTGCTAATTACACACCTAAGGCAGTGATGTTTTTATTGATACAACGTTTCGCCCACGAGTGAGCAATATCAAACACTGTAACTAGAATAATGAAAAAAAATTACATTTATATAGGAAATCCAGGCCAGGTGGTCAAGTGTAACTTAAAAAAAAATAGGCAAACAAGAGTGAAAAGAGGTGAGAAGGACCTACCTAGGATGTTCCATTTCATGTGCGAGTAATGTGTAGTGTTAATGATACCTGTGGTATTCACATAAACAACCACAACCACTTAGTGAACTGGAATGATGCTGAACTGGTCATCAAGGAAGAGAATTTGCAGAGGCGTTGCTACCTAGAATCTGTTAGTCTAGGTAGAAGTGTTGTACACAACACAGGTGAGTCAGTATCTTCAGAGTTCTAGCTAAGTTGATCTTAGGTCATCAGGACACCAGCGACAGCATCTCTCCTACACTGCAGCTGAGGCTGAGGGAGTAAGCACCTACCAGCTGAGGGCCTCAACACCTCACATTACCTCCCCACCTCTTCTATCTCCAGTATTAAAATCACCACTGCATTCAATTGGAGAAGCCAGCTATTCAGACGACACGTATCAGCAATAATAATAATAATATCTTTATTTCTACAAGTACATGTACAAGGTATACAGGCCTAGCTGACATCAATGACATACTACTATATAGAAAGATCTTTGTTATTCAGAGCATTTCCGGCAAATTAGGTCACAGACCTAGGGACACTTTAGTTTCACGTGTATTTTATTTATCAACTTCACCCGTCTCCACACTATTATTTTTAATAAATGAGACAGATATGCAACAGTTAGGTATCTTTATTCTAAACGTTTCGCCTACACAGTAGGCTTCTTCAGTCGCGTACACAAGAGTTTAGCAGAAGCAGCGGAGATGTGAAGACGATGTAATCAGTCCATCACCCTGGAAGACGTAAATTTGAGGTGGTCAGTATGTTGACTGACATAGTACTCTCCACGAGTGCTGCTACTCTCCACGAGTGCTGCTACTCTCCACGAGTGCTGCTACTCTCCACGAGTGCTGCTACTCTCCACGAGTGCTGCTACTCTCCACGAGTACTGCTACTCTGCTTGTACGAAGACAAAATCATGCACGAAACTGGTTGGTTCATGATATATAAAGCTTTTCCAGGTACCCAGATGTTATCATGGCTGCGCGTCAGCTGTTAACCACGGTGAAGGATACTCTAATATCTAAAATAGGTATCTACATCAAGAATGATATGGTCATTAAAATATATACAAAGTGATAGGGAACTATATTATCAACAACAATTATGGTACACAAAAAAACAACAAAATCAAGTTTGTTTACATGTGGAGCCCAAGACGGATTATACTTTTATCCAAATAATATTATATACCATTTTCTTACATCTGAAGTCACAAGACGAATGAGGAAATAATAATGAAAGAGAGAGAGACACACCAGAGACTGAGGAAGTAAATAAGGTTATGAAGAGAAAACAGGAAGGTAACTTCTTGTCACATGAGTCAGACTTTACACCAGGAAGTTGAAAAATATAACATCTTGTGGTGTTCTGGTCGATAGCTGAGTGCTTTACCTTGTGTGGTGTGTGGTGTGTGTTGGTGTGGTGTGTGGTGGTGTGGTGTGTTGTGTGGTGTGTGTGTGGTGTGGTGTGTGTGTGGGTGTGGTGTGGTGGTGTGTGGGTGTGTGGTGTGGTGGGTGGTGTGTGTGGTGTGGTGTGGTGGTGTTGGTGTGTGGTGTGGGTGTGTGTGGTGTGTGGTGGTGTGGTGGTGGTGTGGTGGGTGGTGTGGGGGTGGTGTGTGGTGTGTGGTGTGGTGGTGGTGTGGTGGTGTGGTGTGTGGGTGTGGTGTGGTGTGTGGTGGTGTGGTGTGGTGGTGTGGGTGGTGTGGTGTGTGGTGGTGTGGTGGTGTGGTGTGTGGGTGGTGGTGTGGTGTGTGGTTGGTGGTGGTGTGTGTGTGGGTGGTGGTGTGTGGTGGTGTGGTGTGTGTGGGGGTGGTGGTGTGGTGGTGTGGTGGTGTGTGTGTGGTGTGTGTGGTGTGTGTTGGTGTGGTGGTGTGGTGTGTGTGGTGTGTGGTGTGGTGGTGGTGTGTGTTGGGTGGTGTGGTGTGTGTGTGGGTGGTGTGGTGGTTGGTGTGGTGGTGGTGGTGTGGTGTGGGTGTGGTGTGGTGGTGTGGTGTGTGGTGTGTGGTGTGGTGTGTGGTGTGGTGTGGTGTGGTGTGTGGTGGTGTGGTGTGGTGTGTGTGGTGGTGGTGTGGTGGTGTGGTGGTGGTGTGGTGTGTGTGGTGTGGTGGTGTGTGTGTGGTGGTGTGGTGGTGTGTGTGTGTGGTGTGGGTGTGGTGGTGTGGTGGTGTGTGTGGTGTGTGGTGTGTGGTGGTGTGGTGGTGTGGTGGTGTGGTGTGGTGTGTGGTGTGTGGTGTGTGGTGTGTGGTGTGTGTGGGTGGTGGTGTGGTGTGGTGTGTGGTGGTGGTGTGTGGTGGTGTGGTGGTGTGGTGTGGTGTGTGTGGTGTGGGTGTGTGGTGTGGTGTGTGGTGTGTGTTGGTGTGTGGTGGTGTGGTGGTGTGTGTGGGTGGTGTGGTGTGTGGGTGTGTGGTGTGGTGTGTGGTGTGTGTGGTGTGGTGGTGTGGTGTGGTGGTGTGTGGTGGTGTGGTGTGTGTGGTGTGGTGTGTGGTGGTGTGGTGTGTGGTGGTGTGTGTGTGTGGTGTGTGGTGGTGTGGTGGTGTGGTGTGGTGTGTGGTGGTGGTGTGGTGGTGGTGTGTGGTGTGGTGTGGTGTTGGTGTGGTGGTGGTGTGTGTGGTGTGGTGGTGTGGTTGGTGGTGGTGTGTGGTGTGTGTTGGTGTGGTGTGGTTGGTGTGTGTGTGTGGTGTGTGTGTGTGTGGTGGTGGTGTGGTGGTGTGTGGTGTGTGTGGTGGTGTGGTGTGTGGTGGTGTGGTGGTGTGTGTGGTGGTGTGTGGTGTGGTGGTGTGGTGTGGTGGTGGGGTGTGGTGTGGTGTGGTGTGGTGGTGGTGTGTGTGTGGTGTGGTGTGGTGTGGGTGTGTGGTGTGGTGGTGGTGTGGGGTGGTGTGTGGTGGTGGGTGTGGTGTGGTGGTGTGTGTGGGTGGTGTGGTGTGTGGGTGTGGTGGTGGTGGTGTGGTGTGGTGTGTGGTGTGGTGTGTGGTGGTGTGTGTGGGGTGTGTGTGTGGTGGTGGTTGGTGTGGTGGTGGTGGTGTGTGGGTGTGGTGGTGGTGTGTGTGGTGGTGTGGGTGGGTGGGTGGTGTGGTGTGTGGATGTTTAGTCCGATGGTGTACGTGGAAAATGGTTAAAATCGACATGAATAAACCAAGGGACATGCTTGCACGCAGTGGTGTTACTGATGAGAACATGGAGAATATATAGGACAGCATCTCACCTGACTGTACCTTATATATCTCCATGTTGCTCATTTTACAGGTGATCTGTTGTGTGAAAAGCGACTGCGTGGGCGAAAGTTGTCAATAAGGATCACATTATACTGTTATGTGTTTATTTTTCCATGGTGTATCGTGTGATATAGTATGGTGTGGAGTGTGTGTGGGGATAATCATCTACCTGTAACAACGTCTTGGTAACTACAGAAACAAAGGTGAGGATAATCATCTACCTGTAATATATATATATATATATATATATATATATATATATATATATATATATATATATATATGTGTGTGTGTGTGTGTGTGTGTGTGTGACTTGGTTTCTACTGCATTGATAACGTTCCTTTGAGCAAAACAATAGTAAAAAAATAAATTTAGTGCCATTCATATCTTTATAAATTATTTGCATGACATGATATATAATTCTGTCTTCATCCACTTGGAATGATTTTCAGAAATGCATATAAATCATATTTGTTTCCCCACCTCTTGCTAAACTTTCTTTTATATATAATGACTACCATAAATATATGAACTTAGCATTCCATTAAGTTCTAGAAATTCATGTGCAAGCAATGTGCCCTGTGTCCATATTCACGTTCATGTAGGTTTGCCAGGACGGGTCGTGGCCCTGGTGGCACAGCAGGTCAGTCACCGTTCCTACTTGCTGTCTCCGTGACGACGCATATTTTCGATTTCGGATCTATTAAATTTAGATTTTATTTGTAAATTAAAAAATTAACATTAAATATTACATTTTGAATAGTTTCGATGTGGATAGTTTCTTGACTCATATTCCTGCTAACAATACAATAATTTTTCTTAGACGCAAATTATCCAAAAAAAAGGATCCCAATTTTCCCGGACAGTATGGATTGTTCTGGTGCCACTAAGCGCCGCTTCTCAGACACATTTTTCTAGTGAAGTTGCTTTTTTATGGTGAAGTATTTGGAATGTCCATAGGTACACCCATGTTGCCTGATTCTGCCAAACATGTGGATTTTTTTAATCAACTCTTTAATATTATCTTTGACTTCGATCCATCTAGGCAGTGGAACGTGGATGATGATGTTGCTGTTATACATCTGTTAATTTACACCAACTCTCACATTACAACAAGTCACTGAATCGAGATTTAATTAAATGTTAAAGATTGAGTACGAAGAGACTGGACCTCCTTCCATTCCTGGACACACAAGTAAACAGAAGTGATAAAGTACAACTTCTTGTCTTTAAGATTTATACAAAGTTATCCATTGTATTTACATATTTTCATGTATTTTCTTTTCACTCTTTGCAAACAAAAGAGAGTCTATTAGAGTGAGCTGAACATTTGACTCTCGGCTCTTAGAACACTAGATTGATTATAATTATAACACATTTTCTAAGCAAGGTTAGATTGCTCATTTGTTGCTGGAGAGGCAAAGGCTGCAAACTAAATAGTTCTTCTATATTTTGCAAGAACTGAAATTTGCAAAAAAAAGTCCCCCCCCCCAAAGAAAATATGTAAACGCTGCTGCCTTCCTCAGATCTATTACAATTCCGCCGATTGTGATAAATACTACAGGTAGTTTGAAGGTGTATGCATGTAGCACGGATGTTAAGGACATTTGTTTATCATTGTTATGTATTAAAGGAAGCTACATGTATCAGCAATGAGTGAAACAACGATAAAAAAACAAGGTGTGTCTCTAAGAGTACGAGATCATAGAAGCTTCAGTGGTAAGTAAAGAATTCTGGAAAGAAAAGAGGAACCTCAAATATTTAGATTTAGTTTATACATTGTTTAGAATAATAGTGGGATATAAGAAGCAGAGTGTAGACAAAGTTTGTGTGCCTAGACACCCACTCTCCCTCACTTTCTCACTCACTCTCTATTCTCCCAACGTCACTCTTCCCTATTTATTCTCACTCTCTCCCTCCCTCAGCCTCACCTCTGACAGCAGCTGCTCTACGGTCCTCCAGCGTCCTGATAGTGGCTGCCACCTGCGTGTCAACATACATTGCAAAGGCCAGGTCATGGTAGAGTGGCACTGCCTGAGGGTCACCTGCTGGCACCTGCCCACCGTCTCATCAGGTGAAACACTGTTATTGTTGGCCTCCACCTCGTTACCCAGCACGTTGATGGCAACCAGTCCCACCTGCTCGAGGTAACACCTCATTAGTACTTATGTAAGTCATACTTAAGTAGTTGTTACTTACAAAGTTCTTACTTAACTACTTGGATATATATATATAATATATATATATATATATATATATATATATATATATATATATATATATATAAAACATATGAATAAAAAAATATATATATTGTGAACAACTCACTATACAAGAACTATGTTAGTTCCTTGATAATGATGTAGTCACTGAAATGGATTGAACTTCTTTCTTTTCATAGTGGTTGTTTTGCATATTTTGATATCACCTGTTTACTGTGATCTTTTGCATATATATATATATATATAATATATATATATATATATATATATATATATATATATATATATATATATATATAAACCTTCAGTTTACACGTCACTTGCAAATTATCCAGCCGTAAAGGAGTCAACGTAACAGTCCACTGTACATTCTACAGTGCACACGGTGTACACCTTGCAGTGCACACAGTGCAGCTCCTTTAGTGTACACATTGAACACTCTGCAGTGCATACAGTGTACAATCTGCAATGTACACAATGTAGATACTGCAGTGTACACCGTATACAGTGTACACCGTATACAGTGTACACCTTGCAGTACACACAGTGCAGCTCCTTTAGTGTACACAGTGAACATCCTGCAGTGCACACAGTGTACAATTTCCAGTGTACACAGTGTAGATCCTGCAGTGTACACAGTGTACAGTGTAGATCCCTGTAGTGTACACAGTGTAGATCCTGCAGTGTACACAGTGTACAGTGTAGATCCCTGTAGTTTACACAGTGCACACAATATAGTATACAGTGTACAAACAGCAATGCACACAGTGCATACCCTGCATTGTACACCCTGCAGTGTACACACTAGGATGCTCCCTCACTTTCAGATAATCCCCTTATCGTCTCTGTAACTGAATTTGTGTTCACCTTTCTACAATATTGTCAACTGATATGATGAAGGTCATTGTGTGAGCGAAAATGTCGCTAAAAAAAACACTTCACTTCTCTTAATGTTATTTACTCCTCCTTATAAGTATTAACATATCATTCCAGTTTAGATAATAATAATAATAATAATAATAATAATAATAATAATAATAATAATAATAATAATAATAAAAGACAGTGAAAGGAGAGGGACTGGTTATCTCACCTAATTTCTTTGAAATGTCGTCTTTGTACTAATGGATAATGCCACTGGTGTGAGAAATATCTTCAAATAAAGACACCCCAGGTGTTACACATGTGTTAAATTTCCCATCTTGTTGGCATGGTAAACCATTATTATAAACATATTCAACTCTTAAACTTCTGCTTGAAGAGATTCCAACTCTCCTTACAGAGGGATCACTTACTATAAGGAAGAAGCACTCTCTTAACATACACAAAGAAAACTAATTAAGATATTTATTATTATTATTATTATTATTATTATTATTATTATTATTATTATTATTATTATTATTATCATTATTATTATTATTATTATTATTATTATTATCTGCATCATCATGGATAAAGAGCTCTTGATTCAAGAGCATCAGAACACTCTCACCTTCCGCCTTAAAGATGGCAGTCTTCAAGGAGTTGCTTAACTAACCTGGTTGAAGAGATTGTTTCTGTTGAGGTGGTTCTTGTGGAGGAGCACCTTGAGGAAGGTGCCTGTGCACTCCACCGTCACTGACTTGAGCTCCCGCGCCTTGAACTGCGAGTGTTCGTTGTCAGAGAGCGAAACGTAGCCCAGCAGAGCGAACTTGGCGTTGTAGAGAGCGATCTCCTTCCCCGGCATCACGTCCCCGATGTGCAACTCAACTTTCTCCGCTGCAATGATCCATCACAGTTGCAATATGTCCCGAAATACTCAGGCATATTTGAAATTTTAGCTACAATAAGTATATAAATATAAAAAGCATTTTTTTGTATTACGTAGAAATACATAGAAGGTTAGGTTCGTCTCCATTAATAAAGAGATCATATATATATATATATATATATATATATATATATATATATATATATATATATATATATATATATATATATATATATATATTTTCAGAAGATTTAAAGACAACCAAACACATTCTGACAACTTAAACATCTTATGAAAACTTCTGAAGGCGGCTCCCTGGGGGGTCAAGCTGCGGCTCCCTGGGGAGGTCAGGCTGCGGCTCCCTGGGACGGTCAGGCTGAGGCTCCCTGAGGGGTTAAGCTGCGACTCCTTGGGGGAGACAACACTCCCTCAACAAACATTAGTAACTCACATAAACTGTAAAACAGGTTTTATCCTTCTGTAAATCCTTTTGTAAATCCTTTTGTAAATCCTTTTGTAAATATAGTTTTATCGTAGTTTAACTTGAAAGAAAAAGTAAAAATGTGTACGTTTTCTAAACATTCCTCTTTTTTCGTGAGGGTTGAGAGAGAGAGAGAGAGAGAGAGAGAGAGAGAGAGAGAGAGAGAGAGAGAGAGAGAGAGAGAGAGAGAGAGAGAGAGAGAGAGAAGAGAGAGAGAGAAGCCAGTGCAAGAGCCCTTGCTGTTCTTAATATACGTAAATAGCAGTTCAGATCTGATTGAAACCTATGTATCGTTTATTCACATGCAACGTGAAATTAAGAAAATAAAAACAACAGGAAAGATTGGAGACTTGAAAATACAGCAGAAGTGGTGAATCAAGTGGCTGCTGGAGTTCGATCAAGTGTCTGCTGGAGTTCGATCCAAAACAAGAACAAGGTCATGCAGCCAGGAGAGGCTGGAGGATGACCATATGCAGAGTATAAACTACGAGAGGAGATATTAATTCTCTCGCTCGTGTGATTCGTCAGAACCCCCCGAACTTAAGTGAAGAAACTCGTGACGACGTTTCGGTCCGTCCTGGACCACTGTACAGGACGGTGATCCAGGAATTACTGAAACGTCGTCACCACAAGTTTACCAAGTGCGGGTTTGTTGTGACTCGTATTCTTCACTCGTGTGATACGAGGCCACAACCTTGTTAAAGGTCACTGACGTGAAATACAACACTGCTGGAGAAGTGTTGGTCTTGCGTACCATCGTCGGAGAAGTGTTGGTGTTGCGTACCATCGTCGGAGCAGTATTGGAGGGAGGACCCAGTAAAATTACCATTGTTCAGAACTGGAGTCATTTTGGAGTAGTGACAGTGTGGGGGTTGAAGGACTGTGGGAGTAGCAATGAAGGAGGAGTGTTGAGCAGTGATGGAGCAGTGAAGGAGTAGTGTTGAGCAGCGATGGAGAGGTATTGAGCAGTGATGGAGAGGTATTGAGAAGTGATGGGGAGGTATTGAGCAGTGATGGATAGGTATTGAGCAGTGATGGAGAGGTATTGATCAGTGATGGAGAGGTATTGAGCAGTGATGGAGAGGTATTGATCAGTGATGGAGAGGTATTGAGCAGTGATGAGAGAGGTATTGAGCAGTGATGGAGAGGTATTGAGAGGATGGAGAGTATTGAGCAGTGATGGAGAGGTATTGAGCAGTGATGGAGAGGTATTGAGCAGTGATGGAGAGGTATTGAGCAGTGATGGAGAGGTATTGAGCAGTGATGGAGAGGTATTGAGCAGTGATGGAGAGGTATTGAGCAGTGATGGAGAGGTATTGAGCAGTGATGGAGAGGTATTGAGCAGTGATGGAGAGGTATTGAGCAGGATGGAGAGGTATTGAGCAGTGATGGAGAGGTATTGAGAGTGATGGAGAGGTATTGAGCAGTGATGGAGAGGTATTGAGCAGTGATGGAGAGGTATTGAGCAGTGATGGAGAGGTATTGAGCAGTGATGGAGAGGTATTGAGCATTGATGGAGAGGTATTGAGCAGTGGTGGAGAGGTATTGAGCACTGATGGAGAGGTATTGAGCAGTGATGGAGAGGTATTGAGCAGTGATGGAGAGGTATTGAGCAGTGATGGAGAGGTATTGAGCATTGATGGAGAGGTATTGAGCAGTGGTGGAGAGGTATTGAGCACTGATGGAGAGGTATTGAGCACTGATGGAGAGGTATTGAGCATTGATGGAGAGGTATTGAGCAGTGGTGGAGAGGTATTGAGCACTGATGGAGAGGTATTGAGCAGTGATGGAGTATTGAGCATGATGGAAGGTATTGAGCAGTGGTGGAAGGTATTGAGCACTGATGGAAGGTATTGAGCATGATGGAGTACTTGAGAGCACCTTGATGGAAGTATGACAGTGTGTGTGTAATGTATTGTATTAGATGTTTGAGAAATTGTGTGTGTGTGTGTGTGTGTGTGTGTGTGTGTATGTGTGTGTGTGTGATTGTGTTGTGTGTGTGATGTGTGTGTGTGTGTGTGTGTGTGTGTGTGTGTGTGTGTGTGTGTGTGTGTGTGTGTGTGTGTTGTGTGTGTGTGTGTGTGTATGTGTGTGTGTGTATGTGTGTGTGTGTGTGTGTGTGTGTTGTGTGTGTGTGTGTGTTGTGTGTGTGTGTGTGTGTGTGTGTGTTGTGTGTGTGTGTGTTGTGTGTGTGTGTGTGTGTGTGTGTGTGTGTGTGTGTGTGTGTGTGTGTGTGTTGTGTGTATGTGTGTGTGTGTGTGTGTGGTGTGTGTGTGTGTGTGTGTATGTGTGTGTGTGTGTGTGTGTGTGTGTGTGTGTGTGTGTGTGTGTGTATGTGTGTGTGTGTGTGTGTGTGTGTGTGTGTGTGTGTGTGTGTGTGTGTGTGTGTGTGTGTGTGTGTGTGTATGTGTATGTGTGTGTACTCACCTAGTTGTACTCACCTAGTTGTGGTTGCAGGGGTCGAGTCATAGCTCCTGGACCCGCCTCTTCACTGTCCGCTACTGGGTCACTCTCCCTGCGTCATGAGCTTTATCATACCTCTGTGTGTGTGTGTATGTGTGTATGTGTGTGTCACAAACAGGCTGAACGGGAGATTATTAAAGGACCTACAAGAATACAATCAATGCAAACACAAAATAATTAAGATAAAGAAGTGAAAAGACCGGATACGAAATACGGCCTGAGAGAAGAAGACCTGGAGACCCTTTACTAGGAAACAGATCCGGGAGTAAACCTTACATAGAGCACATCTCCAGAGGGACATATCAACCATGTGACCTCAGTGACATATGCAAATCTAGCAAAGAATAATTTTGAGCATCGTGTTAGAAATGAGTTAGAAATGAGTCAGGTCAATTTTATAGTATCCTGCGTCAGCATGAGGACTGAATATCGTTTTATTTGTAAGGAAATTCAAGAGGATCTCAAGGATGGTGATAGACACAACGAAGAGGATTAACGAGGAGAAATTGAGGGAAATTAACCTGAAAACCCCGCCAGGGAGGAAGACCAGCGAATGACATGGTCATGACATGAATCATATTCAAGGTATGGTGGTCATGACATGAACAATACTCAATGATATTATGGTGGTGACATACACCACACTCAGATTACTGTGTATGTCACCTTGGTACAAAATGTTTGAGTAGTGAGGATAGTACGTCAACAAACATGGTGTGTATAGAGGCAGTAGAGTCACACAGACTATGAAATAGTTATTCTCAGTCTAACTGGTCGCTAACTGAAGATTCAGTGGAGACAAATATAAAAAGCACCATATTAAGAGTAGGTGTGATAGGATCATCGAGGTGAAGAATCAGGAAAGAGGCGGGCCAGGTGCTATGACTAACCTTGCAAACACAACTAGAAAAATACTGACACACTGTTGGTTTGCAGCCCTGTGGCCAGGCTCAGTATACAACTGATATGACTTGTTACATTCTGGAGTAAATACCTGAGTGTTGATCAACTGTCATGTGTTACATCCTGGGTTAGATACCTGAGTGTTGATCAACTGTCATGTGTTACATCCTGGGTTAGATACCTGAGTGTTGATCAACTGTCATGTGTTACATCCTGGGTTAGATACCTGAGTGTTGATCAACTGTCATGTGTTACATCCTGGGTTAGATACCTGAGTGTTGATCAACTGTCATGTGTTACATCCTGGGTTAGATACCTGAGGGTTGATCAACTGTCATGTGTTACATCCTGGGGTAGATACCTGAGTGTTGATCAACTGTCATGTGTTACATCCTGGGTTAGATACCTGAGTGTTGATCAACTGTCATGTGTTACATCCTGGGTTAGATACCTGAGTGTTGATCAACTGTCATGTGTTACATCCTGGGTTAGATACCTGAGGGTTGATCAACTGTCATGTGTTACATCCTGGGGTAGATACCTGAGTGTTGATCAATTGTCATGTGTTACATCCTGGGTTAGATACCTGAGTGTTGATCAACTGTCATGTGTTACATCCTGGGTTAGATACCTGAGTGTTGATCAACTGTCATGTGTTACATCCTGGGGTAGATACCTGAGTGTTGATCAATTGTCATGTGTTACATCCTGGGTTAGATACCTGAGTGTTGATCAACTGTCATGTGTTACATCCTGGGTTAGATACCTGAGTGTTGATCAACTGTCATGTGTTACATCCTGGGTTAGATACCTGAGGGTTGATCAACTGTCATGTGTTACATCCTGGGGTAGATACCTGAGTGTTGATCAACTGTCATGTGTTACATCCTGGGTTAGATACCTGAGTGTTGATCAACTGTCATGTGTTACATCCTGGGTTAGATACCTGAGTGTTGATCAACTGTCATGTGTTACATCCTGGGTTAGATACCTGAGGGTTGATCAACTGTCATGTGTTACATCCTGGGGTAGATACCTGAGTGTTGATCAACTGTCATGTGTTACATCCTGGGTTAGATACCTGAGTGTTGATCAACTGTCATGTGTTACATCCTGGGGTAGATACCTGAGTGTTGATCAACTGTCTTGGGCTACAACCTTGTGGAGATTAAATCTTAATAACAGTGAAGACTGGACGATACGAACATAGCTCAGTGTGTGGAGCTAGAAATAGATAATAATCACCCACACTGCAGGCTGTTTACACTTCACTCCATTCTATTCGACATGTCCATCATTCCAGCTACACATGTTACACATTCTCACGATTCCAGCTACACATTCCCACTCTACCAGCTACACATTTCAGAAATGCCCAGAGACTATTAGCACGTTCTCAATGTCGCATCAATGTTTGCACATGGTTAGGTATTTTGTTGTTGAATTTCGCTTAGCACGTTTGATATGATGGTACACAACTATTTACGCTCTGTTATGGTTTGGCTATTTAACCTTTTCATATTTCGCTACGTTCTTTATTATACGTGGTTCATAACGTCAATTTCGTACCGTTTCCTGAAAGGTTACAAATACTATTTTCTTGATATTACTAGGAAATTAGGTCATGCAGTCAATGTTCATGCATTATGAGGCATCTCTCTCTCTCTCTCTCTCTCTCTCTCTCTCTCTCTCTCTCTCTCTCTCTCTCTCTCTCTCTCTCTCTCTCTCTCCTCCCTCCCTCATTGCCCCGGCGCAACACTCACGTATAAGGTTCTGGTGTGCCAGTATCTGAACTTTGGAGAGGTGGCACCTCTCCCGGAGCTGGAAGATGAGTTCCTGAGGATAGAGACAGAACCTTGCAGAGAGCCATCCCTTGACCCCAGGTCCCTGCTGAAGCAGCTCCTTGGCACGACCACTCTCATCCTCACCTGCAGAACACACGCATATTCAATATGAAATTTAAATTGAATTTTCCATAAGAATACAACTGAACAAAATTACGTAGTAATATAAAGGAATATCCTATTATAAAATATGAGGAATAACTATAACACTGCCTTTAAAAAATATTTCAACGTCCTTGAGAGAGGTCACAATAACACCACTCTCTCTACTCTTGATAGTTCACGTCAGGAACCTTGGTATCAGCAACGAGGTGACCACGCGAGGTCACCTCGTTGTTAACACCGTGGATGTCAGTGTGCCTGGCACCCACCACTGATAACAGCCACGTCAGTACAATCAACGTTCAATAGGCAGCATACAGAAGAAACTCTGTGACAAGATTACCCGTCCCCCTAGGCGGTCCTGGACCAGGTCACAGGCACTTGTGACCCTCTCTTCCAGTCTGATGGTGTATCCTCTCTCTCTTCTCAATAATAATAATAACAATAATAATATTTATAATAATAATAATAATAATAATAATATGAAGAAGAAGAAAAAGAATAAAATATTAATAATGATGACAATAAAATAATGATTATAATGAAATATTAATAATGGTGACATTTAAATAATAATGATAATAAAAGTAAAATAATATAACACAGCAATCACAGAACAATACAACAAAGAAAAACACATACAACTGGTATCCAGTCACCACTCTCCCCCCTCCTCTCTCTCTCTCTCTGTCTGTCTCTCTCTCTCTCTCTCTCTCTCTCTCTCTCTCTCTCTCTCTCTCTCTCTCTCCTGCCTCCTCTTTCTTGCTCTTTCACTCCCTCCCTCCCTTTCTCCATCCCTAGCTTTCTCCTTCCCTCCCTTTCTCCATCCCTAGCTTTCTCCCTCCCTCCCTTTCTCCATCCCTAGCTTTCTCCCTCCCTCCCTTCTTCCCTCTCCCTCTCTTCCTCTCTTCTTCCTGCAACAATGCATTTCATTGTATAAATTTACGTATTCAACCCGAGTGTAAAATTTACATTTTTACTATAAATGAGGTTGAAGAATTGAGTTGTAAATGGTGTATGTGTGTGTGTGTATATATATATGTGTGTGTGTGTGTGTAGTTCATTCCACTTCTAAGCTGAAGAATTATTTCCTGACATCTTAGCGTCTCTGGTGTGTAGCTACCAGTCACGCTCTCCTCTCACTGTTACATCCCTGGTAAACAGCCCCTAGCCCCAGCCCATCCTCTTAACAACAGAGAGCACTTCACTGTTGCTAAGAGCGAGAGGTCTAGCCTACACCTCTGAGTCATCTTGTGGCAGTGTGAGTGAGACAGTGTTCAAACTGCCTCCGCTGGCCAATCAGGTCAAGAGTTCGTCCTTCAGTATCCTCCTCGAGAAATTGTTTTAATGTTAGGTAACTCAAAGGGGATTTACGTTAAAACAGTCCCTTAAGAGCTCTTTAATATTTGATAATGATGTAAACATTGATGTATCCAGTGTGGGAACCAAGCAGGTGTTCAGAGCCTCGCTTGCTTCTCTGGTGTTGTTGAACCACATCCATGGAGGTTTTCCACTGTTTTTGTTTCATCCCAGAGCTAATCCCGTCTTGTGGCACTTCTGTTTATAACAAGGGTGAGATAGGTTGCCTGGTGGCACCCTCGTCCCAGTGGCTCTTTCCTCCCGTGTGTTATTAGCGTAGTATAATATTCTAGAGTCGTAGTTCCATACTGTGTTGACATGTTACTGTCTTTTGTTTACTAGTTGGATCAATACAGTGTCGTGCTGCAGCGATGCTCATCTCATTAATCGTTTGAGGTCATCAGACCTGTTGCGGCTTCTGACAACTACGTCAGGTTTCGTATACCCGAATTGTTTCATTTATGCATTTACGTAATCCACTAAGCCATCATCAGTGGCCTTTGTTTACCAAGCGTTGTCAGCACTGCCGCTGTTATTATTGGTTACACTGCTCAGGTAACACTGGTAACATATATTGAATTTTATTATTTTTTTTACATTTGGCCTTTTATGAGTGTAATAAAATGGGCTCGGTCACAGTAATGTAATAAGTTGGTCTAAACTAATCTCTGTGTCTGGTGCATTGCTTTATTTTCTGCCTTCACAATAAAGGAAATTTTTCATGTGTTCCTATATTTTTATGTTACGTTCAACGTGTTTGTTCTTGTGTGTCGTAATCTTGTGTGATGTGCCCCTCCATGTGTGATGGGCCCCTCCATGTGTGATGTGCCCCTCCATGTGTGATGTGCCCCTCCATGTGTGATGTGCTCCTCCATGTGTGATGTGCCCCTCTATGTGTGATGTTGCCCCTCCATGTGTGATGTGCCCCTCCATGTGTGATGTGCCCCTCCATGTGTGATGTGCTCCTCCATGTATGTTGAGTGTACTCACCTAATTACATTTTTAATTACATACAACTGGTGCCAATATTTTCTTATCTATTGTGCTCTGTTGAGACCGTTCTTCAAATTACGTCAATCATTCTATTTCCTGACCACACTTAAGCCACGCAGAATTTTATAACGTCCATGTTGTTCATATGTCTACTTGTCCTTGATATCCGTCTCTCATTATCTACCCTGTCAAGTTATCTTAGAGTATTATTCATTTTTATCGTGTCTCTCCTTGTTCTGCTATCCTGTGTGAGCGTCATATTTGCTTCTTTTAATATCTCCTCGTAGGTAAGCTATCTCAGCTTACCTGGCCTTTCAGGATATTATCAACGCGCTTTATCAGTTGTGGGTTCCAGGCAGGTGCTGGGGACTCGATGCTAGATCCGACATATATCATGTTTACTTTTCTGAATAATTCTATGCCCAGATATTATCGTGTTTGCTAGGTGCGCAAATGCAGCTGAGGCTAGACTGCTGACGTGAGCGTGTTGATTGTATGTGTTTATGTGTGTGTTTATGTTTGTGTTTATGTGTGTGTTTTGGGTGTAACGTGAGCTTGGTTGAGTCCAGAGTGAGACTAGGGACAAAAGACGGACCATGTTTGTGATTGGTCTCTACAGCTAACATTAATTTTCATAAAGATTCGCCAGTTGTTCATTTCATAACATCGCCGGTTCTCTTAACTGCGTCCATGAATGCCTCGTAAAAATCCCGTCTCTCTGGTTCTCGGGATTCGTGTTTCGTTCACCACCTCGTCTCTTTATATATCGCCAAGAATCATTTGTTGTTGCACTTAGCGTCCTGGCGGGACAGTAGTGACCCACACGGATACTTGCTTCAATAAATCGTGAAGCTTCGAGCCCCATCTTGGACACCTGCTCTCTCTGATCACCTAGCAGTAAAATAGATACCTGGGTGTTAGCCGACAGGTGTGAGTCGCATCCTGGGGTCAAAATTGACTTAATTTGCCCGAAATGTTCTACATAACAAGGAGCTTTCTGTATAGTAGTATGTCACTGATGTCAGTACATATATAAATAAAGATTATTATTATTATTTCTATAATTATTATTATTATTATTATTATTATTATTATTATTATTATTATTATTATTATTATTATTATTATTATTATTATTATTATTATTATTATTATTATTATTATTATTATTATTATTATCAACTGGTTTAGTAGGCGACTTTCACCATTCCTTTCAGAACTATACAAAAACCATTCTTTCCTCTATGTTTTTTTTAAAGCTGTCAGCAACGTACTGTGTATGCAAGGACTCCAAGATTTAAGGATGGAATATCTGCTTTAGTCTTTTTTTTTTCACGTATTTTCAAGTGACTTGCAAATGTTTGTCTCTCAGTGTTGATGTTGGTGTGTCTATGTGTGACTCCCGTGAGTCAAGCAGGTCTATCATCACGTCTATTCTTTGGGGCAGCCCATATCTCTCTCTCTCTCTCTCTCTCTCTCTCTCTCTCTCTCTCTCTCTCTCTCTCTCTCTCTCTCTCTCTCTCTCTCTCTCTCTCTCTCCCCTTACCTGATTTGTTTTTAATCGTTCTCTGGAATAAACCTAGTCAATAATTCGTTTATTCATCTATACACTTTTCAGACTCCAGCATTCCATCTGCTTCCAGACACCCTGCCACCCTGACACCCTGCCACCCTCCCTGCCTCCTCCTTACACACAGTTCCCACACTTCTCCCACTGTCGCATTTTTTCGCCTTCGTTTGCCCTATTAACAACATAGTCCATTCTTTATCTACTTTTATTCACGCCTGCTTACTCACGAGTACGCCAGCCCCAGATATATCCTATAACCTCCGGGTCGTCAGGAGCTGTGATCGTCTGAGAAGATTCCGACGTTGTCAGAAACTCTCTGCAGTTTGACAGATCTATCCTCCCATCTGACACGGTCAATTTGTACGTAATGGGTTGTCTGTCAATGGTCTGTTGGTGGCACTTTTATTTTTTTAACTTCACTTCTCACTATGCATTTCCCATTATCCAGTTACTGGCGCATTTTAAACCATTCAGATCACTGGTGTGTGTGTGTGTGTGTGTGTGTGTGTGTGTGTGTGATTGCCTATTTGTAATTCCCTATTTGTAGCAAATATATAAGCATAGAGTTTATTCCTTCGGCCAAATAAATTATACATATTAAAATCATTATTGTGGCAAGTAGAGATGCTTGTGGCACCCCGCTTGTGACGTCTCCCCACGCAGAGATTCTCTCCTCTTACGACTGTTCGCATTTTGCCCTCGGACGTAAAAGACGCTCATCCATCAATCTTGAAGATTGATGGACTGATTATATCGACTAAAGGTTGAGGGACTGATTACCTCAAACTCCTCCTGTTCTTCACCATTCTCCTTTGTATGGACTGATGAAGCCACTGTGTGGCGAAACGTTTCCTCAATAAAGATACCCAAGTGTTGCACATGTGTCTAATTTATCAATTTGCCTTTGATTCCTCCTACATTGTAAAGTTTCCAATGGATACTTTATCAAAAGTTATCTTAAAGTCTAAGTAAATACAATTTGTCCATCTGTTTTTCTGCTGATCAATTTCCGCAGCTCTGTTATAATAAATTCATAGATTTGATGAATATGAATGTTCCCACAGAAACCGGAAATGTTTATCAGTTAGAATGTTATTATTCTCTAAGTGTTGAGTTCACATTACTCTAACACCTCTCTCAAAATATGTTTACAACACTTGTCCAAAAAAAACCGGCCTATAGTTTAAATAGTCTTCCCTATCAACATTTTTTTAAGAATGGCCTATTGTGTTAAATCTTCCATTTATCTGCCAGTTGATCTTTTTTGGGGAAAGAAAAAAGAGTGAAAGAATTATCAAAATAGATAACATAAATTTTCTGCACATTATTTTAAAACCTAAGATGATATCTCGTTTGTTTTTGTTGTTATCTTGTTAGCATCCAGGAGTAATTTCTTGACTTCCTCTTCACTTATTTCTCTATCCGCTGTCTCAACTGTCTGGGTGAGATATAGTGGAGGCAGGATCTGTACAT
>WNWK01000090.1:405000-437500 GCA_009830355.1 Cherax destructor | reverse complement strand
GCCGTGGTATACTCTGAGCACGTGTCACACGCCGTGGTATACTCTGAGCACGTGTCACACGCCGTGGTATACATGTGTGTCCACCAGATCATCATGATAAACGTCAAGTGGGTGAGTTGGTGTTGCTGTGGGAAGGTAATCACTGGGAGGGAGTTGTCAGCGTGGGCACCGCCTTCACCAAGTAGGTTCATCGCATCGTTTCCCGTGCTCCGTGGCCTGGTGGCTAAACCTCTCGCGTCACACGGCGAGGTGTCTGGGTTCGATTCCCAGCGAGGGTAGAAACACTGGGCGTGTTTCCTTACACCAGTTGTCTATGTTCACCCATCAGTAAAATGGGTACCTGGGTGTTAGTCGACTGGTGTGGGTCGCATCCTGGGACAAAACTGACCTAATTTGCCCGAAATGCTCAGCATAACAAGCGGCTTTCTATATAGTAGTATGTCATTGATGTCAGCTATGGTCTGTATACCTTGTACTTGTACTTGTAGTAAATAAAGATATTTCTGGCGCACCGCCCTGTTAGGTAGGGGTCGTGCGCTTGTTCTCTCTCTCTCTCTCTCTCTCTCTCTCTCTCTCTCTCTCTCTCTCTCTCTCTCTCTCTCTCAACACAATGTTAAACAGGTACTGTGTATTAGTTTGTCGAGCAGCATTAACAAAACAGATGACATCAGCAGCTGTCACTAGTTACATCAGCAGCTGCCACTAGTTACATCAGCAGCTGCCACTAGTGACATCAGCAGCTGCCATTAGTTACATCAGCAGATGTCACTAGTGACATCAGCAGCTGCCACTAGTGATATCAGCAGCTGCACTAGTGACATCAGCAGCTGCCACTAGTGATATCAGCAGCTGCACTAGTGACATCAGCAGCTGCAACTAGTTACATCAGCAGCTGCCACTAGTGACATCAGCAGCTGCCACTAGTGACATCAGCAGCTGCCACTAGTGACATCAGCAGCTGCCACTAGTGACATCAGCAGCTGCCACTAGTGACATCAGCAGCTGCCACTAGTGACATCAGCAGATGCCACTAGTGACATCAGCAGCTGCCACTAGTGGCATCAGCAGATGCCACTAGTTACATCAGCAGATGTCACTAGTGACATCAATGATAATGTAGACAACATCCCACATTATTCATCATATGTTACGTAATAACCAAGAATAAATTAACCAGGATTAACATAATAAACACGAATATCAGCTAGCAATTAGGAATAACAACCAACAACCAGGAATAATAACCAGCAACCAGTAGTAACAACCAGTAACTCCACCTCCCTCCAACATCACCCTATCCACTCCTCCACCTCCCTCCAACATCACCCTAGTCCACTCCTCCACCTCCCTCCAACATCACCCTACTCCACTCCTCCACCTCCCTCCAACATCACCCTAGTCCACTCCTCCACCTCCCTCCAACATCACCCTAGTCCACTCCTCCACCTCCCTCCAACATCACCCTACTCCACTCCTCCACCTCCCTCCAACATCACCCTAGTCCACTCCTCCACCTCCCTCCAACACCCATCTCTGTACACTTGTTCCACTAATAACCTCGCCCCTCCGTCAATACCTTCGCTCCATTATCCAAGTCTTCCTCTCCTTCCCTCCTCCTCTTCCTCTCCCTCAACAATTCAACTTTTCCCTTCCCTACCCCTTTATCCTATCACTCCCCCTTTCCAATTACCCTAGCTCTTCTTTTATTATTCTTCCTCCCCTTTCTCCCTCTCACTCTTCCTCCCTCTCACTCTTCCCTCCAGCCACTTCTATTCCAGTTTCTTTATCAGTGCCTCTTTTCCCCCTGCTAATACTGCAACTAAAAAACAAAAGGACGATGGCAAGCGCACGATGACATCACCTCAGCTCGATTGGTAGTGCACTCGGTTCTTGATCGGTCATCGGAGTGACTGGACATTCTACCGTCTGTCAATCAGTAATACATTATATGTCGACGGAAAATCCTAAGCCGAAATGCTGCAAAAGTGTCAAATAAGTATAATTATATTAACATAGAAAACCATGATAGACATTTAGTGAGAGTGCGAAAGGAGTAATGGAAGTACAGCAAACCAGAAAACATAAACCTAAAGCATCAACATGGAAGCCATCCCAGCCATAAACATGAAGCCTATCACCCAGGCCAGTCAAACATGAAGCCTATCAAGGCAGTCAAACATAGAAGCCTATCCAGGCCAGTCAAACATAGGGAACCATCACCAGGCCAGTCAAATGGGAAGCTATCACCAGGAGTCAAACATAGGAAGCCTATCACCCAGGCCAGTAAACATGGAAGCTATCACCCAGGCCGTCAAACATGGGAAGCCTATCACCCAGGCCAGTCAAACATAGGAAGCCTATACCAGGCCAGTCAAACATAGGAAGCCTATCACCCAGGCCAGTCAACATAGGGAAGCCTATCACCCAGGCCAGTCAAACATAGGGAAGCCTATCACCCAGGCCAGTCAAACATAGGGAAGCCTATCACCCAGGCCAGTCAAACATAGGGAAGCCTATCACCCAGGCCAGTCAAACATAGGGAAGCCTATCACCCAGGCCAGTCAAACATAGGAAGCCTATCACCCAGGCCAGTAAACAGAAGCTATCAAGGGTGGAAGCTATCACCCAGGCCAGTCAAACATGGAAGCTATCACCGCTAGTAAACACAGGAAGCAAATGTGGACTATCACCCAGGCTAGTAAACAAGGAAGCTACAGTGGACTATCACCCAGGCTAGTCAAACAAGGAAGCCATACTTCACCCAGGCTAGTCAAACAAGGGAAGCACAATGTGACTATCACCCAGGCTAGTCAAACAGGAAGCTCAGTGGACTATCACCCAGGCTAGTCAAACATAGGAAGCCTGTGGCTATCACCCAGGCTAGTCAAACATAGGGAAGCAACTATCACCCAGGCTAGTCAAACATAGGAAGCTACAATGTGGACTATCACCCAGGCTAGTCAAACATAGGAAGCTACAAGTGGACTATCACCCAGGCTAGTCAAACATAGGGAAGCTACAATGTGGACTATCACCCAGGCTAGTCAAACATCAGGAAGCTACAATGTGGACTATCACCCAGGCTAGTCAAACACAGGAAGCCTGTGATCACCCAGGCTAGTCAAACAAGGAAGCTACAGTGGACTATCACCCAGGCTAGTCAAACACAGGAAGCTACAATGTGGACTATCACCCAGGCTAGTCAAACAAGGAAGCTCATGACTATCACAGGCTAGTAAACAAGGAAGCTCTCTATCACCCAGGCTAGTCAAACACAGGGAAGCTACAATGTGGACTATCACCCAGGCTAGTCAAACACAGGGAAGCTACAATGTGGACTATCACCCAGGCTAGTCAAACACAGGGAAGCTACAATGTGGACTATCACCCAGGCTAGTCAAACACAGGGAAGCTACAATGTGGACTATCACCCAGGCATCAAACAAGGAAGCTACAATGTGGACTATCACCCAGGCTAGTCAAACATAGGGAAGCTACAACGTGGACTATCACCCAGGCTAGTCAAACATAGGGAAGCTACAATGTGGACTATCACCCAGGCTAGTTAAACATAGGGAAGCTACAATGTGGACTATCACCCAGGCTAGTCAAACATAGGGAAGCTACAATGTGGACTATCACCCAGGCTAGTCAAACACAGGGAAGCTACAATGTGGACTATCACCCAGGCTAGTCAAACATAGGGAAGCTACAATGTGGACTATCACCCAGGCTAGTCAAACATAGGGAAGCTACAATGTGGACTATCACCCAGGCTAGTCAAACACAGGAAGCTACAATGTGGACTATCACCCAGGCTAGTCAAACAAGGAAGCTACAATGTGGACTATCACCCAGGCTAGTCAAACACAGGAAGCTACAATGTGGACTATCACCCAGGCTAGTTAAACATAGGGAAGCTACAATGTGGACTATCACCCAGGCTAGTCAAACACAGGGAAGCTACAATGTGGACTATCACCCAGGCTAGTCAAACATGGGAAGCTACAATTGGACTATCACCCAGGCTAGTCAAACAAGGAAGCTACAATGTGGACTATCACTCAGGCTAGTAAACACAGGGAAGCTACAATGTGGACAACAGGCAGGTCAAACAAGAAGCTAGCATAGCGACATACGGCCTGTTCAAACGCCTACAAGCTACTAGAATGCTGGACCTATCACAGCCATTAAAAGAATAAGTGAATCAACCCTAAAACCAGGAGACAAGTGGTTATCACCGCGGCCTAACACGACTGTGAACACATATTGACTTACAGTGAGTCACTAAGCGGGAAAGCTACAATCGTGGAGTATAAACCCAGTGATAACGTGAGTCACTGGAGACAGGACATCTATCTTGAGAGTAGGGAAGCTACAATGTGGATCACCACTAGTCAAGCAAGGAAGTACATGTGGACTATCACCCAAGCTAGTCAACAGTGAAAGCACAATGTGACTATCACCAGGCTAGTCAAACAGGAAGCTACAATGTGGACTATACCCAAGCTAGCATAACAGTGAACACAATGTACTAACCCAAAAGGCTAGCATAAACATAGAACACAATGTGTGAACTACAAGGGCTAGCATGACATGAACACAATGTGAACTACAAGCTAGCATGACAGTGAACACCAATGTGAACTACAAGCTAGTCAAACAGTGAAGCTACAATGCTGACTACACAGCTAGCAACAAGTGAACGCACAATGTACTGAACTACAAGCTAGCATGACAGTGAACAACACAATGTACTGAACTACAAGCTAGCATGACAGTGAACAACACAAGTGCACTGAACTACAAGCTAGCATGACAGTAAACGACACAATGCACACTGTGCACTTTACATCACCCTATAAACAGTCACACAGATCACCACACACTAAACAATACACCACACAATACACAATATACCTCACCGATAACACACAATACAATACACAATATACCTCACCACACACATAACACACAACAATACACAATATACCTCACCACACTCACTATAACACACAATACAATACACAATATACCTCACCACACCACATAACACACAATATAATCACCCCAACATACCTCACCACACTATATAACACACAATACATACACACATATACCTCACCACACGCAACATAACACACAACACAATATACCTCACCACACTCAACTATAACACACAATAAATATACCTCACCACACTCACTATAACACACAATACAAAACCTCACCACACGCAACATAACACACAATCACTATACCTCACCACACTCACATACACACAATACAATACACACAATACCTCCACACACGCATGTCACAACACACAAATACACAAGGGATACATACCACACTAAAGTAACCACAGACTGGCAATACACATCATCCTCACCACAACTGCAACAAACAACAAACTCAATATACCTCACCACACTCACTATAACACACAATACAATACACAATATACCTCACCACACTCACTATAACACACAATACAATACACAATATACCTCACCACACGCAACATAACACACAATACACAATATACCTCACCACACGCAACATAACACACAATACACAATATACCTCACCACACGCAACATAACACACAATATACCTCACCACACGCAACATAACACACAATACAATACACAATATACCTCACCACACGCAACATAACACATAACACACAATATACCTCACCACACGCAACATAACACACAATATACCTCACCACACGCAACATAACACACAATATACCTCACCACACGCAACATAACACACAATATACCTCACCACACGCAACATAACACACAATATACCTCACCACACGCAACATAACACACAATATACCTCACCACACGCAACATATCACACAATACACGCAACAACACACAATACGCTCCACGACACGCATGTCACAACAACAAAAAGAGCGTCACACAATGCGTCATACATTACTGCATACATAAAGTATACTCACTGGAGACCTGGGCAACGTGGAAGGGCAGCTTATGCGGCATCCTTCCCTAAACCATTAGCAAACTGCAGGAGAAACAAGGAAATTGCTCGTTAGATAGTAGTTCAACCCCTAACAGTGATTTAACACCCCTTGTTCTCCACAATATTCATTTGTACGTATGTCATTAAATTCACCAAATAGAAATATACATATACATTACAGTATGTATATACATACATATACATTATTCAGCTGCATGTAAATTGAAATTATAACACACCCTTTAACCCCCATACAAGGTGTGTGTAAGTATATATCTGCTACTTAAAATATCTGCTACTTAAAATATCTGCTACATTTAAAATATCTGCTACTTAAAATATCTGCTACTTAAAATATCTGCTACTTAAAATATCTGCTACTTAAAATATCTGCTACTTAAAATATCTGCTACTTAAAATATCTGCTATTTAAAATATCTGCTACTTAAAATATCTGCTGCTTAAAATATCTGCTACTTAAAATATCTGCTACTTAAAATAATATATAAAATACCTGCTACTTAAAATATCTGCTACATAAAATAATATATGAAATGCCCTAAGCATATATGAAACATGATATATCAATTTATTGCTATCAAATATACCCAAAAATATATGCTAACCCAAGTATATTAATTGATTTGCTTTAAAAATCTTAAGAAACCTTTTGTGTACTTAGGAATATGCTGCCATGAAGATATACCTTGAACATAAAAAAGAATGTGGCCAGATATTCATGAATATGCATTACCTTTATACCAAAATATTCTACAATACCTAGAATGCAATGAAACATAACAGGTATATATGGTGCTAAATGTATTCAAAATACACTATAAAATATGCCAATATACTTCAACAAATACGACCAATGTTTGCTTGCAAACTAATTAACCAATAACAATAAAAATAACAATCAGCAATAACAATCAACAATAACACTAATTATCACAATAATTATCATCACAATAACAATCAATAATACCAGTCAACAATAAAAATCAACAATACAAGTCAACAATGACAATCAACACTAACAATATCAACAATAACAATAAACAATACCAGCCAAAAATAACAATCAACAATAACATTAATAATCAACAATGACAATAACAATCAATAGTAACAAGAACAATAAACAATAACAATAACAATCAACAATAGCAATGACTACAGTAACAACAATCCACAATAACAATTAACTATAACAATAACGATCAACAGTAACAATAACAATCAACAATACCAGTCAACAATTCCGGTAAAAAACTATTCATCAATCAATAAGATTAATGAGCATGTATGTAATGTTAACCAAGGTTGGCAGCACTGTAATGTTAACCAAGGTTGGTAGCACTGTAATGTTAACCAAGGTTGGTAGCACTGTAATGTTAACCAAGGTTGGTAGCACTGTAATGTTAACAAGGTTGGTAGCACTTGTAATGTTAACCAAGGTTGGTAGCACTGTATGTTAACCAAGGTTCACTGTAATGTTAACCAAGGTTGGTAGCACTGTAATGTTAACCAAGGTTGGTAGCACTGTAATGTTAACCAAGGTTGGTAGCACTGTAATGTTAACCAAGGTTGGTAGCACTGTAATGTTAACCAAGGTTGGTAGCACTGTAATATTAACCAAGGTTGGTAGCACTGTAATATCAATCAAGGTTGGTAGCTCTGTAATATCAACCATGGTTGGTAGCACTGCAATATCAACCAAGGCTGGTAGCACTGTAATATCAACCAAGGTTGGTAGCACTGTAATATCAACCAAGGTTGGTAGCACTGTAATATCAACCAAGGTTGGTAGCACTGTAATATCAACCAAGGTTGGTAGCACTGTAATATCAACCAATGTTGGTAGCACTGTAACATCAACCAAGGTTGGTAGCACTGTAAGGGATATCTGGCTAATTGGATCATTTAAAGCATCGTGCCACCCGTTCACCGCCAGTCAAGAATACTTAAATCCCTAAAAAAAGGATTAAATTTAGCAAACTCTCGGGATGCATACACTGAGAGAAATACATCCCCTGTGAGTATATACACTGAGATAAATACATCTGTTGATGTATATGCACTGAGAGGTATACATCACTTTGTGTAAATATTTTTCCTGGCAAGTGTCAACATGGAAAGTAATTACACTATCCACCCATCCGTCTTCTGAAAGGTCAGATTGCCACAGCTGACCATCGCTCACCCGACTATCCTAACCCAACTGCGGCAGACACGGCAGGATATGGTCCAGCAGGTACACCAGGACATCCTGCAACAGACACACCGGTATGTACCGCAGCAGTAGATACAGCGGGATATATTGCAGAAGATATACCAAAACATACAGCAACAACTATCAGAATTTCTGTCACTCCCAGAATGTCGCTCAGTTGTAAATATCATGATAATGGCTGCTCTCTCACAGTCAAAAAGCAAGACCTCACATAACTGTGTGTGTGTGTGTGTGTGTTCTTGTGTCCCTCTGTGTATCTTTGTTTCTCTTCATGTTTATCCTTGTTTTCCTTTGTGTGTCTTTGTTTCTCTTTGTGTGTGTCCTTATTTCTCTTTGTGTGTGTCCTTATTTCTCGTTGTATGCGTCCTTGTTTCCCTTTGTGTGTCCTTATTTCCCTTTGTGTGTGTCCTTATTTCCCTTTGTGTGTGTCCATATTTACCTTTGTGTGTGTCATTATTTCCCTTTGTGTGTGTCCTTATTTCCCTTTGTGTGTGTCCTTATTTCCCTTTGTGTGTGTCCTTGTTTCCTTTTGTGTCTGCCTTTGTTTATGTTCCTTTACCTTTGATATACCTTTGAAGGGTTTTCGAGAGTTTATTTTGCTCTCGTAGCCCGGTCCTGGGTCAGGATTGTCTGGTGCTTGCCTAATGAACCAGACTGTTACTGCCGGCGGTCGCTGGCTCATACATTCATCACAGCCTGGTTGATCTGGCACTTGTTTTTGATATTTCATGGTAGAGTGTTAAACAGACTGGGTCCACGGATGTTGATACAATGTTCTCTTATTGTGCCCACTGCGTCTATTTATCACTGGGTTTATTTTTCACATTCTTCCATATCTCGCGCTCCAGTTTGTTGTTATGGCAGTGGGCAAATCTGGAACTAGGCCCTCAAGTACCTTCCACGTATATATTATCATGTATCTCTCAATCCTCCGCTCCAGTGAGTACATATTTAGGATTTTAAGAAGTTCCCAGTAATTTAAACGTTTTATTGTCTTCATGTGGACTATAAATGATCTCCGTATTTGTTCCAGCTCTAATATATGTCCTGCCGTGAAAGGAGCCGTCAACACTGGGCAATACTCTAAGCAAGAGAGCACAAGTGATTTGAGAAACGTCACCATTAGCATTATTCCCCTTGTTTTGAAAGTTCTCATTATCCACGCCGTCATTTTCCTGGCTCTCGTGATATTTGCCTTATTGTACTCTTTAAAAGAAAGATCAGCTGGCATTATGGCACCCAAATGATTCACATGTTACTTCATTCTATTTGGTGATCTTGTTTTTTGTATAGAGTGCTGTCGATGCTGCTACTGTTGCTAGTGCTGTTATTGCTACTGTTGCTAGTGCTGTTATTGCTACTGTTGCTAGTGCTGTTATTGCTGCTGTTGGAAGAGTAAGACGATTAAGTTGAGAATCCAAGAAAGAAGCGAAATAAGACAATATATTGTTTAAATAACATAAGAGTACAGTGTAGGAGTGGTGTGTGCCTACTGACCCTTGCTAGGCGGCTCTAGGTCAAACGACTAGATGCCCTCAGTACACCTCTCATGACATGTATCATACTTGTCTTCCACTTGAACAACTCAGTCATATCTTCCCCTCACTTTCTCTCTTTGTTCTCCGATGCACAGATGTCCATTCTCGAGTTATTTACGCCAGAAGCATCAGTGGTGCAGAGTCATCAGTGTTCCAGAAGCATCAATGTTCCAGAAGCATCAATGTTCCAGAGACATCAGTGTTAAAGAGACATTCAAGGTATTGACTCAAACGTAACTTTTTGCATTTTTGTCTTTCTTTGTAGCGTCTTTCTTTTCCTATTTTCTGTCACTTCCTCCTCCTCCTCTTCTTTCCTCTTCCCTCCTCCTTTCCTTTTTCTTTCTTGCCTAGTTTCCTCCTCCTCCTCTTAATCTTCCTCGTTCTCTTCTTCCTCTTCCTCCTCCTTTTCCACGTACTCTTCTTCCTCATCCTCCTCCTTCTTTTTCACGTACTCTTCCTCCTCCTCCTCTTCCTCACTCCTGGCAGCATTAACCATACTTTACAGGAATGCTGGTGCTGGTGGCCAGCCGCTCCTTGCCGGGTCTTTCACACTCCCTCGCTTCCAACATTTACAATATTTGTGTGAGTGCCGTGGCGGTCTGCTGCCATCGGGGATCCACGTAACAGCAGTGACACGGACTTCGCAGCCTGCTGCCATCGGGGGATCCACGTAACAGCAGTGGCACGGACTTAGTAGTGTCTTCCTCTCAAGTATCTAAGAAACAGCCTGAAGGTGCCCCTGGTCGTGGCTTGAAGCAGTGCCTATACAACAATGTACGAGGCACACATTCTTTCTGGTCAATGCTTGGCACCAGTGCCTGCACAACACTGCATCAGCCATGCACTCAAATCTTGATTATGCACCACTCTCTTGGATGACCTCCTCTCCTATCCTCTCGCCTTTCATCTCATCTGTGACATCTGGACAAGGTGAGGGACATCTGCCTCACTTCTCCCACCTCATCTCTGACATCTGGACAAGGTGAGGGACATCTGCCTCACTTCCCCCACCTCATCTGTGACATCTGGACAAGGTGAGGGACATCTGCCTCACTTCCCCCACCTCATCTCTGACATCTGGATATAATACTATGAGTAAGAATTAGTTTTAAATATTGTAATAGGTAGTACATTGCAAACCTTTCTTTCAGGCGACGTTTCGCTCCCTTACAAATTGAGGGCAACAAGTATTCCCAAGCCATCACAAGGTAAGTAAGTTTATTCAGGTACAGGTATACATAAATACAGTAACATAAATTATCATACATAGCAGTATATGTGTATATTACCCAGGATAACCCAAAAAGTCAGACAAAGTGACTTATTTCCATTGGTAAAAAAAAAAGGATTATTATTATAATCAAAACTAAGAGCTAAACTGAAAAAATAAATAAAGACAATAGGAGAAAAAGATAACTTATTTGATAGGATATTATATCTCACCTAGGTAGTGTGAGGGAAACTTTCATTGGTATATATTCTGTGTGTGTATGTGTAAGACTGTGGCGCAGGTCGTTAATATGTGGATGACCTTGTTTACAGATGTTGGCGCCTCCAGCCAGCCTCCCTTCATACTGCCCTCCAGCCATCCTCCCTTCATACTGCCCTCCAGCCAGCCACCCTTCACACTGCCCTCCAGCCAGCCTCCCTTCATACTGCCCTCCAGCCAGCCACCCTTCACACTGCCCTCCAGCCAGCCACCCTTCACACTGCCCTCCAGCCAGCCACCCTTCACAATGCCCTCCAGCCAGCCTCCCTTCATACTGCCCTCCAGCCAGCCACCCTTCACACTGCCCTCCAGCCAGCCACCCTTCACACTGCTCTCCAGCCAGCCTCCCTTCATACTGCCCTCCAGCCAGCCACCCTTCACACTGCCCTCCAGCCAGCCACCCTTCACACTGCCCTCCAGCCAGCCACCCTTCACACTGCCCTCCAGCCAGCCACCCTTCACACTGCCCTCCAGCCAGCCACCATTCACACTGCCCTCCAGCCAGCCACCCTTCACACTGCCCTCCAGCCAGCCACCCTTCACACTGCCCTCCAGCCAGCCACCCTTCACACTGCCCTCCTGGTTGCTGGGTGACCTGGGGAGAGGTGTGTTGTCCCACTTGACTACTAGGAAGTAGGAGCGTCGTCCTCTCTGTTGGTGTGTCGCTTTGTACACTCGTTGTACTTCCGTTCTCTTACGACTTTATGTTTAACGTGTGAGTAAAGTCCTTGTCATGGTAGCTGTTGTGTCTCTCTTCAGAGTGATTGGTTGCACTGTGGGTCAGCTGACCTTTGATGGAGGAGTAGGACTGCTGAGAGCCCTGTAAGAGGTCTGTCAGATTTCCAGTGCTCCTCTCCTCTTTATTCCTGAAGCAGCTCTGTAAGAAGCCTGTCAGATTTGCCTACTCCTCTCCTCTTTATTCCACTTGAGATTCAGTTTGCGTTTTGCTGTATTTTCAGGCAGACAAAAACATCTTTCAGCACATTTATGTTTAAACGAACCAAATATTTTTTTATTTTATAAACTATGAGAAAATTATTTTCCATAAGCATCCATCTTTTAACTATAGTAAAATAATACATTTAAAGTGATAACTAAAATATAAAAAAGTCATAGGTATACACTACCTCTTTTGCAATCATGCAAAAAGCATTTGTTGATTTCATTTAGTTCAGATTTATCGTGTGTGTGTGTTTGTGGTTGCAGGGGTCGAGTCATAGCTCCTGGACACGTCTCTTCACTGATTGCTACTAG
This sequence comes from Cherax destructor, assembly GCA_009830355.1. Lineage (NCBI taxonomy): Eukaryota > Metazoa > Arthropoda > Malacostraca > Decapoda > Parastacidae > Cherax > Cherax destructor. Next base: position 424,980 of record WNWK01000090.1, on the reverse strand, counting down.
GTCCTCTCTCTCCCTGTGTGTGTGTGTGTGCTGGTGTGTGTGTGTGTGTGTGTGCGTGTGTGTGTGTGCGCCAGTACATGGTCTACATCATGGGTATCTGCTGAGAATAATGAGCTATCTCTAATTTTGTCAAGGTACCCGACATGAGAATATTAGCAGAAGGCTCTCTCCCCACCCTCCACTTCCTCATGTCTCGCAGCAGCAGCAGCAGCAGCAGCAGCAGCAGCAGCAGCAGCAGCATCAGCAGCAGCTTCATCATCATCATCATCATCAGCAGCAGCAGCAGCAGCAGCAGCAGCAGCAGCAGCATCAGCAGCATCAGCATCAGCAGCAGCAGCAGCAGCAGCAGCAGCAGGTTGTGGACACACTGAGAGAAATGACCCCCTGACGAATTAACAAAATTCATTATTATTTAATAGAGATACTGCCATTACAGAGTGATTTCCACTGTTAGAACTACTACCACTATAACCACCCAGTACTACTACTATAACCACCCAGTACTACCACTATAACCACCCAGTACTACTACTATAACCACCCAGTACTACCACTATAACCACCCAGTACTACTACTATAACCACAGTACTACCACTATAACCACCCAGTACTACCACTATAACCACCCAGTACTACCACTATAATACCCAGTACTACCACTATAACCACCCAGTACTACCACTATAACCACCCAGTACTACACTATAACCACCCAGTACTACCACTATAACCACCCAGTACTACTACTATAACCACCCAGTACTACTACTATAACCACCCAGTACTACCACTATAACCACCCAGTACTACCACTATAACCACCCAGTACTACCACTATAACCACCCAGTACTACCACTATAACCACCCAGTACTATAATCCAGTCTACTATACCACCCAGTACTACCACTATAACCACCCAGTACTACCACTATAACCACCCAGTACTACCACTATAACCACCCAGTACTACCACTATAACCACCCAGTACTACCACTATAACCACCCAGTACTACCACTATAACCACCCAGTACTACTACTATAACCACCCAGTACTACCACTATAATCCCCAGTACTCCACTATAACCACCATAACCACATAACCCAGTACTACCACTATAACCACCCAGTACTACTACTATAACCACCCAGTACTACCACTATAACCACCCAGTACTACCACTATAACCACCCAGTACTACCACTATAACCACCCAGTACTACCACTATAACCACCCAGTACTACTACTATAACCACCCAGTACTACCACTATAACCACCCAGTACTACCACTATAACCACCCAGTACTACCACTATAACCACCCAGTACTACCACTATAACCACCCAGTACTACCACTATAACCACCCAGTACTACCACTATAACCACCCAGTACTACTACTGCTACTATAACCACCCAGTACTACCACTATAACCACCCAGTACTACTACTTCTATAACCACCCAGTACTACTACCACTATAACCATTCAGTACTACTACTACTATAACCACACAGTACTACTACTACCACTATAACCACCCAGTACTACTACTACCACTATAACCACCCAGTACTACTACCACTATAACCACTCAGTACTACTACTACTACTATAACCACCCAGTACTACTACTACTATAACCACACAGTACTACTACTACCACTATAACCACCCAGTACTACTACCACTATAACCACCCAGTACTACTACTACCACTATAACCACCCAGTACTACTACCACTATAACCACCCAGTACTACTACTACTATAACCACCCAGTACTACTACCACTATAACCACCCAGTACTACTACTACTACTATAACCACCCAGTACTACTACCACTATAACCATTCAGTACTACTACCACTATAACCACACAGTACTACTACTACCACTATAACCACCCAGTACTACTACTACCACTATAACCACCCAGTACTACTACTACTATAACCACCCAGTACTACTACTACTATAACCACCCAGTACTACTACTACTATAACCACCCAGTACTGCTATTACCACTATAACCACCCAGTACTACTACCACTATAACCACCCAGTACTACTACTACCACTATAACCACCCAGTACTACTACTACCAATATAACCACCCAGTACTACTACTATAACCACCCAGTACTACTACTATAACCACCCAGTACTACTACTACTATAACCACCCAGTACTACTACTATAACCACCCAGTACTACTACTACTACTACAAATGATTGTTTTGATGTAGTTACTGATCTAACATAAGATACCATTAACCACAGCCAGCCACTGTACGGTATCTAGTTGAATAAGACATCTGGAAAGTGAGTGTCCAAATGGTTCTTCAATGGATATGATGTGTTTACACTGGCAGTTTTAGTAGGCAGTCTCTTCCAGAGATCTGTAACTCTTAAACAAAACAAAAACATCGCCCACATTTGTGTTGCAACTCTTGCTTCGAAGTTTCAATCTGTTTTGAGGTATTGACTCTCACTGTCCTTCAAAGAGATAATTTTTTTTAGTATATTAAAGAGAGAGAGAGAGAGAGAGAGAGAGAGAGAGAGAGGGGAGGGAAGGAGTGATGAGGGATGATGACTTGTGAATTCTCTTGATAAAATCTTTCAGACCACGCCCAATATTAGAGGAGCCATTTACACCACCACGACCACCACCACACTATCACTACCACCACACTATCACTATTACCACCACCACCACTACTACCACCACCACAACCATCACCACCACCATCACCACTTCCACCACCATCACCACCGCCACCATCACCACCACCATCACCACCACCATCACCACCACCACCATCCTCACCTGGGGCAGCAGGTGTAAGGAGACTAATACCTAGGTACATATTTGCTGCTGGTGAACAAGGGCAGCAGGTGTAGGCTAATAAAGCCTAAATACTATTTACTGCTAATTGAACAAGGGCAGCAGGTGTAAGGCAACTATTGTCCAGGTACCTACTGACTGCAAGGTGAAGGGAAGCAGCATCTGTAATTAGACTAAAATCCAGGTACCTATTTACCACTAGGCAAATAAGTACCTATTTACCACTAGGTAAATAAGGACAACTGATCTGAAGTGATTTCCTTCCCCCTATCCTTCCTTTTTCTCCTTCTTCTTTCTGCTTTCCTCCCTCCTAGCCTTCCTTCCCTTTCTTCTGCTTTGCCTCCTTCCTGCTTTCCTCCCTCCTTCCCTTCCTTTCTTCCTCCCGTCTTCACTTCCTGCCTTCCTTCCTTCCTCCCTCCTTCCTCCCTCCTTCCTTCTTTCCTCCCTTCCTCCCCTTTTCCCCTCTTCCCTTCTTTCCTTCCTCCCTCCATCCCTCCCTTCCTGCCTTCCTCCTTCCCGTCTTCCCTCCCTCCCTGCCTTCCTTCCTCTTCCCGTGGGTGACATATATTGACACTTGTACAGATATTCTCAAATAATTTCCTGGAATCCTGGAATATTCCCGTCTTTTCCTGCTAGGCCCTGTGTATGTACCATTCCAACCACTGTGTAGGCACCATTCCAACCACTGTGTAGGTACCATTACAACCACTGTGTAGGCACGATTCCAACCACTGTGTAGGTACCATTCCAACCACTGTGCAGGTACCATTCCAATCACTGTGTAGGCACCATTCCAACCACTGTGTAGGCACCATTCCAACCACTGTGTAGGTACCATTCCAACCACTGTGTAGTCACCATTCCATCCACTGTGTAGTTACCATTCCAGCCACTGTGTAGGTACCATTCCAACCACTGTGTAGGCACCATTCCAACCACTGTGTAGGCACCATTGCAACCGCTGTGTAGGCACCATTCCAACCACTGTATAGGCACCATTCCAACCACTGTGTAGGCACAATTCCAACCACTGTGTAGGTACCATTCCAACCACTGTGTAGGCACAATTCCAACCACTGTGTAGGCACCATTCCAACCACTGTGTAGGAACCATTCCACCCACTGTGTAGGCACCATTCCAACCACTGTGTAGGAACCATTCCACCCACTGTGTAGGCACCATTACAACCACTGTGTAGGTACCATTACAACCACTGTGTACGCACCATTCCAACCACTGTGTAGGCACTATTCCAACCACTGTGTAGGCACCATTCCAACCACTGTGTAGGCATCATTCCAACCACTGTGTAGGCATCATTCCAACCACTGTGTAGGCACCATTCCAACCACTGTGTAGGCACCATTCCAACCACTGTGTAGGTACCATTCCATCCACTGTGTAGGTACCATTCCATCCACTGTGTAGGTACCATTCCAATCACTGTGTAGGCACCATTCCAACCACTGTGTAGGCACCATTCCAACCACTATGCAGGTACCATTCCAATCACTGTGTAGGCACCATTGCAACCACTGTATAGGCACCATTGCAACCACTGTGTAAGCACCATTCCAACCACTGTGAATGCACTATTCCAACCACTGTGTAGGCATCATTCCAACCACTGTGTAGGCATCATTCCAACCACTGTGTAGGCATCATTCCAACCATTGTGTAGGCACCATTCCAACCACTGTGTAGGTACCATTACAACCACTGTGTAGGCACGATTCCAACCACTGTGTAGGTACCATTCCAACCACTGTGCAGGTACCATTCCAATCACTGTGTAGGCACCATTCCAACCACTGTGTAGGTACCATTCCATCCACTGTGTAGGTACCATTCCAATCACTGTGTAGGCACCATTCCAACCACTGTGTAGGCACCATCCCAACCACTGTGCAGGTACCATTCCAATCACTGTGTAGGCACCATTCCAACCACTGTGTAGGCACCATTCCAACCACTGTGTAGGTACTATTCCAACCACTGTGTAGGCACCATTCCAACCACTGTGTAGGTACTATTCCAACCACTGTGTAGGCACCATTCCAACCACTGTGTAGGTACCATTCCATCCACTGTGTAGGTATCATTCTAATCACTGTGTAGGCACCATTCCAACCACTGTGTAGGCACCATTTCAACCACTGTGTAAGCACCATTCCAACCACTGTGAATGCACTATTCCAACCACTGTGTAGGCACCATTCCAACCACTGTGTAGGCACCATTCCAACCACTGTGTAGGCACCATTCCAACCACTGTGTAGGCATCATTCCAACCACTGTGTAGGCATCATTCCAACCACTGTGTAGGCACCATTCCAACCACTGTGTAGGCACCATTCGAACCACTGTGTAGGCACCATTCCAACCACTGTGTAGGCACCATTCCAACCACTGTGTAGGAACCATTCCACCCACTGTGTAGGCACCATTACAACCACTGTGTAGGTACCATTCCAACCACTGTGTACGCACCATTCCAACCACTGTGTAGGCACTATTCCAACCACTGTGTAGGCACCATTCCAACCACTGTGTAGGCATCATTCCAACCACTGTGTAGGCATCATTCCAACCACTGTGTAGGCACCATTCCAACCACTGTGTAGGCACCATTCCAACCACTGTGTAGGTACCATTCCATCCACTGTGTAGGTACCATTCCAATCACTGTGTAGGCACCATTCCAACCACTGTGTAGGCACCATTCCAACCACTGTGCAGGTACCATTCCAATCACTGTGTAGGCACCATTGCAACCACTGTATAGGCACCATTGCAACCACTGTGTAAGCACCATTCCAACCACTGTGAATGCACTATTCCAACCACTGTGTAGGCATCATTCCAACCACTGTGTAGGCATCATTCCAACCACTGTGTAGGCATCATTCCAACCATTGTGTAGGCACTATTCCAACCACTGTGTAGGCACCATTCCAACCACTGTGTAGGTACCATTCCATCCACTGTGTAGGTATCATTCTAATCACTGTGTAGGCACCATTCCAACCACTGTGTAGGCACCATTCCAACCACTGTGTAGGCACCATTCCAACCACTGTGTAGGCACCATTCCAACCACTGTGTAGGCACCATTCCAACCACTGTGTAGGCACCATTCCAACCACTGTGTAGGTACCATTCCAACCACTGTGTAGGCACCATTCCATCCACTGTGTAGTTACCATTCCAGCCACTGTGTAGGTACCATTCCAACCACTGTGTAGGCACCATTCCAACCACTGTGTAGGCACCATTGCAACCGCTGTGTAGGCACCATTCCAACCATGTAACACCATTCCAACCACTGTGTAGGCACAATTCCAACCACTGTGTAGGACCATTCCACCACTGTGTAGGTACCATTCCAACCACTGTGTAGGACCATTCCACCACTGTGTAGGCACCATTCAACCACTGTGTAGGCATCATTCCAACCACTGTGTACGCACCATTCCAACCACTGTGTAGGCACTATTCCAACCACTGTGTAGGCACCATTCCAACCACTGTGTAGGCATCATTCCACCACTGTGTAGGCATCATTCCAACCACTGTGTAGGCACCATTCCAACCACTGTGTAGGCACCATTCCAACCACTGTGTAGGTACCATTCCATCCACTGTGTAGGTACCATTCAATCACTGTGTAGGCACATTCCAACCACTGTGTAGGCACCATTCCAACCACTGTGCAGGACCATTCCAATCACTGTGTAGGCAATATTCCAACCACTGTGTAGGCACCATTCCAACCACTGTGTAGGTACCATTCCAACCACTGTGTAGCACCATTCCAACCACTGTGTAGGCCATTCCATCCACTGTGAGGTATCATTCAATCACTGTGTAGGCACCATTGCAACCACTGTATAGGCACCATTGCAACCACTGTGTAGCACCATTCCAACCACTGTGAATGCACTATTCCAACCACTGTGTAGGCACCATTCCAACCACTGTGTAGGTACCATTCCATCCACTGTGTAGGTATCATTCTAATCACTGTGTAGGCACCATTCCAACCACTGTGTAGGCACCATTTCAACCACTGTGTAAGCACCATTCCAACCACTGTGTAGGCACCATTCCAACCACTGTGTAGGTATCATTCTAATCACTGTGTAGGCACTATTCCAACCACTGTGTAGGCACCATTCCAACCACTGTGTAGGCACCATTCCAACCACTGTGTAGGCACCATTCCAACCACTGTGTAGGCATCATTCCAACCACTGTGTAGGCATCATTCCAACCACTGTGTAGGCACCATTCCAACCACTGTGTAGGCACCATTCCAACCACTGTGTAGGCACCATTCCAACCACTGTGTAGGCACCATTCCAACCACTGTGTAGGCACCATTCCAACCACTGTGTAGGCATCATTCCAACCACTGTGTAGGCACCATTCCAACCACTGTGTAGGCACCATTCCAACCACTGTGTAGGCACCATTCCAACCACTGTGTAGGCACCATTCCAACCACTGTGTAGGCACTATTCCAACCACTGTGTAGGCACCATTCCAACCACTGTGTAGGAACCATTCCAACCACTGTGTAGGTACTATTCCAACCACTGTGTAGGCACTATTCCAACCACTGTGTAGGTACCATTCCATCCACTGTGTAGGTATCATTCTAATCACTGTGTAGGCCCCATTCCAACCACTGTGTAGGCACCATTCCAACCATTGTGTAGGCACCATTCCAACCACTGTGTAGGCGCCATTCCAACCACTGTGTAGGCACCATTCCAACCACTGTGTAGGCATCATTCCAACCACTGTGTAGGCACCATTCCAACCACTGTGTAGGCACCATTCCAACCACTGTGTAGGCATCATTCCAACCACTGTGTAGGCACCATTCCAACCACTGTGTAGGTACCATTCCAACCACTGTGTAGGCACTATTCCAACCACTGTGTAGGCACCATTCCAACCACTGTGTAGGCACCATTCCAACCACTGTGTAGGCACCATTCCAACCACTGTGTAGGCACCATTCCAACCACTGTGTAGGCATCATTCCAACCACTGTGTAGGCACCATTCCAACCACTGTGTAGGCACCATTCCAACCACTGTGTAGGCACCATTCCAACCACTGTGTAGGCCAGGTAACAAGACCAGCTATGTAGCCATTCAGCAACAAGGGTTCTAATAGAATGATTTTTCAACCAATAATAACCCCTCTCCTCACACACACTCTCTCTCTCTCTATCTCATATGTATATATATACATATGAGATAGAGAGAGAGAGAGAGAGAATGAGGTATCGAAGTCTTCAGGATTCGAACACACGTCAGTGAAGGCTGGCAAGGTTCCCCAAGTGACGCTCTAGACTACTTGACCACAGATGCCTCAAAGGCTGGGCAGCCTTGTTAATAAGCCATATTTCTCTGTATATACCCGCTTGTTTCTGCGTGGTGCATTGATATATAAATCGCTTGTAAGATCAGAACATACAGGAAGAGAATGAAATAGCTTGAACCCTGCTTGAGGCCCAGTAACGTGCCCGGGCTGGGAAGAAACATGGGTTGTGAACCAGGCTGCCCAGCTTTTGAGGCATCTGTGGCTAAGTGGTCTAGAGCGTCACTTGGGGAACCTTGCCAGCCTCCCTGACGTGGATTCGAGCCCTGCTGACTGCCTTTCTCTGTATATTGTATTCATTCATAAAGATATGCACTGGTATATATACTTTTATTAATTTTCACCAAGACTAAGTTAGCAACACAACACAACCCGATATTTATCTTAGATCTTCATAATTTCAAGATATTGGCTGGGAAAGGTTGTTTGGAAGCCTCGGTGTCTTACCCACGGGATGTGATCATCCACGTTTATTGTAGTTTTTCTGACCACTGAAAGGTGACCCTCTTTCCTCTACCTCTCACACTACTCTCTTTTTCTTCCCTCCAACCCTCTGTCATCTATATAATCCCCGTCTTATTCCGCCCTCAGACCACCTCTCATGTGAAACATGCAGTGTACTCAGCAAGACAATTAAATTTTATTATCCACAATAAGTAGTAATTACTGGCAAGTCAAGGAGTATGAGGCAGGAGCCACCTGGGGGCAGCACCTCACTCACAGCACCTGGGTAAACCTGGAGTCTGCTCCAGCATCACAGAGAAGTGTTAGAACCTTTCCTTTGGTCCTAAATTGATCAACTGAAAGATTACAGACAGTGGTATGTTATAAGGAGATTGTTGCATGGGTTGGTAAAATAACGGAGCTTGAGGACAACAGCAGACAGGTCACTATGAGACAATAACAGTCTTAAATAAGAGGAATACTTTAAGTGCACCATAGGGTGAAAAAGGGCACCTTGTCCAGTTAATAACCTGGCTGGAGAGAAAACTTAGGACGGAGTTCAAGGAAGAATTTATGATATGCCGAGACGACGTACTTGAGGAAAATTAGGTACTTAGAGAAGAGGAACACAGACTGAAAGAAATTGTCCAGAAGCTAGAGCACGACTTACGACCTGGGCGAGAAGAGGTGACCAACACACACAAAAAAAAGAGGAATGAGGGAACCAAACTGAAAAAATTCCTTGTGGAAATGTTGCTAGACGATGTAAAAAAGAAATTTGGGGGCATCGTCTATAAAAGTCACAGTAAACAAGCAGATAAAGATGAGAGGCAAACAGATAATGATTAAAGAGGAAATGAAGTATAGCGTAGCCAACAAGTAGTAAAGAGAGACATACAGCAAAATGAAACCTTTATTAGTATCAGGTTTCACCCACCTGAGGATTTAACAAGTGAGTTAAATCTTCATTTAGCTGAAACGTCGCATTAATAAAGGACTCCTTTTGGTGTGTGTGTCTTGTATCCAGAGGTAAGGAGGTGGTAACAGTAGTGTTAGACTAACAACAAGACCAGAAAAACAAGTGAATCTATTAATACACACGTGCAATACTTTGTTATATATTCCCCAAACGTTTCGCCCACACTTGGCTTCTTCAGTTTATGCAGATGTGATGGAATGATCACATCATCTTCACCTCTCCACTGCTTCTGTTGTCTCCTGTTTGAGTCACCTCTGTATTCGACTGAAGAAGCCTCTACTCTGTAGGCGAAACGCTACAGGAATAAACATACCAAAGTTTCGCACATGTGTCTCATTCATCAATTTGTCGGTACAATGTACCATTATTATGAGTGGATCGAAATACGCAACAATTCTGGAAACGTAAAACCCATACAGGGAAATACTATGTATTTGTGCATTGAGGTTTTAGCATAGCCAGTAGATGGTCGTTCAAAGATGGTCTTTTGGGCGACGTTGTGGTTGAACTCGTTATAAAAACAAAAATACACGGAAACATTATTTCCAATCCCACTTCCCTGGAGACAAAATTCTATTCCTCACCTATCTAGCACTCTCCCTAGTAAGTATCTACAAGCACTAACCCCTTGTATTCTAAACTCTGCCTAATGCAACATCAACCTCGTTTTTACCCAGCTCACATTATCAATCCCTCCCACATACCCACACCCACGACTTGCTCCCATCAAATCCTCAACGTCTCACCTAAAGCCATTTTCTTTTTGTCAGCTACCCATTACCCTAACCAACCAACCCCAACCCAAGCATACACAACCCCTCTCTCCAAGGCACCCACAACCGCCCCTCTCTCAAGGCACCCACAACCCCCTTCCTCTCCCCAAGACACCCAGAAACATTCCCCTCCTACCAGCCAGAACCACAAGCAATGCCATCCTTTCCCTTAACCATATTCCACGACTTTCCAATATCATCCAATGAACAATCTTCCACTCTCCCTCAACTACAGTCTTCTCGTCCCCAGCCGCTCCCACTCCCACCTCTTCCCTAAGCTCCCACATCCTCAGTGGGGAGAGCATTCAACTCATAATCGCAAGGTCTTGGGTTCGATTTCCTGCTGCCCCTGTCCACCCAGTAGTTAAAATAGGTACCTGTATATCAGCTAACCCTGGGTGGCATAACGGCAATGTGTTAGGAACCTCCTGCTGGACTGTTATATCCTGAGTAACAACACACAGTGATCGTCTTGAAAGAAACTCCACTACTTGCTAAAAGTATTTAAGTGTTGAACAGAGGCCATTTTAGGATCTAATGACGTTAATTATATATTCTCCTGTGATCCATACAAGCCAAGAGCTGCCACTAACCCACACTGCTGTCCACAAACACTCACACTACTGCTCACACTCACTCACACTGCTGCTCACACCCACTCACACTGCTGCTCACACCCACTCACACTGCTGCTCACACCCACTCACACTGCTGCTCACACCCACTCACACTGCTGCTCACACCCACTCACACTGCAAGTAACACTCTACTCCTCCCCTTTCCCCAAGATCACCGTATTATTTTAAAAAATAAAGGAGGGTGTTAGCATGATATACACAAGCAAATGATATTACATACAAAGGTAGAGAAATATAAGGAGGAATAATGGAACATGACCGATATGTAATAGCTATTACCGAGACAAAGCTCTGAGAGAAATATACAATGCAATATTCCTGGAGGAATATTGCATTGTATATTTATTAGAAACAAGTCGAATTTTGAGAAACTGAACGATCTAAATTGTTTTGTGTTCAAATGTTATATTGTGGAAACATTATCAATTTGGAGCTTCATATGTTAGCGGCAGTCACATACAACCCACCCCATGTGTTAACGGCAGTCACATACAACCCACCCCATGTGTTAGCGGCAGTCACGTACAACCCACCCCATGTGTTAGCGGCAGTCACATACAACCCACCCATGTGTTAGCGGCAGTCACTACAACCACCCATGTGTTAGCGGCAGTCACGTACAACCCACCCCATGTGTTAGCGGCAGTCACGTACAACCCACCCCATGTGTTAGCGGCAGTCACGTACAACCCACCCCATGTGTTAGCGGCAGTCACGTACAACCCACCCCATGTGTTAGCGGCAGTCACATACAACCACCCATGTGTTAGCGGAGTCACTACAACCCACCCCATGTGTAGCGGCAGTCACATACAACCCACCCCATGTGTTAGCGGCAGTCACATACAACCCACCCCATGTGTTAGCGGCAGTCACGTACAACCCACCCCATGTGTTAGCGGCAGTCACATACAACCCAACACAAAAATCTTAAGATATGTTAAACAAAATGTTGAGGCTGATGCTTTATTGAGGCTTATTATTTTTGTCGAAGATCTTGAGAGACCAGCGTGGAGACCCAGCGTGGAGACTCAGCGTGGAGACCCAGCGTGGAGACCCAGCGTGGAGACCCAGCGTGGAGACCCAGCGTGGAGACCCAGCGTGGAGACCCAGCGTGGAGACCCAGCGTGGAGACCCAGCGTGGAGACCCAGCGTGGAGACCCAGCGTGGAGACCCAGCGTGGAGACCCAGCGTGGAGACCCAGCGTGGAGACCCAGCGTAGTCACCGTGAAACACAGACTGAAGAGAGCCACCTGTGAGTTAAACGTGAGACCCAACTGGAGGACTTGCGTGAGTGACTAATGAAACTCACTTACATCATGTGAAATTCACAGAAAATTGTTCAGTAGAGACTGAATATGAGGACGAAGCATTAAGACTTTGTAATGTACCAGCTGACACTGAACATGAGGAACGAGCACTGGAACTGTGTAATTCCAGTGAACTGAAATGAGGAACGACCATTAAACTGTGTAATGTACCAGCTGACACTGAACATGAGGAACGACATTGGAACTGTGTAATGTACCAGCTGACACTGAAATGAGGAACGACCATCTGGAACGTGTAATGTACCAGCTGACACTGAACATGAGGAACGACCATTGGAACTGTGTAATGTACCAGCTGACACTGAACATGAGGAACGACCATTGGAACTGTGTAATGTACCAGCTGACACTGAACATGAAGAACGACCATTGGAACTGTGTAATGTACCAGCTGACACTGAACATGAGGAACGACCACTGGAACTGTGTAATCAGAAGACAAATGCTCACGACAGTTCTATTTCTTCTTTTCATTGAGTTACGAATACCATTCTACGTATCCAGTCTTGACACTCGTAGTTCCAAAACAGGTGTATGACCGTCTGACATGGATCCTATCCCTGACACTCCTGACCTTATACCAGGAGAGTATAACTGTCAGCAAAGTTGGGTGTGAATGCGCATGAGCTTTATAAATAAATGCAAGCTTGCCCAGCTCATTATTATCATTATTAATTATTATTATTATTATTATTATTAGTATTATTATTATTATTAATTATTATTATTATTATTATTATTATTATTATTATATTATTATTATTATTATTATTATTATTATTATTATTATTATTATTATTATTTTTATTGTTAGAAAATGCAGCGATAAATCCGTAGGGGTCATACAGTTGCTCGTATGAAATGAGAGGTGATCTAGATTTAAAAGAGGAGAGGTCCTTGGATCAAGAGCCCCTCACCTGTATCAAGGAACCTCCCTTGTGATGGTCGCACCCTCAGAAAATGCTGTCCCTTGAATATTTAGAAGAGTGGCGACTGTGTGTCTGGCCAAGACTTCCCTCAGAGGGGCGTCTCTCTCCCGCCGGGGAAGAAAACGCACATTAAACAATGCATAAGAAGCGATGTAAGTTCTTACGTCGTGCAGGAGGAGCAGCTGCGTCGTCAGACAAGATGCTGTTGCAGCTGCACCTCACCATCATGACTCGATAAATTTAATCAAGGTAGAACAGCGCGAGGCAGCCAGCTCGTCCGCCTTCACAAACTTTCTGTCATAAGCAAACATCTTGAGTAGCCATTGTGAGTGCTGCCACCTGGTGGTGGTGCACCTACACCTAGCCAGGTTCACAGTCCTCCAGGATGGTTACTGGAGGCAACACACACCTCCAGTAGTGACCCTAGACTCGTGTGCTTCTCTCTCACAGCACCAACCTTGCACCTCGTTATGCAACAAATAATAAGCAAATATGTACCATATTATCATGTGTATGTGTGTGTGTGTGTGTATGTGTGTGTGTGTGTGTGTGTGTGTGTGTGTGTGTGTATGTGTGTGTGTGTGTGTGTGTGTGTGTGTAGCTGCAGCAACACTATGCACACTGTCTGGTTACACTCTTGCTATATGACACCTGACACTGCTACAGCAAGAGCTAACTATGTTTGTCAAACACACCCATCACGTACTGTATGTGTGTGTGTGTTTGTCTAGTTTTACTCACCTAGGTGTATTTGCAAGAGTTGAATCATGGCTCCTGGCTCCACCTCCTGACCGATTTAACTAATTTCTGGTCCTCGTATAGTGTTCGTCTCCGTTACTTGAGCACGTAGTGAACACTTACTCACCAGTCTGACTCACCGTATGACTCATTTGCGTCATGAGTTGTCACCTCAGGTCCCTGGCATCTCCTTCCATCTATGAATATCTTCCCCTGGTAGATCATGTACGTCTGTGATGAATATTTTCCCCTGGTAGATCATGTACGTCTGTGATGAATATCTTCCCTGGTACTCCAGAGATAACTCTTACTGTACTGTGTGCTCGTAGCGAGACTATCCAGCCTATCCTCTAATAGGCTGGATGGTCCTCTGATAGGCTGGATGGTCCTCTGATAGGCTGGATGGTACTCTGATAGGCTGGATGGTCCTCTGATAGTCTGGATGGTCCTCTGATAGTCTGGATGGTCCTCTGATAGGGTGGATGTAGCAGCAGTGTGGTGCAGTGCTCCACGTTGGTGGGTCAGGTAGTGTACAATGAAAGCGGTAATCACTACGAGGCTACAAAGTTGAGTAAAACAGAGAAGGTAGCGGCGGTGGTTAGCTTTAATAATGACAACAGAAGACCTTCATTGTACGAGTGTACAAAAGTGTTTGTGTTTTTAAAGTTAATGCGAAACGGCAGGAAAAAACGTACAGCTGTTCATTACGGTAATTACTCATACGAATGACGCTAAAAAAAACATTCATTTAAATCATTTATAATACTAAACATTATAATGTTATACAGAATTTCTATACATCTCTTGAATTAAATACAATACATTAACTTACACAGACAGGTGTGTATATCCGTTTGTATACAATGAGAGTTTACCTGATTCTTAGTATTTTGGCCTCCTAGTTTACATGTGATATGCATCAGTAATGGCAATCGTGTAGTTGATATGCTTCAAACCTAATAACCCCATCAACAGCAACAACACGTATGTTCATGAACATAATTCCACCCATTTTTTTTTTTAGCAAAATTTAACGAACGTAATTTGGGTCCAGACTGACCGTGAAACTCACTCCGCTAACACTGTCTTAACACAAGTCTGAACACGCAAATGAAAGAAAAGAGTTGAGAGCCGTGTTAACGTCAGATACACTCTCACAGCCTCTGGTGTAACACTGTGGTGGTAACACTGTGGTGGTAATACTGTGGTGGTAGCACTGTGGTGGTAACACTGTGGTGGTAACACTGTGGTGGTAACACTGTGGTGGTAATACTGTGGTGGTAACACTGTGGTGGTAACACTGTGGTGGTAACACTGTGGTGGTAACACTGTGGTGGTAATACTGTGTTGGTAGCACTGTGGTGGTAACACTGTGGTGGTAACACTGTGGTGGTAATACTGTGGTGGTAACACTGTGGTGGTAACACTGTGGTGGTAACACTGTGGTGGTAATACTGTGGTGGTAGCACTGTGGTGGTAACACTGTGGTGGTAACACTGTGGTGGTAACACTGTGGTGGTAATACTGTGGTGGTAGCACTGTGGTGGTAACACTGTGGTGTAACACTGTGGTGTAACACTGTGGTGTAACACTGTGGTGTAGCACTGTGGTGGTAACACTGTGGTGGTAACACTGTGGTGGTAACACTGTGGTGGTAATACTGTGGTGGTAACACTGTGGTGGTAACACTGTGGTGGTAACACTGTGGTGGTAATACTGTGGTGGTAACACTGTGGTGGTAACACTGTGGTGGTAACACTGTGGTGGTAATACTGTGGTAATAATAATAATAATCTTTATTTCTACGAGTACGTGATACAACTTATACAGACCATAGCTGACATCAGTGACATGCTATATAGAAAGTCCCTGGCCATGCAGAGTATTTCGGACAACTTTAAGTTAATTTTGCCCCCCCAGGATGCTACCCACAACAGTCGACTAACACCCAGGTACCTACTTGCTGCTAGGTGAACAGGGACAGCAGGTGTAAGGAAACATGTCCAACGTTTCACCCGTGCCGGGGATCGATCCGGACCCTGTGTTTGAAGAACAGAAAGTCACAATATCGTGGCTGGAACGATTCGTCAAAAAATCGACACCATGGAGAGGAACTTTGTGAAGGCGTTTCAGTCCCCCCTGGATCATTGTCAAGTCACAACTGGAGTGAGAAAAACAGAGAAGACCTAAACACAACACTGTAGGATGTGGGGAAAGAGGGGAGTCCTGGTAGCAAAAGTTGTAGTAGTGATGGACGTAGAATAAGCTGTAGTAGTAGTAGTAGTAGTAGCAGTGGTAACACAAACAGTATCTTCAGATCAGAGGTTTACACACTAACGACAAATGATGACTGACACACATATGCAACACCTGACTGTTATTATCTAGAGATCTTTCTCCCTTGTTTACCACCCTGAATCACACAAAAATCTTACTGTGAGGGCTAAGTGTTTCTTAAGTGTTGCAACACAACACACACACACACTCAGTATCAGTAAACAGTGGTGGCAACACTGGTGGCAAGTATTACCACCATTGGGGTAATACTGTTCCGGCTGGAGAGTCTGCAGTCTGGTGGCTTGGTAAGAATATTAATTTGAATATTCCTTACAGTATTCTTATTTGGTATAGTGTGTGGGAGTAGACATTTGTAAGTGTATTATATTAATGCGCTGGGACAAGAAGCACTTGAGGAATTAATGTGTGAAAGTTATGGGTAAGGATGGTGTCATAAGGGATAGTGAGGTCACTGCTTGATCCACTTAAGGGATAGTGGGGTCACTGCTTGATCCACTTAAGGGATAGTGGGGTCACTGCTTTGATCAACTTGATGAACAGCGAGTCACAACTTGATCAACCTGACTGTAGCTGGCTTCATGCACCACCTACATGACTAGAGGTTGTAATTCTTCCAGCATTATTCAAAACATTAAGTATTTAGTAAATATTAACTGTGAACTAAGTACGTATTCAGCGTCAAATATGATCAGTATTTCTCACTGGCCAGGCGATGGTGCTTTGGCTGGTTGGTGGGTTAATGAGGTTTAAAGCCTGTCGACTACACGAGGGTCATTAATGGAGTTTAAATCCTGTCGACTACACGAGGGTCATTAAGGCTGCACGCAAAGTTTTCACTGTCAGCAAAAATACTTTAATCTCTATAAAACGGATTAAAATATACTCTTGAGTATATATACGAGAGCTGAGGTGGTGATTGAGAGTCGTGCTGTAGAGTTAGACGTAGTCTACCTGGGGGTGTTTCGGGGGTCAGCGCCCCCGCGGTCCGGACCATGACCAGCCTCGTAGTGGGACTATACTCAACTATTTAGGCCATTATTTTGATTGTGGAAAGTGATGGGGTTAGTTGTGGGAGTGTTTGACCAGTAATGACTCACAAAATCGTAATAACACGATTGTAAACAATAAACGGAAAGGGTGGGGGTTGAACCCGTGGCCCAATGACTTACGCACTGGCCTGGACTTTTACGACTCACTCGCCATGGGTTTAAAGGCCATCCGTTCCGTGGTTTGAGCAGTAATGTTGTAGAGGAAAGACAGATAAGTTGGCGGCTTCTGGAGTGTCTGGGATTAGTCTGCCCGAAATGATCTGCCAAATATTGGGTTTTTGTCAGAATATGTGACGCGATGTTTTCCTATAACAATAACGAGTCTGTAGCCAAACAAAAGGCACAACCATCCAATGTAACCTCAGTGTATTCTAACAAAATCTACAGCTTTATCTTCAACTTCATTTTGTTTGGGCTATGGGGTTTGTGACGAAGCCTGGTGGCTTGTCTGGGGAAGTGTGTGGATGAAGGAGGGAAGAGTATCAGGCTGTTTCTGAACCTGGCCACATCTGTGTGGCGAAACGTTTCCTATGATAAAGCTCATGGAGCGGGTAGAGTGACCGCGTAGCGGCCAGTGAAGAGGCGGGGCCAGGAGCTATGACCCGACCCCTGCAACCACAAATAGGTGAGTACAGTGATGGTAGCAGTGGTGGTAACACACAGTAGTATTAACACACAGTGGTGATAGCAGTTGTGGTAACACACAGTGGTGGTAGCAGTGGTGGTACCACAGTGGTGGTAGGACACAGTGGTGGTAGCAGTGGCGGTAACACAATGGTGGTAAGACACAGTGGTGGCAGCAGTGGTGGTAAGACTCAGTGGTGGTATCGTTGGTGGTAACACACAGTGGTGGTATCATTGGTGGTAGCACACAGTGGTGGTGTCATTGGTGGTACCACACAGTGGTGGTAACTCACAGTGATGGTAGCAGTGGTGGTATCATTGGTGGTAACACACAGTGGTGGTATCATTGGTGGTAACACACAGTGGTGGTATCATTGGTGGTAACACACAGTGGTGGTATCATTGGTGGTAACACACAGTGGTGGTATCATTGGTGGTACCACACAGTGGTGGTATCAGTGGTGGTAGCACACAGTGGTGGTAGCAGTAGTGGTAGCAGTGGTGGTAAGTGTGATACAGATACACAATATAAATGCCATGAACCGTCCAAAAGTGCCTTTCTATACACACTGTCGTGTCAACACACCTCCCTAGTCATCTGTTGGTAACAGTGTTGGCAACACGGTAGTGGTAGCATGGTGCTGGTAACACAGTGGTTGTAACAGGGAGGTGGTAATACATTTTATGGGACACAGTGGAAGATGTCTGGTCCACCAGAAACTTTATCAGCTGACAGGTAGATCAAGAGGACGAGACTATCAATGAACACCACTAGCGCCCTGGAGGACGTGACGCATTCTAGGTCAGTGAGACCCCCAGACCTAAATACCAGAGTCTAAGAACATATTAACTCATGTTGAAGCAACGACACTTATAATACTAACACTATATACAGAACCAACTACGCTAAGAATACACACACTCTACATAGAAATAACACTAAGAATGCATACTCTACACAGCAGCAACAATACTCTACACAGAAGCAGCAACACTGCACAAGCAACAACACTCTACACACAAACAACAACACTCTACACACAAACAACACTCTACACACAAACAACAACACTCTACACACAAACAACAACACTCTACACACAAACAACAACACTCTACACACAAACAACAACACTCTACACACAAACAACAACACTCTACACACAAACAACAACATTCTACACACAAACAACAACACTCTACACACAAATACCAACACTCTACACACAAGCACTGAGAACAAACACCTCTATGAACTTCCCAGGTTTAAGATTTATCGTCAGTTATCGTCAAATAAAGTGACAAGTCTCAGCAGATTATGTTTTACAACCCACAGTAATAACCACAACTATTAACATTAATCAAAACTCAGGATCATTCACAATCTCAAATGTCGGGACTCTGAACCTCATTTTTCACCTCTCTCTCTCTCTCTCTCTCTCTCTCTCTCTCTCTCTCTCTCTCTCTCTCTCTCACTCTCTAATCCCTAGAAACCTCCATATCTCGGTGTTTTAGGTGTGAACTAATACACTCCTGTCGACTTAACATCTTCACAACAGAATGTCATAATGCGCAATAGTTGTGACACTGTTGCGGTAACAGTGATGGTAATAGAAGGGGTAAAGCCCCCCACAGCGGTGGCAAATGGTGCCTGCAAAAACTGGAGAGAAATATTGTATTTCACTGAGGACGGCTGTCAGAAAATTTGGGTGCGACACGCTTTGTTTACCCGCGAGGACACCAACCAAGTATTGATGGGAATTGCAATATATATCTAGTGCGTTTTAACCCCAAATTTCCCCGACTTTGGTTATTTGACAAGGACCGTTTGCTGCTCTCGCGATATTATGACCCTCTGATGCAGAGAAGTGAGGGTCGTGGATCTATTAGTGTCATTGCTATGCTCGTCACTAGTGCCTGTTGG
>WNWK01000090.1:397500-400000 GCA_009830355.1 Cherax destructor | reverse complement strand
AGCTTACTGTTACACTCTAGCTTACTGTTACACTCTAGCTTACTGTTACACTCTAGCTTACTGTTACACTCTAACTTACTGTTACCTTACATTACTCTAACTTACTGTTACACTCTAGCTTACTGTTACACTCTAACTTACTGTTACACTCTAGCTTACTGTTACACTCTAGCTTACTGTTACACTCTAGCTTACTGTTACACTCTAGCTTACTGTTACACTCTAACTTACTGTTACACTCTAGCTTACTGTTACACTCTAGCTTACTGTTACACTCTAACTTACTGTTACACTCTAGCTTATTGTTACACTCTAGCTTACTGTTACACTCTAGCTTACTGTTACACTCTAGCTTACTGTTACACTCTAGCTTACTGTTACACTCTAACTTACTGTTACACTCTAGCTTACTGTTACACTCTAGCTTACTGTTACACTCTAACTTACTGTTATCTAGCTATGTTACCTCTAGCTTACTGTTACACTCTAGCTTACTGTTACACTCTAGCTTACTGTTACACTCTAACTTACTGTTACACTCTAGCTTACTGTTACACTCTGGTTTTAACGACCTCTAGCTTACTGTTACACTCTAACTTACTGTTACACTCTAGCTTACTGTTACACTCTAGCTTACTGTTACACTCTAGCTTACTGTTACACTCTTTAAATTACTGTTACACTCTAGCTTACTGTTACACTCTAGCTTACTGTTACACTCTCTAAAATTACTGTTATTACACTGTTCCCTAACTTACTGTTACACTCTAGCTTACTGTTACACTCTAACTTACTGTTACACTCTAGCTTATGTTACACTCTAGCTTACTGTTACACTCTAGCTTACTGTTACACTCTAGCTTACTGTTACACTCTAACTTACTGTTACACTCTAACTTACTGTTACACTCTAACTTACTGTTGGTTAGTCGATGGTCTAAGTCGGACCGAAACGTCGTTATAATATTCTTTCTCCTACGTGCGGTTGAGTATTGTTCCAGTTACTGTATTGTGCCTCTTTGTTTTTTAGAGTGACTGTTCCTCTTTATGCAGTAAGCCTGGTGATGGTCTGGGCCGCGGGGGCGTTGATCCCACGACTAGGACCACTCTCCAGGTAGACTCCAGGTAGAGTAATTAACCACAATTGAATCTTTTTTTTTTCTACCTGCGAAGATAATCCAGGAAGAGAAGACAGCTGGTGTAAACACAGCTGGCGTGAACACAGCTGGTGTAAACACAGCTGCAGTACCACATCAAAGTGAACAGCAGACAGTGCAAAGTATTCCTTCTCAAAGACAGAGGTGCAAGCAGTACGCTGACATGTGACCCGATCTTGTCAAGGAATCTCACTTCGTCATTATCAACACACCAGAGGGAGAGGGAAGGGGGTGGGGGGAGCATCAAAGTGGATGTATACATCAGGGTTCTCCCACAATACCTTCCACTCCTGGATACATATTCAGTGTGTCCACATTGTCATGCATGGGCAGTAAACCTCTAGTGTTATCTGAGCCACTTGAGACACACAGCCTTCACGGCTCTAATACACCAGTATACATACCACCTGGTGTTGTATGAAAGCCCACTCACCTCACACAATGAGTGTCCATGGTTTGATCCCCGGTATGGGTGGAAACATTGGGCGTGTTTCCTTACACCTGCTGTCCCTGGTCACCTAGCAGTATGTACCTGGGTGTTAGCCGACTGGTGTGGGTTGTATCCTGGGGGACAAAATTGACCTAAGTTGCCCGAAATACTCTGCATAACTAAAGACTTTCTATATAGTATGTCATTGATGTCGGCTATGGTCTGTATAATTTGTATCATTATAATAATAATAATAATAATAATAATAATAATAATAATAATAATAATAATAATAATAATTATTATTATTATTATTATTATTATACTGTCATTATAATTATTATTATTAACTTATCATTTACTAATGACACTGCTATTCAATTCCATTAATCAATATTCACTGCTGCAGACGTTTCTGTTGCCAAACAGATCCATAAAGAGAGTGCCTCGATGGCGGTGAAGGGCTCTTGACCCAAGGAGTTAGATCTACCCTCCTCCTCCTCCTCTGATCAAACCTGATTACAGTAAGCTCTCACGCAAAGTTCCTCTACCCGGTGATTGTTTTTATTGGAAACGCGACTGAAAGAGCGCATCCATAATTGAACACTGCATATTGTGAGGGCTTTTCTGCTCTTCTTCCATTGTGTGAACTCCTTCCAGCTCATTTACGAAAAAAAAAATTGCGCTATAAGAGAGCTTATTTGTGCCTCCCGTTCTCCTGGTCTTGCTGACATTGTAAGGGCCACTGACATCTTACGCTGTATCGAGCCCTCTTCTCCAGGTCTTCTTTTTGTTGGGTTTGTAAGGGCCACTGACAGCTTATACTGCATTGACCCCTGTTCTCCCGGTGTTCTTGTTGTTGGGTTTGTAAGGGCCACTGACAGCTGACGCTGTATCAGGCCCTGTTCTCCAG